>WBMW01003014.1:19101-87943 GCA_013396635.1 Penelope pileata | reverse complement strand
TGTGCGGGCCCTGCCGGTGGATCCGCAGCGCCTTCTCCCCCCCGCCTGACGGCCTGAGGCCGGCCTCGGAAGGCAGCGCCAGGCTGGAGCTGTCCAGCTCGCCCAGAATCTGCTGGCCCAGCACGGTGCGGATGTAGCCCTGCTCGCCGCGGCCGGCCATGGGCGCGGGCGGTGCCAGGGCCGGGGCCGGGGACCTGTTGCGCCTCCGCCGCTCCCGCGCCGAGCTCCGCCGGGGGACAGGAGGGGCCGGAGCGGGCCGCGCCCTGCGTTCAGCACGGCCCCGAGCCCTGCTCCGCCCNCCCGGCCCGGCCCGGCCCTGGCTGGAGCTCCCCGGGGCCGCGCAGCTGGGGCCTGCCGGGGAGAAGCGTCTGCATTAAATACTTCTGTGTTTTACACATAACTGTATTTTGTGTACGTCTAAGTTTCAACTTCTACATGTAAGACGTGAAAGTGCTTCTCAGCCCCTGGCTGTGAAGAAGCAACTCTGGGGGGGAGGAAGGGGGTTGTGTTGGTCTCTGTAGGGTTGCTGGCCTTGGAGCTTTTCCTGCTGCCCGAGATCTCCGGACCATCCTGAGGCTTTGCACGGTGGTGAAGTGGAGCAGTCTGCTCTCAGTCGCATTGTAAAGGGGTGCTGTGGGAATTCTGCAATTAAAGGCTGGAAAAAAACCAACAGGCTCTGCTCCTGCAAGGCCTAAGCCTGTGTTTGCTGTCCTAAGTGGCTTCTTACAGCTGAAACAAAGCTCGGGGACAGGGGCAGGACAGAGGCTTTAGCTCTCCCGCTATCCTGGGACACAATGTGGAGCTGCTGGCTGAACAAGCTCTGTGACTGTGTGGGTATGAAAGGGGGAGGGAAAGGGAATGTGCAAAGTCCTGTGGACAGGAAGGTGTGGACTGTCACACTCTAGTCAGAAAAAAAGATAGATGAACTGGGATTGTTTGATTTAAAAACAAACAAACCAAAACCACACCAAAACAAACCACCAACAAACTAATTGTAGGTATTTTCATGGAAAAGCTGCTATTTCCTAAAAACAAATGGAAGATGAATATGGCCTTTAACTTTGCATGTTGCTGTTTCAGAGAGCCGCAGGGACTCAGGATGAGCTGGCATGGCTTGTTTCTTAACAGCAGTGAGGGCATGGGGGGCTAGGGAGGACCTGGCACTGGGATGATCCTTGCCTTAGGATAGTGCAAGGAACTGCTCCTGTTGATTCTCCAAAAACTCGAGCTAGGGGAGGGACTGGCCCCATGCGTAGGAGTCACACACTGCAGCAGCAGAATCCTTTTGCCTTTGATTTACTTCTTGTCTCTCCCATTTTTCTTTAAGAGGAGGAGGGAGCTCTGGCCTGGCCTGTCACTGGGCCTGGCTAATATCATCCCCTTTTGTTCCCATGTGGCGTGTCGCAGGAGAGGTCGCGTTAACGGCTGTGCGTGATATGCCACAATAGTTTCACTGGTTAAGAGAGGTGGAGTGACACACTCCTCCCTAGTAAGTGCAGAAAGGTAATGTATGGGAGCAGAAAGGCTGGAGATAATCTGTGGGGTACCCGCTGGGAAAGGAGAACAGGAATTTGTGAAGAGGAGGAAGCTAGAGGTATGTGGCAGAGCTGCAATGAGCAGGCCTAGAAGCGTAACGGAATTGGATGGGCAAAAAATGGAAGAATGAGTGGAGAAAGCAGGAAAAACAATGGGAAAGACACCACAACTCAGAAGGAATGTAAGCTATGCTAGAAACTGTTAGACCCTTTTACTAAAATACTGATAGTCACAAAGGCATTTCCAGTAAACAATAGATACTATGTTCTTGTTGGACGTCAAGAACAAGCAGGCACAGATGAGTGGGAACTACCGAGGAGATTAAAAAACAGGTTAAAAAATGTGAAACATTTCCTCCCCTCCTCTTTTTTTCCTGCCCTGCTCTCCATTCCTGAGCTTCAGCACAAACATAAGTTCTCTGTGGTTTTAATAGTTGAAACTAATTTGGTTTCACGCATAAGATACACCTGAAATGGATTCAGCATTTAGAAAATACTGTTAAAGGGTATCCTTGGATGCCGTGGACCACATATAGGTTTACAAGCTCTTAGAAAATTGTCATTACTTGTCTTGGAAGAAATGTTCAATTATTATTAACTTTATTTTACATGTATATATGTTTGTGCTTGGGAGATCTGTGTCATAAGAAATGGCAGTTTGCTCTGGGATTTAAAATATTCAGTGAGATTTCTGAGACAGATTTCTTTCCCTGTAACTGTACGTGCTAACTGGAAAGGGATTTTTTTTTTTTTTTTGGGGGGGGGGGCAAGGGCAGGGTAGCAGTCAATTTGCGTGCACAGCCATTCAAACAATGCTTAGTCAAGAATTGAAATAAAAATGAATTAGGGAACTTTCTTACTCAAGGAAAATAACAAGATTCCATGTATGTGATTGCTCCATCAATAAAAATTTTTTGAAATTGACTTACGTTTTTTGAGAGGGAAAGTTAATCAGTGCCGTTTGTAGAATCAAAGTAATGTAGCTGGGATTATTCCTGAATGCATGACAACTTGTGAGGGATGCTTGATCATGTATTTTTTTAAAAAAGAGATTTAATTATGATGCATATAGTGACTAAGATGGAAAAAATCGCATACAAAAACATGTTTCCTGTCTAGTGTCTGATGGAGTCAAACACTTCAGAAAAAACCCAGAAATTTATTTATAATACTTGTTTCTTATTCTGCCCAGGTGTACTTGGCCTAAACTCTGCAACCTTTTCCCATCAGAAGACCCCACAAGTAATATTTATATTAGAGCTGTGGTAGCTCGTCCGTTCACTCTTCTTTCCCTCCCCCCCTCCCCTCTCCCTGTGATATGATTTGCAGAACAAGCTGGTTTTGATGACACACTGAAAACAGATTATTTTCAGCTGCAGAAACCTTAGAGGAAACCGGTGTAAGTATAAACATTGATGTATTCCATTTAGGTGGGAAAGAGCTCGACAACAAAGTCATCACTTTAAATACAAATGAAATTCCTATAGATATCTTTAGGATGACCCAGAGAATGAAATGTCATTCACTCAGGACTTTTTTTCTCTGTTATTTATGCAGAGTTTTGGATACCGTGGTTGGAGGTGTTATATACAAGTGCAGGCTAGTCAGGAGTAGCTTGGCTGTTTCTACAGCTGGCCTATTCGTTTGAATAACCCCGCCAAGGGAGGGCAGATCCATTCCTGCATGTCAGCAAAACCCCTGCGAGGACAGAGTGGCCGCACTGCCACCTCGTGTTCCCTGCCTGGAACAGCACCGCCCGGTGCCCTGCTGCCTTTCCTCTGGTGGGTGCAACCCGGCAAGCAGATCTGTAGCAGGCCGAGAGTTAATTTCGTGCTTAGAAATCTGAGATCGGTGTTTTATTGTAGTTTTAGTTGTCACAAGAGATAAAGCTGAAGTTAAATCCAGCTGTCTTTTGCAGCAGGCACGGATAACCTACGCTCTTACAGAACTTATCTCTTTCCTTAATCCTTGCATCACTTTTGGAAGCAGAGGAACAGAATATCACGTATTTTTGTCCTGAAAGATAATTGACTTTTCTTTCAGAGACACCTTGGCGAAAAGTGTTACTTTTGCATTAGTAAAATGAGTGTGATAGCCGTTCTCTTCCTGACAGAGGGGTGAAAATAAAGGCAGTGAGAGCTTTGATGGGGACTCTTCCTGAGCTGATGGGGTTCAAGGGAGTGGAAGGCTACCTGAAGAAGGAAAGTGCACACACACACAGGCACAAGATGACAATGATCTACAGCCAGTCCTCAAAACTTCACGAACCTTCTCTGCTCTGCACTTTAGTGAGGTGAGCGTGGATGTTCAGGCATTGGAAAGCCAACCCACAGCCTAGTGCTGGTTGACATTCCTGACCTGTGAAATGTCATGTAAAAATGCCAAATGGCTGTGAGCTTTTGTTTATGTCCTGAGAGAGCCACAGGTGGCAGGAATTTAGGATGATCCTGAAGCTGTAGATAACAGTAGCCCCTCACGTGCATGACTTTTAGGTTGTATAGTAGGGCCTAACTTACATTATGACCTGGGGGGTAAAACCATGTTCATTTCAACATTCTTGCCTTTTTTTTCTGTTGTTTTCTCCTGTGGCTGGAGGTGTCCGGGCCTCCTGTGCCAGTATGGCAGCTGATATTGGCCAGTGTTGTAGCCCCCAGGTAAAATCTCTGCTTGAGCTACCCCTGGGCCACAGGCCATGGAGCAGCTTTGCATGCTGTCACTGCCACCCTGAGCTTGATCTGTTGGGGATGGGATCCTACTGCTGGAGATCTACACTGGGATGCACTCAGCCAGGAGATATTTTTGGATGTTCTGCCCAGCACAAGTTGTGGGATTAGGTCATACTCGGATACATGAAGCAGACAGAGCACTGTCCAAGAGAGCGGACTGTGTGCACGTGGCTGCCCTTGTGTATGATGGCATCCAGCATTCTTTGAGATACTGTGAAAAGGATTTGATGCAGTAGATGAGGCAGAAGGAACAAGAGGAACAGAGAGGAGGTTTGAACAGGCCTGACTAGGAGCTACCCCCATGGAGTGTCCCCAGTGGGGCTCAGGCCTGTTGGTCTGCTGGTGGGCTCCTCTTTGCACTGTGGTAGGGGGGCCTGGTTCACAGCTCCATTGGGACGAGATGTTTGGGGAGCAGGAGAGGAGGAAGCAGAGTTAATCCAGGGTTTGGGGCAGCACCATCTGCATGCTGTGACCTGGAGTGAGAAGGCGGCAAGTTTTGGGGGAAGGTGGTAAAGCCTATTCTGTCTTATCCAGTAAATGTCTGGTGGATAGCATTCCATTGACTGCTCTCTTCTGTAATTTATCAGAGCTGGCTTGAGGCTTGCAAGCAAAGCAGGCAGAATGGAGAAGCAGGGAAGCAAGGGCAGTGGTGATAATATTGCACTGAATGACTGACAAAGGAAGGGCACTGCCTGTCCCTGCATGGGACTGTTAGCTGCTCCCAGCACCAACTGCCTCTGCAACAGCCTGTGCCTGGATCTTGCTCTCCCTTCCTTGTTTCTTTTTCTTACAGGTTGTTGTGCTCAATCTGTTTTATCTTTCATTCCTAGTCTCTCTCTCTCTTCTTTTTTTTTTAGTAATCAAGTGTAATAATTTGAAAGTGCGATTTTTTCACTTTCATTCTGGGCGTGGAGCCACACATAACCAGTTACTGGAACAAAGGCTGTGCTCGCATCTGTCAGGTCTTGAGTGATGGGGGCACTGGGGAGGCAGACAGAAAAGATGCAGGAAGGCACAATCAAATGGTCTTATCAGATGCTGAGCAGCAGTGTGATGTGACTTGTTTGCAAGGTTTGGAATGAAAGGAATGAAGCAGAGCTAATTTCAGTAAGCTGCAATCAATACTTTGAATAACACTCTTGTTCATTTATCTCAGGTGGTAGCTGTTCTTCCACATGTTAGCATTTTGGTCGCTGCAGTAAAAGTATATGGAGGTGGAGATACAAATACTCTTCAGTGGTTGACACAAGAGCAGAGCAGCAGCGTTTATTGGAGTTATTGCGTGTAGTATCCCCTAGAGACTCTGAATTTGTCAGGGTCCTCTCTTGCTAGGTTATGCATGTAATGAGAGGTTTTTATCTTCATCTTGTACAAATAAACAATATAGCCAAAATGACTGATGTGTCATCTTCTTGCACAAGAAAGGATGGAGGAGTTAAATGCAATTCCTGAAGAAATATGGCTAACCAGAAATTTTAAAACACTTTTTATTTTTCTGCTTCTGAGTTTTATGAAATTTGCATATTCAGTGCATGATATAGCAGTGTTTTAAAATAATCTTTTTTTTTTCCTAGTGTTATTAGAAATGTTTTTACTGGTATAGTATCCCCCACCAAATCATCTTTTGAACTGAAACTAAAATTTTGTGGATTTTTTTTTTTTTTACTATGAGCTGTTAACATCCTCCATACCTGTAATTATTAGGTTAATTAAACTATCTAAATTTTTTTGCTAGTGTAATGAAATTGTAGAAAACAGGGATGAAGGGACTTGGGAGGACATCTAATCTTCTTCTACTGTAAAGTAGGACTAACTGTGTATATGATACCACAGATAGCTAATCTGCTTTTAATATCTTATTTAAAGCACAGCAGGAGACTGTTTCTGTGTGATACTGCTTTTCGACAGCCTGAGGATGCACACGTGAAAGATCTGTTATAGTAGACACTCATCTGCATAATGCTACATTACTGAGTCCAAACCAGTCACCATAAGAATGTGATGAAGAACACTGAAACATACAGGAGATTAAACTGGAAGAAAACTGAAGTACACATGCATATTCATTTTGGGCTGGATCTTTAACTGTTTTTCAGCAGCTTTGTGCACAAAGCAGTCACAAAGCTGGGTACTCTGTTTCCTTGGTAAAGGGAAGAGTCAGGCTTCGGTTTCCAGAATAGTTTATAATCAACTTATGTGTAACTGAGTAGGTCCAGCTGGCCAGCAAGAACTGCTGTTGTGAGCTGCTCTGCAAACACAGTGATTTCCCAGTAGATCTTTCTTTCTCTTTTTTTTCTCTCTCTCTCTCTCTTTCTTTCTCTTTCCTTATCTCTCTTCCTCTCTATTTTTCCTGTAAGGAGTCAGAGGTTTTATGGATGCATTTTTGTAGTAATTTATCATGGGTGAAGCAGGCCAGTTTCACTAAACACTGCAGTTTAGAGAGTGACTTAAAAACAGGAAAATGTCTGCCCTGGATCAGACCAAAGATCTAGGTAGCCTACTATACTGTGGAATGGCCAACAATGGATGCGGAGCACAGGATGAGTGCAAAAGTAGAATAGTATAGTGTAGGGAAACAGTTGATCCCAGCATGAACTGATGATTGAGCGCATGGTGGAGGGGTATGGCTGGCCTGGGGAATACAGGTGAATCACTTGCACCTGTGACCGGAAGTGGTGGACCTGGGGTGGACTTGCCCCAGGCTTAGATAAAGGCCAGCCAGACAGAGAAGAGAGGAGCTTGAGGGAGCAGCTGGAGGAAGAAGCTTGAGTAAGAAGAAGCTTGAGAGAAAGAGGATTAAGGAACAGTTTTGAGAAGCTGGGGAACAAAAGAGAAGAGAAAATGGTGTAGTTGTGAGAGTTTTGGGGACCTTTTCTGTGACATATAGCGTCATAGAATTATAGAATCATATGAGTTAGAAGGGACCTTTAAAAGTCATCTAGTTCAACTCCCCTGCAATGAACAGGGATGTCTACAGCTAGATCAGGGTGCTCAGAGGCCTGTCCAGCCTGACCCTGAATGTCTCCAGGAAAGGAGCATCCACCACCTTTCTGGGCAATCTGTTCCAGTGCTTCACTGCCCAAGCGTATAAAATATGCTTCTGCAGCTTCCAGGAATGTGCAGCTCAGGAATATCTTTAGTCAGAAGCAGTACCTTTGTGTTTAATTGTCTTTAACGTTTTTCCCCCCATAAATTTGAATAATGTCTTTTTGCATCTGTGTCATCCTTGGCATAAATATTGCCCTTTCGTAGTGAGTTATACAGCCTAATTATAGGATCTGAGAAGAGATATTCCTTTCTGTGTTTTTTTTTTTGAATGTCCTCGATTATAATTTCACTTGATGTCTTCTATTTTTGGTATTATGAAAAAAAGGGAATAAGTTATTCACTCTGTCCATGCTACTAGTATTACAATTCTCTGCAGTTGGTTTTCCAGTCCTAACCTTTTGTTCATTCTTTGCACAGAAATTGTTTCAGACTTTAGATCATCTTTATCAGCATTCTGTTTCCCACCTCAGCTTTATTGCTTTTGAGGTGGGACACCAAAACTGTGCTCAATATTTAGGATGCTGAGACACCTTGGATTTGTATGGTGATGTATTAATTAAATCCTGCGATCCTGCTTTCTTCTTTATTCTGCACCTAGTAATTCCTTAAAGTTCTTTTTTTTTTTTTTTTTTTCCAAACTTCTCCATGAAACAGTCATGTGCACTGTCAAAAATACTCTACTGTGGCATTTTAAACTACGTGATAGAAATTAAATTTTCCTATTACTATGGTGTTCTCAGTCCTGGCAGACTGGTGAGCTCACAGGGTGTCCATGCTGCTGCAGGATGTATATCAGCTTGAATTAGGAAGATAAGTGTGCAAACACACACACAAGCATGTAGTTTTCACTTGTCAAGAACCGTAGGTCAAAAGGATCTAGAGCATGGGTGTCCAAACTTCTGACTTCTGCATTGAGTGCAGAGGAATGGTCTTGGGCTGCATGTAAAATATATAAGATAGTTAATGTATATAATAACAACTTTCTTCTGTATTTTTATTAAAATGCTAAAAAAAGAGAGCAATGAAAACATAAACTAGTGGGATATTTGTCCTTGTTTTTGTGAAACTATTGCATTGTTGTCTGGGTCGATGGAAGTGGTTGCAATTCTCAGTGAGTTCTCAATGTGTTCATCAAAGATTTTTGAGGAAATATGACTCTTTGTTGGATTCATCCTTGAAAATAGTTGTTCACAAATGTACATACTGACAAAAAGCAATGATGTCAGTAAGGTGTGATTGTGAAGCAAGGGGTATTTTTCTCTGTTAAGATAGGTCTTGTAGAAATCTAGTGAAGGGGCATGATCAAATTTTTCTTTTAGTTGAATGTCTGATTGCAACTTTGTACATTCCATTTGAAAATTTGCAGGTAATGTATTTATGTTGACCGAAAATGAAATCGCAAATATATCAAAAATTTGATGATTTTTTTTGGAAATCTTGAAACCTATTCTCAAATTCTTTTATCAAAATGGAAAGCAAGGCTGCATATTTTTTGGTCTTCATGGGACTGTGTTTAGCCAATGTATCAAAATGCATGAAATTATTTGCCATAACTTGATCTTGCCATAATTTAAGTTTCATTTCAAACACTGTTATGGTTTGAAACATAGCGCAGATAACTTGATTTTCACCTTGAAGATGTGTGTTTAACTCATTTAAATGAGCAGTCAAATCCACCAAAAATGCTATATCTGTGAGCCATTTGTCATCTTCAAATTCTGGCACAAACTTTCCTTTTGATTCCATAAATGACTTAATTTCATTCCGCAAATCATAAAATCTTTTTAGCATTTTACCCTGACTTAACCACCTTGCTTCAGAGAAGTAAATGATGTCCCCATAATCAGCATTCATACCGTTAAGGAACTCCTGCAATTGGTGGTGATTCAATCCCTTGGACTTTATGAAATTCACAGCTTTTATGACAATTTGCATGACATTATCCATCTTCAAAGCTTTTGCACATAAATTTTCTTGATGTATGATGCAGTGATATTTCATCAAACATGAGTGGCCAGTGGTGATTCCATCATCTTCTATTAATTTTATAAGTCCGTCTTTTTTACCAACCACTGCTGGGACACCATCAGTAGCTATGCCACATATGTTGACAAAAGCTAAAGAAAATCACTTTAATGTAATTTTTACTGCTTTTTACAAATCAAGAGAATGTAGTTGTATCTTTCAATGGCACCAAAAGAGGCATTTCTTTTGTGATGTTGTATTCATTATCAGTATCTCCAATGAAAATGGCAATTTGAGCCGTATCTGTAGCATCAGTACTTTTATCTGTTGCCAAAGCATAAAATTTGAAATTAGCAGCTCTAGTCTCCAAATTTCTTTCAATAGATTTTCCTATTTCTTCAATTCGCCTGGCGATAGTCTGGTGAGACAAGCTGCTTGTAGGAAAATCCATTTTCTTATCAGGACAAATTACATCTGCCACACTCTCCAAACATTCTGTGATATACTCACCATCGGTAAATGCTTTTGATTTTTTTTGCAATCAGATTTGCTACTACATAAGTAAATTTTACAACAGAATCCATTTGAATTTTAACGTTTTTAGAACAATTTTGTTGAGATTACACTTTTTTTCAGTTTTGCCACTTTGTCTCTATGAAGCATTCTTTGATATGCGTCAAATTTGGCAGTATGTTTTTGCATATAATGTCTTTTCACATTGCAATCTTTGAAAACGGGTATGATTTCCTTACAAATTAAGCATAGCGCAGCAATATTTGTCTTGACCAAAAAGTACTCATCTTTCCATTTTGTGTTGAACACCCTTCATCCACGATTTTTCTTTCGTGGGTTCTGTTCTCTTTTGAGATGCCATTAGGTAGGTTGAAATATTACTATGGGCAAAAGCTGTGTTTTACTCTAGCAGCAGCACAAGCATGTGCCACTCGTAATGCACGCAGGCTTCGATGCAACCGAGTATGTGTGGTGGGGTGACAGGCAGAGTTAGTGCTGCACTATGCCCTCCCTGTCTCCCAGCTGCAGCTCACACAGTGCCATTACAATCAACAAAACCAGAACATTTGGCAACTAGTTCCCTACCTAGGGCCATATGCAAAATCAAATGAAATGTGGGGATTTTTCTATAAGCATGATCTAGCTGTGGCTTAATCAATATAATCAAGCACTTTTATGTCCTCCCTCCCCTTTACTACTTTGTCGCATAATAAATTTATGTATATTTATCTGTACTACAGCATTTGCCATCTGTTAATCCAGGTGCTAGATCTGAACAGTAGGCGTTCTTTATGCCAGTGGACTCTTTTCTGTTATGTGCGATGTCTCTGAGGTTCAGTGTCATTTTAATATCAACAGGAGACTGGAAAGTTGTTGCCTCCTTTGCCAGTTTGTGGAATATTTTAGGTGAACTATAGAAGAGTATGCACTCCCATTTTGCATTCTATAGCATTCTGTTTCATTTTCAGTTTAATGAAATTTTAACTATAGGAATGTCTTTCTCCCATGTGCTTTAGATAACACTGAACATGCTGTGCCAGCAACTGTTGGATTTCATACCTCTTTGTCAGTACTGGACAATAACTCCAGATGGGATCTGAGAGCTTTGTAAAGCACTTCCTTAAAATCTGAAGAAATCCAGCCAAATGTATCCCTGATGTGAGGCCACTGGTAATAATGGAGATACACCAAGGATAAATATTGGTTTGGTGCCCACTAAATCCATTTAATTTTATTTTGGCAGAATGTCTATGAAAATGTTTAAAATGAATCAGTCTCCATAATCTCCATAATCTGAATCCAGGCTGGGAATTAGTCAAGCTGTGCTTTTTTTCAACATTGGCGAGACTTAATTGATCCTTAGAAAATACTGCTGGTAATTATTTACTGCTGCTGCAAGAAGCTCATATCTCACCAGGCAATTTAAACTGGACTATTTGCTCAGCTAAAGAGCAGGCAAAGCAGACGGGGACATTTTCTGTCTGGATCTGAGCTTGAAGAAGGGACTGCATGAAGTTAAGCTGTGTCTGCCAGTTCCTGGGTATGCAGTGGCCGGTAATCTAACTGGAGAGGTCACTGGGGGCATTTTTCTTACTGATGGGCCTCCTGACAGCCTCTCTAATATCCCTGCTGAAAGATTTTCTTGCTAGATCTGGAATTAACTGCAGCCAGGAATTGAAATTTCTTCTGCAGCTCTGTTTTTTGATGTGGAAAGGACGCCAAAGGCTCCCAGATGCTAAACGAAGGATTTGCTTAGAAGATAAAATAATAAATTAGGACATGGCAATCATTTAAGATGTTTTTGTAGTTTAAACAGATGAAATATAAGAAATACTTTTTTCTTTTTTTTTTTTCTGGGTTGGTTTTCTTTGAGATTGGCAGTTGAAGGAGCAAGATCAAATCTTCTGGCAGGCAGATAATGTGAAACAGCCCCATGAGCCCTAGTTGTGGGTCTGTTCCCTCTTGCAGGTGGCCCCTCGCTCATCTTAGGATTTTCTCAGTCCCTGTCACTGCTTCACACTGTTTTCTCAGTTTCTCCTGTTGTGTCTCTGTGTCTTTGTGCTCTAAATGCTCAAGCTTTTTGTTTGGTTTTGAGGGAATCTCCTCTCCCTCTCCAGAGATTTCAGTATAACTCAAGTGCAGTAGCCCATAAGAGACAGACTTCTTTCTTGTGAGCTTCCAAACATAATGGAATGCGCACTGCTATTGGAAGCAAATTAAGTACTATTGTCAAAAAACATACAGACGTACATTTATGTGAAATACATGCATGCAATTGCATAAAAGATGAAAATTAGTATGGAAGCTGCAGACAGCTGGAAAACATGGATGAGTTACTCTCCATTAGCTTTCCTTTCACTGCTGGGATCCATCCCCAACAGCTGGCTTATTCCCTCCTGTTCTGAGTCATTTAGCCCCTCTTCTCCCCATCACAGGGAGATGTTTGAGAAAATGTTTTCACAGTATCTATACTATGTTCCATGTCTCTGAAGCAAGATCCTGGCAGTATTTTGTATGAAGAAAGTTTTATGTTTTTATCTAGACCTATGGTGCTGTAGCAGCTTTCTAGGATATATATATATATTTGGTCTTACCTCATTGTGCAAGCTGCTCTGAGCTTTTTGAATTACTGTTCAGTGCTTTGCTATGTTCTGCTTTGAGGTATGGTTGTGTGTTAGCAATGGGTGATATGACTCTTCATTTTATATGTGAGTGCACAGAGTTATGCACAGACGTGCACAGACTAACACTCATTCTTCCACCCAGGTGAGTTCACTGCGGAGGAAGAAACTCTTAACTCCAGGTCTACTCACAGTTATGGAACAAGATTGCAAATACATTTTTCCAGAGACATGGAGCTTTTAATCTGTTGGTATTTTGCATGAACAAAAGACCAAAGAATGAATAATTTGTTATCAATCCTTTAGTATTAACATTCCCAGAACTGTAGATGGTGTTGTGCTCATTGTTACATCTTCTCATAGATTGCTGTTTACACTGGGGCTGAGGGACAGAAATGTCTTGGTTTGCTGCCTGGTGTTCTGGTGTCCTGATCATTTGGTTGGGGAATTTGACCACAGTAACAACACTGCACAGTATTACATTTAGATTTGTGTGGCTACATTTCCTTCCTCTGAAAGTCAAGGTGTGAAGAGGGAGAGTGAAAAGATAGGACTACAGCTTGTACAAGCTGCATTTGGCTACAGCACAGTCTGTGTCCACCCTGGAAATACTCTGGAATTTATCAGTTCAGAAATAGCCACAATAAGTCAGTCCAGCAGATAGGGCAAAGAACAGCTGTATGACAACTCCCAGGTTGCCAGGTAGAATATAGAGAGGATAACCCCCCCAGGAGATCTCCTACTTTACTTTGCCTGAGGTCACAGAGACCTTGAATTCTGAGCTTCCATCCTGGACTTCTGCAGATAATTTGTTCATTATAAATATTAATTTCCTTCTTTGAGCCATTCATGTTGTATTTTGTCATCAAAAGACTCCTTATCTTGTGGCAATGATGCTGTTCAGCTAGGTAAGAGAATTTTCTATTCCTATTTTGGGCTCTAACAGAGGAGAAGTACTCAAGATATCTTAAGAAAAGTATATTTAATTTCATAAGGATAACTGTATATAATATTAGAGGTTTCAATGTGAAATAAATGTGATTAACAAAAAGAAATAGACTATGCATCAAAGACTGAATATTTTGCTTAAACACAACTGCAGTTGACAAACAGAAAGTCATGTATGTGTTCTTTCTCCAAAACTGATTTATAATTGCTGACATTTTTTCTTAATGATTACTGAACATACCAGAAAAGTGTGATTGCTTTTGTCAGACACTTTTTCTACATAGTAACATTCTTTCTCAGTAATGATATAACCTTGTAGCCTACTGAGAATTAAATTAAAAACACTGGCATTTATTCTCTGAATTGAATCTCTGATTAAAATTACAGTTACTCAGAATATTGTTTATTTTCCTCATAAAAAAAATGCAAGGACTACATAGAATATGGCTAAAAACAATTTTGTTGGAGTAATAAAAGTATGTGTTTATATAATACCTGACTTCAAAGTCACATGAAAACACTGCAATTGAGTTCTGTGAGACTGACTATACTTTTTAATTCGTTATATTTTCTTATATGTGGATTAAAGACCTTATTCTCCTTCCCTTGAGTCATATATAACTTTACTCAGGCAGAATGAGCTTGGTACTGTAGTACTGTTGTCAGAAGAAACAGTGGCAAAATGTGAGTGGAGACTGAATACCTGGTGAAATATATGTTGAAGATGAACTACAGTCTCTCTGGAGAGATGCCAGCAAAAACAATTATCAGACATAGCAGGCATGGCAGAAAGAGAAGAGCTAACTTGTGATTGGCACCACCTACTCTTTTTACAGAATCATAGAATCCTTGGAGTTGGAGGGAGCCTCTAATGGCCATCTAGTCCAACTCCCCTGAAATGAACTGGGACACCTACAGCTAGGTCAGGGTGCTCAGAGCCCCATCCAGCCCGACCTTGAGTGTCTCCAGGAACACTTCCACCACTTCTCTGGGCAATATGTTCCAGTGCTTTGCCACCCTTACTGTAAAAAACTTTTGCCTTACATCCAACATAAATCTCCCATCTTTTAGTTTGAAATAATTTCCCCTTGTCCTATCACCACAGACCCTGCTAAAGAGTCTGTTCCCTTCTTTCTGCACTTATCAAGGACAGCTGTCATGCTCTCGACAGAAAATCACAAGATTGAGAAGAGCGCAATTGAGGATTAAAAGTCATCAACAAAAGGCGAGTCAATAGAATATTATTTGGCTGTGAAGAGTAAGTTTCATGACACCATAAGTCTGACTGAAGTAAATGTAGGATGTGTTAGAGGGATACCAGTATAAAAGAAAGTGCCACAGTTAGTGCAAGGGGTAGTTTTCAAATTGCTGGGTGGAATCCACATGGAGATAGATGATGGGAACAAAGAAAGTTTGTGTATATTTAGGGATATTTTAGAGGATGTCCACTGAGAACAAAAGATAAGACCTGTTGAGGTAGTCCTGAGAGAGGAAAAGGAGCATCATTGGAACTATCAGTGATGTTTGATGTTCAAGGGATTTTGCAATTGTGTTCTGTAAGGGAGCAGTTTTGATCTGATGTCTTTTTTTAGGTGAGAAGCATGTCAGCTCCTTGACTTCAAATAGGCAGCGTCAGGCAGGAGTAAAGACTGAGTGGTAAGAAGAGGAGCTATGGCTTACCTTGAGCAAGGTGGAATCTGCTTCTAGCACATAAATGGGAAAGAGTGACATCTTCTGTTCTCTTCAAGAGGAAAGAATCTAGGAAAGAGAGAGGAAGTAAGAATATTGTAAAGAGATAGGAAGAGAGCATAAGCTTTCAAGCACGCTGAAAATGGAGCCTTCACCTACTGTGTAATAATAGCAAGAGCACAAGGTACGTGAAATATTTGAACAATGCGTTTGAAATATTTAAACTTGGGGTTGAGTCAATCTGCTCCAAACTTCAATGCACGTTGAATTGTTTCTTTTTAATGAGAAGGAAAAAAAAAGTAAATTAGACAATTTATGTTACAGTAAGCATACTAATAAGACTATAAATATACTAGACTACTGTAATAAACATAAATCTGAAAATGTAGAATACATGTCTGAAAGTAGAAATATGTTGATATATCATAAGTCTAATTAAAATTCTGGATGCTTTATTTTCGTATTTCCATTTCTATATATTTAAAATGAGACTATGAAGAAAAACAACAAGTTCCAATTGGTCACGTAGGCCTGTAAGACTTTGTAGAAGTTATTTTATATGAGAAAGAGTAAAGGGTAAGTTGAAGCTATCATGCAATATACTGAAAAGGAAGTTGGATTACCAACCAATTTTCCTGTTTCATATCTACTGTATGATATCCTTGCAGAAGCAGAAGGCTACACGTGGAGTCTTCTGTCCTAATGAGACCCAACTCAAATGGACAAAATTTTCATAAGGAATCACAGATTCACCTCTAGATACAGCCACTAGTTGAGACCTGAAGAGCACATATGTTGCAGTATCCTATCAGTGTGACTTGGAAGTGAAAAAAGGCAATGATACTTGGTTATTATAAGCCATCTGAGAGTTTACAGATCTAGAAAGGGATTTTTACATAAGCACAATGGTTCAGGAGAAACAAGGATAAAATATGATGGCTCTTAGGTAATGACCGAGTAGTGTGACCTAGAGGTCACTAAAGGTAGGAGGATTACTGCATGATTTATTTTGAGCAGCGGTGCCATCTATTTATTTTTACTTTTTATTTTATTTTTATTTTTTTTACATTGAAATAGCAGGGATAAGTCATAGCTTAAATGAAGATATTTCTTTCTTGTCAAACAAAATGATGGATTGGAAGACGGGAGCTTTAACTTTGACCAGCAGGAGGGCTTTTAGTTTGAAATTTAGCCTTCATGAGATGTGTCTGAGATGAGGTAATCATGAATGATTTAATAGTCCCTCGCAAAAGTAGATGGCCTCTACAGAGAAAAATGAAAGGGTCATTTTGGCCATTTATCTTTCAGAGAGAATGCAGTTCACAGAAGTAACCTGTACTGTGGCAGAGGCAAGCTAAACAGAGCAAAGACCATGTTACCTTTGAATATTATATCATCTTGCTCAGAATATTGACTCAAAATATGGAAAATCCCAATTAGAATAATTATATAAAAAAATCTTCTATTGGATGCAAGCTCTAGACAGTAAAGAAGATAAAGGATATGTAGAAATTAACAACATTATCATTAAGAGGTAACTGCTTTTGTTATGGTGTTGGAAGCAAGCTAACATAAGGTTGAGAGTGCAGGGTGAGCATTTGTTCTTATCAGTTTAGATTAGGAGTCACTGAAGTAAAAATGAAATTATAGTCCATGAAATCAGAGGAACTGCTTTATTATTGCCAAGTACATTTAAGGAGAATCAGGCTAAGCCATTGCACAGACAATTCAAATCCATACTAATTGTGTTGTGCATACAGTTCTTTCTCCTTCAGTTTGACCTTCTGGTCTATTGCTCTCTCCCTGTATGAACTCACAGAACCTGTGTGATTTTCCCCACTCTTTTGTGTGTTAATGAAACATGGAATTTCTCTGGGTGTGGTTGGCTAGCTAGATTGTATCAGACTGTATTCACCTCCAGTCTGTACAAACTCTACCACAGGGTGGTATTCCCCTGAATTTCCCAAAAAAACAATGAACAAAAGCAAGTTCTTGCAGGCTGTTGAGAATTTAATTATCTGCTTTGTGTGTACAACATGGGTCACAAGAATCTTCACAGTGTGCGCATGACTCTTCTATCTCTGCAGGTCTGTGTTAAACCACAAGGCTGGGATGCAGTGATTTTGGAGGTTTTATTTTGTACAAGGAAGACTGGCAGGGATTAGAAGCTCCAAAGGGAGCAGGATAGCAACTGAGAATGGGAGGAATGGCTTGTTGGGCACGTGTTAGCATTTATTAGCTGTGCATTTGTTGTCTGCTGAAGGAAAAGAATCAACGGGACCAATCATACTGAGCAGAAAACAATCAAGAGAAGTGCTATGGCTGGCTTAGATGGCTCTGCTGAAAGGGAAAGAGGTGATCTGGATGGAAGTGTGGAGGGAGAGAAGGAGGAGATGGCCTAGTTCTGAGATTACACAGATGCTTATCAGCTTCTTGTGTTTGTTTTTTTCTGACTTTGTTACTGAAGACTAATTGCTGAAACATGGCAAGAGCGTGCACAATATCAGAACTGGTGGCATTGCTCACTGAATTTCCTCTCTCTTCCTTTTCTTGAGACTTTTCTGTGAAACTGGCAGAGAAAAGAAGGCACTGAAGACAGTTAATGTCACTGAGAGGTCCTTTGCCCTGGGAATTAGTAGGTGGTAAATCATTGACAGTCAATGTAAATTACAGCTCAGTTTAAATTGAAAAGGGTATGTGAAAAGAACACAGAAGTTACAATTTCAAGGATTTTGAGCCAGGAAAATCTCAGAACTAAGACATACAAAGAGTGTGTAGAGTTTTAGCCTGACCAAGAGAAATCTGGTAATAAATAACTTAAAAACTTGTAACGGAAAGGCTATGGGTAAATAATGAATGGTGGTGGTACTATTTGATTGTAACAGGCAAGACAGCAAGCAGTGGAAGCAGTAACAGCACAGGACTGTGAAGTAATTACTCCAAAATATTGCAAAATGACTCAGCTGTTGTTTAAATGCCTGTTTATATGATAAGAGCATGAGATTTTGATCACTACACACAACTGAAGGAACCTTAAATGAACCTGACTGCACGAAGATCAGTTTTCAAAATGATTCTTATGAAGGATTGTCCAATCCCACCAATACATTCCAGTTTCTTCTGGAAGTAAGACTTTAATGCTAATTGTGACATTAATTTAGCAAATACATTTTTTTTTTCTCCCAAATAAAACTAGGTAGAAGGAAAAGACATGACAATATGAAGGAATTAATTTTAAGAGTCAAGATGACTTTGCCAGGAAACTGTTCTTTGTTGACTTTCCATGTTACCTGTGTGTAGCTAAGTGCTGAAAGGGCTGTTCTCAATATTTGCGTTGACTATTTTCTGGAAAATATAGATCAGAAAATTGATTTTATTCCTATGAATAATAATTGATGTGCAGTCTTTCTTTAAAGTTTAATACTTTTTTTAAAGTGAAATTGAAAACAGTATAAAATGAAACAAATCTGTGTTCTAATGTGTGAAATCTTTAAGAAGCTATTTCAAAATAGAAATGTATATAGAAATCTGAGTATTGAATGCAGCATTTACTAGGAGCAGAACTAAAAGGTCATTTTATTACATCCTTTCTGCTTTAATGCATGCTGGAAGCATTCTTAAAACAGCTCTTCCATTTTGCTTTTCTGCATATTGTAGCTGGATAGTAATATCAGCAGAAATAACGCTTATCTCCAGTCACTCTTCTGTTGTCAGCTATGCTTACATGTTCTGATTTATAGGGCTTTAAATTACCTTCCTCCTGATACTTGTTTTTGCCGAGTTTTCAGTAGTGCAACCCACAGTAACATCAGGAGTTTCTGCTGGAGTGTTAACGTATTTTTGGCAAATAAGGAGAGAGGACAGGGTATTTTAATTGCTGATTACTTAGAACTTTCTTTTAATATCAAACAAATGATTGCTTGATTGCCCTTCCAACAAGATGCCCTATCATTTTGAATAATAGTTGAATTGTATAGTTATTTAAAGAAATTAAGAGAAACACTCTTTCCAATCAATTCATTGGTAATGACATAGGAAGATGTATTTTCCCAGGGAATGAAGAAAAATATTAAGGTACTGCTGCAGCCTTCCTTCCAAAACAAAAACAACAAAAATACAAAGCATGAGGCTGGTTTAACCTTCAATTTAAACTCTTGCTCAAAGATTATTAAACTATCATCTGACAATCACAGATACGCTAATTGCTCTGCAGCTGACAAATAAAAAGGCATTTTACAAGTATTATGTGGGATGTACAAGCTCGTATAAATTCATATGTTGCCTAGCTGTGATTTTTAATTGTATGGAGAATTATTTCATCGACTTCTTGATTGTCAAGGACAAAGAAGTGAAGCATGCAGTGCAAAATCATGCCAGTGGAAAATCTCAATTGTTTGTAACAGACCTTGTCTTGTATATGTACTGCTACGGTTGTCAATAAAACTTTAGTTAAAAAATAAACGATGGAAATCAGATGGAGGTCAAAGGAGGATCCTAGAGGAATCTGTTGGGAGAGGGAGACGATGTTAAGATTGCTGTGTGGATCACTGATGCCACTAAATCTGCAAATGCTTATGTCAAAAATACAATTCAACATGTGTTGTATAGAAGGAAAAAAGAAAGAGTTTCAAAGCAAAACAAAGCAAAGCTTCTTGGGTGAGTAGTGGTCTGTGTAATGAACACAGCACAAAAATGTTCTGGAAGAAGTGGTATATGGTCATGAGCAGTGATCCCTCTATACAGTCATTTTTCATTCTTCTGTTTTGATGAAAGGTTTGAGGCGCTCTGTTAAATATTTCTGTGCAATTTTTTGAAGTATGGTGGAAAAAGATAGTTAGGAAAGGGGACAGAGATATTGTTAATGTTCAAAAGTCAGTTGCAGCTCCTCTACCACAGTCTTCCAGAAAAGGATACTGCAGAAACTGTGTCTTATGTCAGGCAAAAAAACAAAAAGTGATGTCCAAGGCTGAGTAAAGGCATTTCATGTTGTTATAGATGTTGACCCAGGACCTGCAGAACTGTTTGTTAATGTGTCGTCCAAGCTTTAGTGATTTTCATGGAGCAAGAGAAAAGAGAAATCAAAACTGTCTAGAGCTGGCAATTTAAGGAATTTATAATACCAGTTCAAATCCCAGTTCTGGCCTCTGAGAGACTAGAATTTATTGTTCTGTTGCGTTAGGCTGTCTGTGTGAGATAAGACGAGGCCATAAGTCCAATTTTTAATTGATCAGGGTAATTTTCACAAATCATTGTAAGTGACCTTTATTGTAAGCCTCAGTAGAGATCAAAAATGCAGTGGGCCATCACAGTTTTATTTATATTCTTTTGTTTCGAACCAAAATCCTCTAAACCTTGGTCAAGGCAGATGATAAAACTGTAGTGTTGGACTATCTCATACTTCAGTTCTGTCTGCCACACCATTTCTGTGACAAAACAGGGGTACTGATCTTAAAAGCACCAAATTGTGTCACTGTCAGAAGCAGTTAGAAAATTTCAAAAAATAAAATTTCAGTGATAAATCCAACTTGATGATGGCTCAAAGTATTAGCTAATACCAGAAGTGGTGCATTTTTTTTCAAATGTAGTTATCTTTATCCAATGCTAAGAAAAATAGAGACAAACAAACTTCCTTAGAGATCGAAAGTACAACTTGCAAACTGGCCTAACACTCCTTTGAAAGCAAATGAAGCAGTCCAGGCAGTTTTTCATTCATTTTGTTAAATCTTACTTTGATCTATGCCATGAAGCATGAATATGCTCTTCTGAGCATATTCCTGAACAACTTTTCGTTTCACTTCAGATCTTATTTTTCCAAGAGGGACCAGCTGTTAGAGAACAATGGTCCATTCCCTCAAACAGATGCAGACCAATGTAAAACAGTGAGTAGGGGTGAAAGGGTCCCAGGGTTGGGTTAAGGATCAGGTTAATGATCATTTACACACTGGAAATACATAAGTCCATGGGGCCTGGTGTGCACCCACAAGTGCTGAGGGAGTTTACTGATGTAATTGTGAGATCATTTTCTATTGTCCTCAAAAATTTGTGGTGATCAAGGGGGACACTTGAGGACTGGAAGAAAGAATATGTCATCCTTATCTTCAAGAAGGACAAGAAAGAAGATCCAGGACACTGCAAGATGATCAGCCTCACCTCAGTCCCTAAGAATCTGGTGGAGCAAATCCTCCTGGAAATAGTTTCCAAACATATAAAGGACAAGAAACTGTTTAGAGAGTAGTCAACATGAATTTACAAAGGGGAAATGATGCCTGACCAACCTGACAACTTTGTATAACAAAACTTTGGGGGATGAGGAGAGAGAACTTGGTATTACTCACCTTGGCTTTAACAAGACTTTCAACACTTTGTTCCATGACATGTTCATAGACAAACTGATGAAGCACAGGCTAGATAAGTGGATGGTGAGGCCAATTCAAAACTGATTGAACTGTTGAACTAAAAGAACCGTGATCATTAGCACAAAGTCCACCTGGAAGTCAGTTCAAAATTGTGTATTCCAGCTGCCAATAGTGAGACTAAAGATTTGGACCACAGCTTGGAGGCTGTGTTTGTGTCCAGTTCTGGACCCTCTGGTACAAGAGAGACGTGGTAATACTGGAGCAAACGGCTATGAAGATGGTTGTGGATCTGGAGCATGTGAGATATGAGAAGTCTGAGAAAGCTGGGATTCTCAATCCTGGAGAAAAGAAGGCTTAGGTTAGGGATCTTATCTATGAGAATAAATACTTGATAAGTAAAGAAGACAGAGGTGGACTCTCAGTCAAAGCCAGTGAAAGAATACTGTGAGGTTGACCAAGAAGTTGCCCAGAATGGTTGTAGATCTCCACTCCTTGGAGACAGGCAAAACACAACATGACATGGCCCTGAGCAACCTGCTGTTGGTGACCTTGCTCTGAGCTGGGTATTGGGCTAAATGATCTCCAGAGGTTCCTTCTAACCTCAACTATTCTGTGAGTCTGTGTTTCTGACTGTCCGGGTATTTTAATGACTAAATCAAATTGCAGAAATGTAATTGAAATAATGTCTAATCTTGAGATCTAATTTGCCTGGAATTTAATTTCTGATCCATGTGCTCAAGGCATAGACAAATGCATATAGCAATTAAAATAGAAAAAACTTGTGTCTGTTGCACAAATCATATATCACAAATACCCTTATTCCTGCAAGACTTAATTAAATATATGTATTTTCAGATAAAACAGATGAAGGTAAGTACCTAATAGCAGAGAAGAAAGTGTTAGCAAATAATTATGAAACAATGCCATTCTTGATTATGTTTATTATGATTTGTTCACTAAACTGATCTACCTATTTTCTTCTTACCTAATAAAAATTAATTACAAGAGAAGTAATTATACTTGCAGCCAGTCCTGCACTTAACAGATATTTACTTGAGCTCTAATTTTACAGCTCCTTCTGATGTTGTTATATTGGATTTTAATACATGAATGCTCATCTTCCTTCTTGTATAGTTTCAAAAATGAAATTGCTTTTGTTGTCTATAATTACTGAGACTTTTGAGAGCCATTTTGATCAGGAGAGATATAATTTGCCACTTTATCATGACGAGATGGAATCTAAGCTGAGGAAATAGCTGTGTTGTAAATCTACACTCAGCCCATGTTACTGTCCCTTCTCTGAATAGTATTAAATAGCATAAACTTAAATATATATGCACTGTTGGCTTATGCTGAATACGTACAGAAATATCTCTTTATTTGAGAAATAGGGCATTTGTCATTTGAAAAGGGTATAGGCATAATAAATTTGATGGGCTTGTGTTCAATATCTTTAATGGAGGAAAATTGTTCTCTCATTCTGTTTGTTTTTGTCTGTTTATAAATGGATATTATTATATTATTTCTATGATTCTATGTTTATATATTTCATCAAAAATGTTAACTGTTTATGGTTTGGTTTGCTTGGATGAAACAGGTTCAGCACTGTAACTGGAAAATAAAGGTAGGTATTTCCATCTCCGTAAAATATGAGTTTTCATCTTACAATCAGAGGTGATATATAGAAGTTTAAAGCTCTTAAGAATTTTTTTAAAAATCGCATCAACCTCAACTTACAATAAAAAGACTGACATCACAGTAGATTGAGTGTGATGGAGTTTTGTTTTTAAAAATCTTCTGATAGAAAGGGAGAGAACAATATAAGTATTAGATCAGCTGCTCAGGGTCTCACAGCAGAGAAACACTCAGGGGAAGAGCAGAATTCAGGTTGCTGTTCTCTCCATGTTTCTCATTGACTCCAGTTAAAAGACATAAAAATACACTATGATTACTTTGTTAAGAAATAATACAATAATTTAAAGAACTAATTGGCCAGTGGCTACTGTGCACCAGTGATGAAATTAATGGGACGTAGCCACTGAGACCAGAAACTGAACTTTATTATCTGGAGTAGTCTTGACTGTATAAACCAATAATATCTGAATAAGACTAACCTATTCAGAAAAAGCAATTGGCCAGAGAATGAAAGCAAATATTCATGTTTCAAAAGCAAGATCCAGCATAGTACATTAATTTCAAATTGCTAAACCAGTATTTTTATGAGTTCTGAGAGCTTTGCAGACTGAAATACTCATTGTCTATAAGTATTTATAAAATACATTCCTTCAAGTCTAACAAATATGCATGCTAAAATTAAAGGAGTGTTTTGCTCATCATCCTTGCAAGTAGCTCCTATATCTCTGGGATAAAATGCTCAGCAATTTTCTCATGTAAGCTGAAATAGGTCATTAAAAATTGAAACAATATAATGGATGTAACATATTGTTTATTTGTTTGTTTGGTTTTGTATATTTTAATCTCTAGGTAATGTTGCAATACAAGTTAAAATAATTTAACAAGAGGCTAATCAAAAACTCAGAAAAATATTTCTCCTTGATTGAATTTTCTGATTATCTTATACAACCAGAATACACCAGGCTTTAAAAATGTGATGTACAACAAGAGATGGAGCATTGGAAATGTAGCAGTGATATTGCTTATATACCATTCATTAAAAAGGACCTAGAAGCAAAATGTAATTAAAAATGAAGAATTGTTTTACAATTTCTTTAATGGTATTAAATCAACATCGTTTTCTTTTCTTTGATGAATAGCCTACTTCAGAAGGAATGCTCCTAGCATTTTTAAATAATGTGAATGTAAATGGAGAAAAATAATCCCAATAGTATGTTGAATTTACATTTTGATTTATGGAATTTTGATAATAAGTTAAACAATATTTAATATCATATTTTAAATATATACCTGAGAACTACTACTTATTTAAGTGTTTTGTATTCTTTTCCCTGAGAAAAATGGTAAAAAATTAACTAAATTTAGCGTCTTCCATTTTTTTAATAAGAATGATAAGAAACTGTTTGTTTGCACGTCTTTGGAGATGAATAAAAACAGGATGCCACCAGGGGAGTCTGCTGATTTTTTATTCTTGATTTTTTTGATTTCAGGGTTGTTGAATGGTACCATCTTAAATGGGAAATATTCTGAGCTGGAAATTCTTGTTTCACGCTGTTATTTCACGAGTGCCTTCAAATCTACTTCACTTTTGCTTAGAAAATTTGAAAACAACATTGTTTAGTAGGGTTTCTAGACAAATCTTTTTCAAATAAATGGAGAAAAAGAGTTCCATAAAAATAAATTTAACAAGTTATTCTGCTGAGATTTCACTGGAGTTTAGACTGCAGATTCTTTAATCGCAAAGATATTGAAATTAATAGCTTTTAATCTTACTATCCTACTTTCCTGATTACCTCAAAAAAAAAAAAAAAAGGAAAAAAAGAGAACTAATTTATAATTAATTAAAGGGCATTTTCTTTTCTTTTTTTTTCTTTTTTTTTTAACACGTAAGTAAACAGTTACAGAGACCTCACATTCCACAGGAGGGAGCCTCTCTCCCACTGAGCTTGGAGCAGAAAGAAGAACTGCAGTGCAAGATCTTTTTCTCTTTTTGAAATTGTTATGAAACACCTGCCCTGCTCAGAAAGCTCAAGACTGCTGAAGTAATTTCCATAAAACAAACAAACAAACGCTTTCTTTTAAATTATAAAGGAATCTTTGGAATTAAAAAAATCTGCTGCTGTTGAAGTATCTGATGTATTTATAACAGAACGCTGAAGTCATTTTCAAAGCTAACATCAAAAACCTTTCCCTGTCAATTTTGTACTGAAAACTGTTTTTTCATAAACTGATAATTTGATAATGAAGAAGTAGGTATAAAAGACACTTGTTCAGAAACAACAAGCTATTCTAGAACTGCAAAACTTTTAAATTCTTTGTGTGTGCCAACTACAGAATAATTTTTCATACATTAACTAGCCTTGCTGGGAAGAGTAGATTTGTAATTGTACACATTAAAATAGTACTGTCTGAGCTAAGTGTTATGCAAGCACGTAGGATATGTTTAGGCCCTGAAAACTTTGTGTGTGTTTGGAAGGATGAATCTAAATGTTCTTCTTGTCCTGCAGACTATTCTAAAGTAAGAAAATAAAAGAGTGTGTGTGTGTGGAAACAAGGAGAAAGTTAAACTGAATCTTGATTAAGATGGGTAGCAGCAGTCCCCCCCAAACTACAAGTCATGCTCAGTTTTTCCCACAGGACTTTAAGTCTCTAGCAACTCCAAATCAGGCACTTCGTCTCCTGTGCAGGAACATTTATTCAGATATACTCGTATGTGTTGCATTTCCATCACCAACAAACCTCTAGAGAGGTTCAAATGTAGCAAACAGGTATTTTGGATTACACCTTGGGGGCGCTTCAGGACTCTGACAGATTTCTTGTGGGTGTTTAAGAGTAGATTGTCAAAATTGCTGTTGTCCTCAGCTGTTTCTCCCTTTCTGTTTTAGACATTGTGGATCCTGGGGCCTGCTATTTGCATGCAGGTGGTCTCAGGAAAGCCACCCATACAGCATGATAAATAGGATTCATATCCCCACCCAGCACCCACCTGAATGGGTCCCAAAAGGCATAAGTGAAAGAACAAGCAATGCCTGACTGTGAAAGGTTCTGCTGGTCACAGATGGTAGTTCATGAACACCACCACTGACAACAGCGGCCAGATACACGATGCCCACATCTTCTGCAACAGCTTGAACAGAGCCAACAAACAACATCTTTCCTCCAGCTGACAGGAACATCAGAGGCATTAGGCTGATCCAAACTTTGAGCGATGCCACATGTTCCCTAAGTCATGTTTTACCAGAATAATTATGGATTACTGGGTGACCTAGCTGCATGTTGTGTTTCTGGCAGGTTGTGGTGGTATGATGTGATGTTGAGCTAACTGCAAAATGGCGTACCTTCAGGAATTGACTTGATATCAGTATTTCAAAGGTAGTTGGGATAATCACAGCTTGCTGAATCTTCCTGGAGCTCTGAGGGCCTTCAGTTAACCCATCCAGCTAGAACATGTGTAACATGCTTTTGTAACCTGAGACAGATGATACAGACCGTAGGCTCAGACAGACACAGATCGTAGGCTCAGCTCCGGTGAAGAAAGAATGCTAACAATTACTGCTGTAATAACAACAATAGCAAAAGCAAAAATAAGACTGGAAAATAATTGTTTCATGTTTACTTTGAAAGACTATTTCCTGTGGAAAAACCAAATTGAAAAGAAAGTGTCTATTGAAAATCTATGAGCAGGTTGAAAGAAAGCTCTTTGCAATGATAATTCCGTCATGATCTTTGCAGATCAAAATTGCCTATATTATGTGTACAGATACAAATATAGAAGTATGATACTTTGGAAACTTCACAAATTTTGCAGATATCTGTGAACTTTAATGGGGTCACAGCTCCTTTTCTGTTGAAATACATTAACACAAAGTAATCCTTAAAAGGATTACTTAAAATGTTTCGCTGAAGAAGAAATCCTTAAGGGAGAAAACCCAATAGCTGATGAATGATAAGTGAAATGTCACATTATTTGTGTAGGCAATTTTCTTTTCTTTTTTTTTCCTCTCACTTTTTTTTTTTTTTTAAATCCTAGTAACTTTTAGGATACATAAAAAATTTAAGACAAACTGGTAGATCAGATCCAAAATAATTGTTCCAAATATTTTGGCTGAATAGTGTGATGTATTTTGGAAAGCCTACTCTGGTGGCAGTACACAGCATCTCAAAATGGAAGCTGTGATAAAAAGGTGAAACCATCACAGGGCAAGAACTGGAGAATATGAAGGTGCTTGGAGTTATATTTAGAACCACCTGCAGTAAGCAAGTCCCTTTGGCTAATGGAACTAACGACTCATCAGTGCTATATTAACAGTGGCAAGGAGATAGCACCCTATTTGTAAATATGTTGGACATTATAAGCACAAATGAAATGGAGCGCCACAGCCTGCCTATGCCTCACGCTAACGTGGTTAGCTCTTTTTATGGAAATTCATGCTGTGAGTTAGAGCCAAAACACCTGTAGTATAAGAACCTGTGAGCTGCTATGGAGCCCACAGCTGCTTTCCTGCATGCCCTACAGAATCATGAATGGGTAGCTTTTGTATCCAGAGAACTCAAATTTCCCCAAGAGTGAAGCAAATCCCCACCTTAACAAGGAACAATCTGGCAAAAACTTTGAGATCCTTCCTCCTCTGGAATTTATCATATATTTTCTCTGCCTCACAGATGAAGAGGAAGAAGTTCAAATATGCCGTTGCAGAGATTATGAAACAAATAACTGCTGGGATGTGGATGAGAGTGCACATTTCTTTAAGTGGTTTCAGCCTAAGCCACTATCTCACAAGTCTTCTGAAGATTTAATAAGGTCTTTCAGAAGCCATCTAAATATTGAAATTGAAACAGATGCTGCTACATACGTATTTTATGAGATATTTTTCAGCTACAACAATAAAATTTTAAATGCTATTTCCTCTTCTTTTTTTCCTGGAATCACTGACACAATAATTGTTTTACAGCAATCTCAGACTCAGGATCCATTTAATAACGTGAAGAAGAGAATATAACATATGAGACAGGGAGCAATCGAATACTATTTATTTCTCATGGGAAATTTCCCAGGAGGGCTGTGCGTGGAAGAAGGGTTTTAATTCCTTATATTTTTGTATGTTAAATCCACTCAGAAATTCATAGCTGATATGTAGCCTAAGTTAAAAAAAAAAAAAAAAAAAAAAGGAAATTCTCTGCTGGTGTTTGATGAAGAATTCTTGAAGAATCCTTCCATTGTTTATTTATATTTTTGTTTATTCTTGACATCACAGTATCACAGTCCCAGTAATGAGTGGAGATTGGCTGTACTTGGTCTTTTCTATTCCAGAATTATTCTGACATTACTTAGTATTGTTCCCTTTATTGCAGTGGAATCTCAATTTGATTTAATCTACTCAGAGTTAAACATGATTTTTCTATACTTAATCCTATTAACAAACTAAATCATGAGAGTCTAGAGAGAACAAAATTATATAGCATGTCCCCTTTTTAGCTCTGGTTAGCCTTCTCACTGAAGTGTCTATTGATAAGAATTACCTCAAAGAAATGCTGGAACATGATCCATTTAGTACCAAGCTGTAAAGAAGTTACGAACTAATTGGATGCTTTGTAAAGAAAAGGAGTGCTATGGATAAAAATATTTTCCCAAAATAAGTGACTACCCTACTGGGTTTCTGGCCTCTGTAGATTACTATTCCTTTCCAGCAAAGAAGGAAATGTTTCCCCATGCCTTAAAAACTGTAATTCGGAGTCTGATTTACATCCTCACATTTTTTTTTTCAGTGGTTTAAGCAAGTGTTTAACCTATACTGTAATAACAGAAGTGTAACTACACATTACTATTTGCCAACTCTACTGTGAAATATCACCTGAATGAAGGATGAGGAGGGCAGTTTCTGAAATAACTGCAACTAGATTTGCCTTATTCTATGTTTTGATGATGCATTTATCTTTACGATTATTTTCATTTTGCCATTTTATTTTTATTTTTCTACTGCTTAAATTATCTTTGGGATTGAAGTGGTCTTCATATTTAAAGACAGGAAGAAATTTCTCCCCATGTCAGATCAGCAGATACTCCAGTTTTCTGCTCATGTTGTAGCATGCGTTGTGACTCATCTCTTAACATTGCCTGTGCATTTTCACTCAATAAAATCCCTACTGGTGCAGAAAGCTAGGACACTGATGGTGCCAATGAGTTGTCTTGATCTTTTCTAGTAGGACACCATATTTTTTGTGTCTGTTAGTCGTATACTAGAAGGCCTAAATTTGGTGCACATTTCTAGTGGTGGTGAACTCAGAGCTCCTCTCCTAAAGGGACACATTTTGGCAGCTGGTGTAATTGCAAGTACTGAACTTTATGACTTTGATACTTCTTTCCAACACCTAATATTCCTAAATCAATAGTTTCTGTAAAAGATTCCTAGCCATAAAATGTTATTGAAAAAAATAAAGCTTTGTGTGGAGACCATTCTTATAGGAAAAGTTAGACCTTTGTGTGGACATCCATTTTGAAACCTCTGATCAAAATGGTTCTCACATTTGTCTTAAAAATGTTCCTTCAGAAAATTTAAGCATGGTTGGAAAGCTAAATTTTCTTTCTAAATCTGTGATGAATTTAATCTTCCCTATGGAGTCTCTCTGATGAATTTTCCAAGATCTAGACCTGGGAATTCATCTTTCTAAAGTATAGGATTTAGAAATTATTGATATTTAGGTGTTCACATTTCACAAAGAAATAGTCTAAAGATGAGATGAAATAATTTAGCCAAGTTATCCTGCCTTCCTGGACTGAAAGTAATGGTGAGAGATACAACAAAACAGCAGTTCTGTCTTTCAGAGTTTTGTGTAATAAAAATACCTTGATTAAGGTCTTTTTGTACCCCGATTTAATATTATCAACTCCTCCTGTTCTCCAATCCTTACCTCTAAAGTGTCACCATGAAATAACCTCCCACACTTCCTCAGTAGTAAAGACTGAGCAACACTTTTCCAAATACATCTGCTCTTGCCTGAGCTCAAATTTGTTTTGTTTGTAGGAAACTGAAAATTTGAATGGGACAGTGTGTTTTATAGTATTGTATTTGCTATTAAGAGTCTTGTGTCATTTATTATTCCCTAGCTTGTTTTATAATGTTTTCTATAACTTTAGGAGAGACCTTAAAATGAGTTTATGAGAATAAGGCAAAGGATCAGTCAGTCATGCTTCTGAAAAGGACAGATTTATTGCAAACAGCAAGGAGGTCTGCTTGAAAAAAAATTCTTAAGGGTTCAATTTACACCTCAAAATCAAACAAATTTCATTATATTTTTAACAGCACTTTAGGAAAACTGAGATGTTATGCTTTTAAGAATGAAAGAAAATGGGCTACTGAAACAGAAATCATTACATTCTAGTTTCGACTGAAATTAATTATGTTATTAAGAGATTAATGTGTTGGCTGCATCCATCAGTCAGATGAATTGGCACCATGAGCTTCTTCCATAATGTATAGGTGCTTTTGAAAATATTAATGACAAACATGAAGAAAGAGCACATGGTTATATAGAGATCTGAAACAAAATTTACTAGTAACTGTATGAAGAACAATGCTGTGAAGCCAGCTAATATTGGTAAACCTTCAATTTGCATGTTGTTCCTTTTTTCTTTTCGCAGAAATGTGTTAATAACAGTATAGATGATCTAAATTAGTTTAATTGCAACACAGTAGGTTCCGAAATGATAACAAAATCAAAGGAAAAGTGCTTCCCCAAAGTTCTTTTTATCTAATGGAATCATATTTTACATACTGATTAGTCTGATAAAATTGTTAAAAATTTTGAACATTTGTTTGTTAAGATGAGGCTTAAATCTATAAAGGTTATATTCTGTTTTATAACAGTAACCATAACTGAAATTTCAGCTTTTCAGCACGTGTTAAAGAACTAGACAGTAAGATTCAGACCCTGTATTGTCACCAAACCTTAAAAAGAAAAACTAAATACACTTGGAATGATTAAAAAGAAAAGTAAAGCTAATCAGGAATTATCAAAGGAATATAAACTTGCTGCCCTGAAGTACAAACCTATTGCTAATCAATGGTGGTAAAAGGAACATTACTGAACATCTACTGATAGATTTCCAAGTATCTGGAGTTACCCAAAATACTTTCCTACTCAGAAGATCAAAATGACCTATCAAGTCCTACGTAACTGAGATTGCATTTGGCATTTCTAAGGTGGACATATAGAACAAATAAAATACTGGAAAAACGTTATAATCTGCAACTGTAAAGGTGAATTTTTTTTCTTCTTCTTTTTTTTTTTTTTCAAGTAAACAACCATAATTGAGTTTGCTATTTTAAATTCGTACAAACAAATGGCTCCCACTTAAAATTGTTAAGAGGGCACTGATTCAACTGCACGGAAATATAAAATACGTTCCAGCGGGTTTGAAAGTGATGCCAACATCTAAGAGCAGCAAGGGGGATAATTGGTTCATTATAATCAATTTGATACAGTGCCAGTGAAAAGTAGTGGAATGGTCTCATAACAAATTTACGCAAAAGTAGTATGATTAAGGTTGATCTATATAAATTTATGAACAACTAATCTAATGTAATTCAATTAACTTAGTATCTTGTAAAAGGAATTATTTTGTAGAAATAATTGAGTCTATGTCCTATAATGGGGCTTCTGCAGGGTTGTTTGACATAGTTAGATCAAGCAACACTAATAATACAAAACAAGTATAGCACATATCAAGTGACTGCCCAAGTCAGAGATACAAAAATGTAATTGTATATGGCGAACATTCACTCATGCGCGGCTCCAGGGAATCCTTGGAATGAATTCTTTTGAAGGAAAACTAATAATGTTACGGCTTTATTCTTTGGCTATTAGAAATTCCATGGAGTCTTTTAAAAGTAAAGCAGATAACTCTCCAGTGAAAAACAATCTCAACCACTTCATAAACTGCATCCATTCAAACAATGTAGTCACACTAAGTCTGCTGTTCTACTATTTAGAAAACACAGAAGTATCAAAGGCTAAAATGGTATGTAGATGCCCAATTCCCTTGGCCAGCACCATTTAAGAAGAACACATACATTTTGTTCAATTCAAAGCATTTTGGTTTTCTTTTCAGCTTGGCTATGATGAGTACTAACAGCAAAGGGATACTTTGCAGTGAAATCTGTGGACCTGGGCATTTCTAGTGCAGAATTATGAGTAGTATCTGAAAAAAAAAAGGAGATTTGTGCTCTAATAATGATTTCTAAAACCAGACTTCTTGACTTCATATCATTTATCTGGCAGTAGGAGAAAACATTCTGGGAGCTCAGATTGTAATTTCATTTATACCACTGCTTAAATAGAAATAAAATACCGGTGGGTGTGTGTGAAGAACCCATAGTGCATAAGCTGCATACTAGAAATGTGCTGATTTATGAGGAAGGAAATGCTTTAGTAGCTGTGATTTAGTTCCCATTTTAGGTATTTATGTCTGATGTAGAAGTTAACTGGATATATTCATTAAACACCTTTGCTTCACCAGGGCAGCAGTGTAGGGCCGTGCACTTACAGTTTGTAGATCCAGTGACTGCACATACAAATCACATCTCTCTGCTGAAACGAGATTTAATCTATTTAACATTTTTATAACTTTCTTGCTCATTCAGGTTCAATCCATGCAAAGAACCATATGCAGAAAATATGCCAAAGTCTTCTGGATTTGTGGTTGTAGGGGTTTGTTTACCTGGAGCAAAATGTAGGGGTGAGGACTACAAGGCAAGATCGATGATAAAGCAGTGGTAGTTACAGACATTTCAAGAGACTCCTAAAATGAGTAATGTCTGCTCACCTTTAGCATTCCAGAGTGCCTGCATTTCTGTTTATGTCCTTCCTGATACGACAGCTACCTTGGCCAGTGCAGTCATGATAGGAACTTCTGTGTTTACTATCTGAACCAGTCCCCAGAACTCACTTTATGATCACTGGAAAGAAATAGATACTTAACTAATTCTCAGACACATGCCTAAAATAAGGCAGTTGAGTCATTGTTTAGACATTCCTGTTTCTCTCTGCTGACTATAAAGGGAGCTGTTAAAAATGAAGACATATACCTTTTAGATGGCTGAAGTTAGCAAGATGAATCCTGCACTGGGTGACTATTTCCTGAGAAAGCTCTGCAGGCATCCAGATACTCTGATGAGTCACACTCAAAAGCCCTGAATGTCCAAGCTGCCAGATATGCGAAAGTATTGAGCTTGTTACAGAGTAGGATTCTAGCTGCTTAGAACTAACAGAAAGAGAGGAATAAGTATGATGTCTGTGTGTGAAGGTTAAGAGGAGGACTTGCTGCTCTGCAAGAGCTTGTAGTGTTCTCAGCTTTAAGCAGATGAATAGTTAGATTCCTCTTCAGCAGTGAACGGAAGGACATGTTTAGCAGTAACAACATCAGCATTGGCCAATGTGCTTTAAGGCAATTTACATGAAGTTAGAAAGTGACTTAGTACTTTGCTAAGTCACGGCCACAGGGCAAGAGGCAATTCCCACTTTACATACTGCACTGCTAATAGCATTTCTGGTCTCTGTAATGGAGTTGTTATGATACAAAAGACAATTAAATTAAAAAAATAATAACAAAGCACTTAGTGCTGCACTATTAAGCCTTCCTATGATGGAACTCCTGTAAAAAGACAGCTAATCAGTTTATCTACTTCTAGGAAAAAAATATTTTTGGAAAACAAAAACAAAAGCTAACAACAAAATTCAACCCCCCATAAAAGTCAAGTGACAATTTTATATGGTCACTATGTAGAAGCACATGGGTAGCCCAAATTCAGACAAAGTAAGGCACTGCCATATGCACTTCTTAAATGGTGATGCAGTCACAGAAGAGACATTCTTAAAAGGCAAGTAAAACATAAGGAACTAGTTAAATAGATGAGACTCTTCTGATTCCTGTCCAGTTACTACTAGGTTAACCATTCATCAAAAAGGGAAGTGTATCAACCCTACTGAAGTCAGTGGGCAGATCGCCATTGATTGCAACAGCACCAGAGCATAAAGTCATATCTCTTAAATATTTCTCAGAGAGAGATGAGAAGAAGATTAATGACAGGTTCTATAGGAGTCTGAGTAGATTTCTTTCTATTTTATTTATTCCACTCAAATATTAGTTTCAGCAATACAGTATTTGTTAGAAGGACAACTTTCGAATAACTGAAAAGGCATATTATTATGTTGATTTTATTATGAAGCCATTATTTTTGACCCTCTCAATATTATCGTCAGTATTAACATTGAAGCAGTGCCATAAGCATACACCTGCAAGAAAGGTTGAAAAAGATGTATCTGAGCTAAACTGAGCTTTCTTTAAATGTAGAAAAAAGCAGTGAAAACTATTAAAACCAGGAAAGGACAATACAAATACAATAAAAGCATTGCATTTCATGGTACACATCAACAAGCATGCATGAAATAATTTAAAACAACCCTGAAAATACTTATTAAAGTGTAAAGGTGGTATGTTCCTCCTGGTTTTTGCCTTAAATCTCCACTTATAAACTAATTTCTTCCCATTGCCACTGTGAGGTTGGGCAGCAGCCTCACTGCCTCCAGCAGATCATCCTCCTGGGCAGCCAGGTCAGCTGTTGGGCAGTGAGCCTTTCCTTATCTTCCCTATTTCTGCAGTCCCCACTGCATTTACTGAACAAAACCTTAGTCTCATGCCACTAGCAAGCAAAAGAAAACACACATGGTACAACAGTGAGAGCTTAAATAGCTGCCAAAGCACAATCCAGCTTCAGACATTTATTTTTTGAGGCTTTTTCGCTAGGGCTTATTTTTATATTCACCATGCAAAGAATAAATCTACTGGACAACCAATGAATCTTCTCCCCGCTGTAACCAACCCACACAGGAGAGGATGTGTGTCTGTTCCTCATTTCATTTTGATTCAACTTGCTCTTCTCTTTAAAAGCCAGCCTTAAACAGTCAGGTAACAGGAATGGCCTGTTAGCCCTATCTAGGTTGCGCTTCTCATGTCACTGCTGTTGATATCGTGTCTCACTGTCCTTTTAAAGTTAAACCGGACTTTGTACGGATAGTCTCATTATCAGTGAGGAATATAATTTTGGGGATCCCAAAAGGTGATTGTATTATTGTCTCGTGTTTACTACCTGATGCATGTTTTACAGCTAAGCTGCAAATAATCTATCAATCATCTTCATGGTAAAGACATCTTTGGTTTTGGTTGTAATTGCACAGACACCACAGAGAGGGGATTTGATTTTTGAGGTGTTTGGGAGCCTCCCCGAGCAGCTATTCTTTCTGTAGTCACATTAGGTCATGTCTTAAAAGAGATCGAACTTGGAGCTGAAGAGCTCTGTGTTCCCCTGTAAAGTTGATTCATTCTCTCTTACAGTTGTCTAAAAATCTTTCCAGCCTCAAAAAATCTTGCTTGGATACAAAAGAAGTAAATAACACCCAGTCCCATGCCTCAAACCAACATTTGTTTTGGAAAATCTATTTGGAGGTTGTGTGTTGTTTTGAGGTGGTTTCTAAAAGCTGCTCAGAGCTGCAGTGCTGGAAATAGTTTGGATGAAGATGGATTAATGAGTTTTGTGCAGGTGAGGCATTCAAAGTCACAATGTACCATGAATCATCATCAGAGCTTTGGATGTACATTTGAGGTAATATATCAGTACAGGTAATTCGGCTTTCAAGGCTTGTAGATTTGATATTGAATTCTAGTTTATATTTAAAATGTCCTTGTTAGCTGTCATCAGCTGAATTTTTCTGGTATGCTGAAAACATTTAATTTTACTCTTTGATCACTGGGAACACATTAATGGTGATTCAGGGCTTAGTTAGCTTCCAAAAACTGCTGCAGTGCTGCTGACAATTATTGGCCATATTCAGTCACTCTAAATTCCACTTTATCCTCTAAATCTAGTGTTTCTTACAGGTTTGATCTTGAAAGCTCCTAATTCAACACCTTTCACCCTGTAATTTGCTTTGTCTATTTAAGTAGGTGCACTTTTGTCTTTCAAAGTGTTCCCCTTTTTTCTTTCAAATCACAGAGATCAAAAATATGATCTCTATAAATATCTTTTTTTTTTTTTTTTTTTTGTGATCAGTGCATCTGCTGTGATCAAGTATGTCCATGTAACAGTAAAAGGACTCCCCTTAGGTCTTCGAGAGAAGTTTCTCGCAGAGGGCTGATAGTGCTAGGAGAAATGAAGACAGGAGAAAGCACGTGGTCTCTGTCCCAGACCTACGGAGGTTACCTAGGAAAGGTGATACCAGTTGGTTTCTCAGAGGCTGGTATGGAGTGGAATGTGTTTCTGATAAACGTAACTCTCCTAAGGCAAAGTTAACAAGGAACTGTAGCCCGTCAGAGCTGATAATGAATGCAGAGTTGGTCTGGACATCTCTACCTAGGTGAATTTGTCTCCATGAAGAGGACAGAACAGCGTCAGCTGTACTGGGTGACTTTGACTGTGGTAGAACTTACAGAGACTTTGGCAATTCCTGGAAACATAAGAAGAATTTCTCAGTTGTACTATGATATCTGAAAATTAAATGTTATTCATACTAGTAAGCATAGTGTAGACAGGATTTCATTTCCTAGATTGTTTGCATAGAACCATATAACGCAAATTCACTTGCACGTAAGATTTCCTAGCAGTGTTGAAAAGCACACTAGCAGCTAAGATCTAGTCTCACTCCTGATTTTCTAAGATTTTTCAGATGAATTTGTGTTAGTAGCAGTGGGAAGCTTTTTGTTTGTTGCTTTTTTCTGTTAAAAAAAAAAAGAAAAAAGAAAATTTTGTCTTGCATAGATAAGCCTGGAAAGAATACAAGGAGGCAGGCTGCTAAATGTCAGATGAGGAGAAAAAGGTGGCTGAGTCATCTACTAGAGTTTGTCCTTAGATAACCTCCAAAATACTTCTAGTTTTCTTAGGAAAGGGCTATAAAGATGTGATTGCTCAGTAAGAGGAAGATATGTAGAATCGCAAACAAAATGCATTGTAAATTCTATGTAAAATGTTCAAAAAATGAAAACAAGAATATTTTCATTAACAAGTTCTTTTGTTCAATTGTTGTCCAACTGTAGAATCAGATACACAGGTACATGAGGGGCGCTCATAAGCAGGAGGGAGACTGACTTTTTATACAGGCAGATAGTGACTGGACAAGGGGCAGTGGCTTTAAACTGAAATCAGGGAGATTTAGGTTAGATGTTAGGCAGAAATTCTTTACTCAGAGGCTGGTGAGGCGCTGGCACAGCTGCCCAGGGAAGCTGTGGATGCCCCATCCTTGGAGGCATTAAAGGCCAGGTTGGATGGGCCCTGGGCAGCCCTGCCCACGGCAGGGGATTGGAGCTGAGTGGGCTTTAAGGTCCCTTCCAACCAAAGCCATTCTATGATTCTAAGATATTTTTCAGATAGACTCTTTCTACCAGTATTGAACTCCTTCCACTTGGAGTTCCCCTGTCTGACACTGGTCAAACAAAGTGTAATTCAGAAATCAACATATACAGTTCAAAGGGATCTAATTGGTCAGGAAACGGCAAAAGGAACTGACAGGACTCTACATACTTAAGTAACTTCCAGTGTATGCTTAATGCTGAGATTTGCACCAAAGGACTTTTTATTCCTACTTCTGGCCAAGTATGAGTAATTTCAACCACAATATATCAGGGGCCCTCTCTTCACTGTGAATTACAAAGTTCAATATAACATGCTATTCCCTCTTGATGACTCCTTGCAATTACCTTTAATTGTTTGCAATCACTGAAGTAATACATTTTATATGAATCATGGTTGTTCATTTGTTATACTGCAGTGGGACAAGACAAGGATGAAGTCAGATACTTGGTAATTTTCCCTCTATCCTCCTTTCACTCTTCAACGATAACTGCTTCATAAGTCTTGCCACTTAAAAAGTCTAGATAAAGAGCAGGCTGGGAAAATTCTCAGTGATCAGATGGATGCTGGCCAGTGATTTCTGTGTGTGCTGTGTTCATAAACTCGATGGACATGATGCAGCTGATTTGAGAGCGTCTCCAAATCCCACTAGGAATCTGTGTGTGACTTTAAATGTCAGATACTGTTGTAAATGTGGTTCTCAGTGAACTGTCCAAGATAACATGGGAAAGCCACAGGGTACCACATCCCAGTTCCCTTGTATTGCAGCCTCGTGCGTTAACAACTTCTTTAACGCATGAATGTTTGCAGTGCATATGCACAGACATAACTAGGTATTTAACACGTATTTTAAAAAATCTTGACTTAAGCAGTCCTTGTTGTTGTTGGAGGTGAGGTATGTTAGTTATCTGGTGATTAAAACCTCACAATATAATGTAATTTTCCAGAGAGAGAAGGTTTACATTGCCTTGGTAACATGTACCCTTCAATCACCTTCTTAATTTTCAGTTTGCTTCCATTGCTGTATTGCTGCAGATAGTATGACTTAAATTTTGCCTTATGACTACAGAGTTGAATGTGATAGTTAATATCACTTAAAATGTTTGCAAGAGGATACCCTATATGTGCCTCTGATTAAAGAATTTGAGACAAATATTCCTTTGACTGTAATCATTACAGTATAAATCTGTTATTGGATGGTGAGAAGGAGAAAGATGCTGTTGAATATTCTGTAGAAATGCTTTATGTGCCATGTCTGGAATGCAGGTGTGTTTGTGAATGTATTAGGAAGGATCCTACTGGTATTTTCTGTTTGGATTTCAAGAGTAAATCAAAATGTTACACCATCTAGATCTGCATAACTCTGTGAGAATGAAATAGCCACTGGCTGCCGTGTAACAGAATAGTGAACGTGAGGCTGGCCAGTTTGTCCCAGCAGGCTTTGCACTGACCAACTGGTCATGAGAACCCAGGCACTGAGTTTACCCAAATGCCTTAGGTAACCAGCTTTGGCACTGCCAGAAGCCACCCCAGCAGCACTGTGACCTCTGTGATGGAGCATTCTCCCCATAGGAGAAGCCTTTGCTCAACCACTGGGTTGACACGATGAGGTGCAGCAGGTAGTGACCCACACATATGATGTGTGTATGGCACCTTATGGGATGCTTTCTTCCTGTAGTGAAGATGAGTAGGTTTCAGGGAGCAGTATGAGCATGTTTCATGCTGGAGCACCCACTCACAGCAGTGAGGATTGCTCAGTGCCAGTTATTCTTGTGTTATCAATAAATAAATACTGCTTCAATATGCCTTGTGTGTTGAACAGTGCTTTCTGAAAATTTTCCAAAAACTAGAATACAAATAAAAATGGAAAATAGAAATTGACTTAAGATGCATGCGAGCTGAATTCCAGGGAAAACCCTGCTGACACCATTCAGTTAATGAAATTCTACAAGAATGAGGGAAAAAAGAGAGGAAAACTATATATTCTGTAAAACAGTGATAGAAAACCACAGTCTTATTTCATACTTACTGTAAATGTCTAATATGTTAAAGTTCAGTTCTAAAATATGAGAAAGTTTAATTGTTGGAGGAAAGAAATAACAGAACTGAATGCCAACTTTAACTGAGTAATTTATATTTGGACAAGAATACAGACCCCACGCTACAAATATTGTACAATGTGGTTTGCATGTTTGCCATTACGTGCATCTTTGAAATATTTTCTTGGCATTCAAATAATTTTTTCAAATTTGTTTTAAAACTTATTCCAGTTCCTCTCTGATGAAGTAATTAGAGAAAGCTTAAATAGTGTTAGATCTGCCTTATATTAAATTATCACAGATGCTTGCTAAGATAATAATTTGTATACTGTTCCTTGTAAATTAATTACATTAGGAGAAAACATAGCAGAGAATTTCTTACCTTTTTCTCTGACATGTATATTTGAATGTATTTGCAACTATTTCATTGTGATGAGAACAATGACTGTTTTCTTTAAAAAATGCTTTAAGAGCTGAATTATCTGAAATGGTCATAAAACACAAAGGATTAGTATCAGTAAGGTTTCTACTGCTATTCACATGAGATATGAGAGATTCATTTCCTTTCACAGAGATACACCTTATACCACCAATATGCCTTTAGTATTGGCCTTAGGAAGCTTTACTGCTTTTCATTATTTAGGACTAACTGTTTTTGATCTAGGAGTTAGACTTTGAGGTACTAGGGTTGGATTTACAGACAATGGGATTCACAAAAGTGCTTAATTATTTTCCTTTCCTGACTTTTCTGTGTACTCCTTAAAAGTCCTAGTATCTATTTCTCTGCAGCTTCAGTGACACAGATACTAATAAGCGTACTGGGAAGTACTTCTTCTGCAATGTATATCCATGGTCTAACTTAAATTGATGCTATTTGGTTCATTATGCTACAGGTTTTTACAAACCAATAAATAAAACAAATAATATTTTGGATAACAAGTGCCTTGGTTAAGAAGGAGCCATTTATTTTGTGAATTATCTTAAAACAGACAAATCCATAAAATATAGTTCACATCTTTATTTGTTATTCCATATACTTCTGCCTACACCTCAGAAGTACATACATACTGCTGTCTCAACTTGGCAAAGCACTGAAGCGCATGTTTAACCTTCAGGGCGCTCTTTGAGATCTAACTGCATACACTAAAAGTTGGCTTAGAGGGTTATGCTTTTCAAAGTAAATTTATAGCATCATCTACTGAATTAAGAATCAAAGCCAGACCAACTTTTAATTATTAGACAGCAGGTCTGCTCTCCTAAATCTTTCCTGAGCGCTGCCCCCATAAAAGTGCTCAGGACAAAAAAAACTTATCAGTGGGCCACTGAAATGTTCTAGGGGGATTTCATCACATTTACATTAAGTACTGAATGATGGCACACCCTCAACCTTGTCATTTAGCCCTTGTGACTTGCAAAGTGTTTCTAGTATGTCTTCCATCTAACCTGTGCGCAGTGCTCAGACAAATGACCCAGCCTGGAGCTCCGCCTGAGATACACCACTGTGTGTTTATGCTGACAACGAAGGCTTGAGGAGACGGGAAGGTACATCTAGGAGATCTTGTTGTTCCGTAGAGGTTGTTTTATCCCCAAATCTGGCAAGTGGCAGGCGTTATCCACTTCTCTGGAGTGTATAACAGAGGAAGATGATCTACTCCCAAGGATGCTGTCAGGCCTTGGCTTGCTGGCAATGTCTGCCATCATCTCTGTCCTTTCTTAGGTGACCTCTGCCTAGGACAGGTCTGGAATAAATACTGCTCAAAAGCACTCAATACAGGTTGGCAAAGAGATTACTTCCTTTCTAGGTTTTTGTGTCCGTGTTTTAAATTGGGGAAGGTGACTGAGCTCTTAAGGTCTTTCCCCAGGGAACTGAATGTGAAGGAAAGGGCCACACAGAGTACCCATAGCATCCGAACAGCTGCACGGGAGCAAGGAGCCAGGCCTGAGAGCAAGGGCAAAGTCAATGAATGGATCCCAAGGGAACTGGTGAGTGAAGCACCAGGGCTGGATGATGTCAGTGACTGCTTGGGACCTGTAGAGTGGGGTCTGGCCTTGACTGTGACTGTGGCACTGCATTTTGTCTTTCCTAAGCATAGTCCCGGGTGACAGCCCTCTGTGTGGGTGGTGAGACAATGCAGGAAGTCTGGTGAAGGACTGTCTTGTGGTAGAGGTGCTGGGAGACTGAGGCAGCTGAGGGCAGTGGTGCAGGTCTTCTGGTGCACTTGAGGTGCTCCTTAAGCATACCCCAATGATCTTCTCTTCATGGGCTTCTCTATTGTTTTTGCAGCCCAGATGCTTTTCTAGCATACTGGACCTACTTCTGAGGCAGGACAGAAAGGAGTTGAGGTCGTTGCTTGAGATGCTGTAAAAGCCTAGGCCACTTACAGCCGCTCTGCATTTCATCTCATCTAATGTCGCCATGTGTGTTCATGGCAACATGTCAGCAAGGAACCTGCATGAACAAGTTCTGGGACTGATGTCCTGTCATCAGTGATAGCATGAAGCCTAGAGAACGCAGAAGGACTTTGCTTTTTGAAAAAAAAACACTTTGCTTTTTGAAAATGTATAAGAAAAGAATTCAGGCTTACACACTAATCCATTTAGCATTAATTAATGCTGTCACTCTAGACCTGTTGTCAGCCAGTTTTGGTCTAGAGGGATTAATTTTGTGTAAAAGAGAAAACATTTAATGGAGTCAAGTGTTACATGCAGTTCTGCTGCTTTTTCTTTTTTTTTCCAAAAAACAAACACGGAGTTCTGCTTCCTAGTGTATAGAACAAAACAAAGCTGTTACCATGCTTCCACTTTCAAAGGTCTGACAACAATCTGGTCCAAAAACTTTCCCTCCATTATTTTGCTTGTTGCAAGGGCAGCATCAGTTTTCTTTTTCCTTTGCTGATTCCACTACCTCTTGTGCTGCTTAACAAATATTAGGAAATCTCTATTCTCAAATATAGCTTTTATGCATCTCTATTATGGATTTTGGCTGCTATTGTGCCAGTTAGCTAGAGAAGGCTAAGACCTGCATGAAAAAAGTTATAGTAGAAGCAAAGTGGATTTCCTTCCTTCTTTTCTTCCTTCCTTCTTTCCTTCCTTTCTTCTAAAACACTCAGAAGATCAACAGTTACACTTACCACTTTCCATGCTCTGTGCTGTTTATCTGAAGCTGTAAAACTACCTCATATTCTATAAACACTTCCTCATCTTTTTTTTTCTTTTTCTTTTGCTCTCATCTCTGTTAATGAACTGCTCTTTATGTAACATGTATCATTTTGGTATACAAAATCAAAATACATGAAACAGGCTGTTGTGAACAACAGGTCATAAACCCTTTGGACCACTTGTCATGCATTTGCCAGTGAAGAAGCATTTTGGTTAAATAACGTGCATTGTGTTCATTCTCCCTTCAATTAGAGTAACCAGGTAAGGTAATTGGGCTCCTAGCAAAAGTGGCAGCTGCAGGCAGTAATCATAGCTCCAGCACCTGCTCCCATGGTAACTGATGTGTTTACATTCACAATATTACACAAAATATTCTTCCTTCTGCAGAACAGAGAAAAGAAAGATTTTGGAGCAAAAACAAAAGAGGAAGATTTGCAAAGATAAATGTTTAAGGAAGTGATTGGGAAGAGCAGTGTTCTTCAGGGTGAAAACTTAGTGCATAATGTTTTTATCCTCAGACAACAATTAAGCATCTTCATGTCCTTGAAGTCAGTGTTTGTAGGCAGATCTCATCCCTTTTTAAACTAAACAGCCTGAGAAAAAGAGAAGGCAGTAAGAATTCTAGAATTTGGAGGTCCAGCACTGTTGCTGCCATCAGTGTGGCTTGAGACATACCATGTTTACAAACAACAACTGTTTAGACATCCTCAATTTTAAAAATAATTTTTTTTTCAGAAGTTACAATATATTCAAGATACACTGTAAAAAATGTCAGCACTACAAGCTTTGCCTGGAAGGTTGTTTTAAGGTTGAGATAATGTCTGCAGCATCTTGTGTTGCCATTTGCTGAGGAGATGGGTGGGTGGAAGTGTAGGGTCTGAACCCCGTGTGTACAGAGAAATTAAGGATCTGTTACCTTTCGTTGCCTTCCTAAGAACTCAGCATCTTCTGCTTCTCCTGTGGTAGATCCAAAGATAAAGATGGACAATAAATAAGCACAACTTTCTTTTTCCTGCCCACATGTACTCTAAATTGAAACAGAGGACTAACCTGACCTGCTGGTAACTTAAGGCAAAGGTGTGTCTTACCATGCGAGCAGGTTAGGAAAAATATGCACAAAAGAAGCACAGCTGAAATTGCAGGGAAAGTGCTCAAAAGTGGCAGAGTTTACCTTGCTTAAATTCTCAGGTGGAATGTGGGCATAAGAAATCCTTAAGCTCTAGAAATATTTCTGTCAGACTCTTTCAAAAAAAAAAGGAAAAGATATTCTGAATGAGCATATCATGAAACCATAACTAGAGCATTAAGAAATATGAGTCCTGTATTTGTTAGATTTCTCTTTTAATTCCGTGCATGGTTCCTCCTAATGAACATTTCTTCCTCTAAACCGCGGCTTTTGTTTGACTCAGAACAGATTCCTCTCATTAGGGCAACATACCTTGAACAAATAATTTATAAACTCGTCCTCACCCACAAATGTTTGCACTGATGAAATATGCAGTTAAGACACTTCCGATGTTCTGTAATGAGCTGTGAATCCTCAAGGGAAATATTGTAACAGTGAACAGCTTAAGTCAAATACATATTCTCCTTATTAATGTGCATTGCTCAAGCTTAGAGTATTATGCATTTGACAGTTGGACTAAATTTAGCAGTACTGAACCAGGACAGGTAAATGAACTAAAACTTGTGGTCTATTTATGGTGGTAGGTTACCTCAAAGTTATAAAAAACTGTATATACAAAGAAGTGTCAAGGATTTGGAAGTTTGCCATTCTGGACGAATGGAGGAGGAAATCATATGTCCTCTCCATATACCTACCTGTTAGCAGGATTCTGAAGAAAGTTGCTAAAATGTCTCGGTGTAGGACTGTGACTTCCGATTTAAGCCCCAATATTGCAGGGCTTATTGCATATTGAAGCTTTTTTAGACAGACCTTCTCCATGCACATGCAAATGCACTTATTGACATAAGCAGGGGTCTGTGCTGAGGTGTTGGGTTCTGCCTGCAGAAGTTTCACCAGCAGACTGTGTTTTAAATTTTCTGGTTTGTTTCTTCAGATAAAAAATGTTCTCTTGTGGCCAAACAGAAGGAGCACTTCAGTAAGATTCAGCTTATCAGGGATTTATTCTTTACAGAAATTACCTGAACTCTGCCACTGGTCTGCTAGGCGAACTTGTGCATGCTGTTTTGCTTCTCTGTCTCTTTCTCAGTTTCCCCCTGTGTAAAATGCTAATAGCCTAAATCATATCTTAGGAAAATTACATGCACTATAAAAGTATTTGTCTTCTTTGCCAAAATCATCTGTAATTTTGAGATTATCATGCTGAAAATTAAACTTGTTTTTAGATTTAATTTCTGCTATCAAAGGTGCTTTGTTGCAGCCCTTTAGAAGAGCTTTGACAACCTTGGGTTAATGATTGCTCACAAAACGTTTGTTAAATAGAAGTAACATTAAACGAAAGTTTTGGATGTGCTACCACATGCAAAGGTAATAAAAGATGTTACTATAGCTATCAAAAGTCTCCCTTTATGTTTTAATCTCTTCATAAAAAGATTATTCTGGTTCCATTTTTGAAAAGAAATATTCACTTAGAGCAGATTCAGTTATTTCTTCTCACTTGGGATGTACTATTTCAGTGCAGTCTCAGTGGGAATAATGTCACTGCACAAAAAAGTACAAAAGTGTTGCTTGTTACTAAGGAGGTCTGAATTTCTTACCTTATTTAACTGAAGATTTAAGATAGTACTAAAAGAAATCTTAAAATTTCCTGATATGTGATGAACACTAGAGTTATCTGAAAAAAAATATCCTTAGAAACTGCATTCTTAGGAGACAAAGTAGATAGAACAGTTTGTTCATCTAAATTTAAATGTTTTACAGAACTCTATAGCTTTTTCTGTTCCATTCTGGAGCAAAAAAAGTCACGATAATTTTAAAAAGTCTTCCAGTATTTTCTAGATAAAACATTATGCAATTCCTATATAATTTATTTTCCACAGATAATTCTTTTAATGCAATTAATAAATTTTAAGAAAAGTCAACAGTGGAAAATGTTAATTGTTAGTGCATTTTCCTCTTTTGAATTTCAATTTATTTTCAGCTTTTTTGGCCACTCAAGGTAATGTAATACAGGTTCCAGGTAAAAAAAAGATAGTAGAGACATTTCCTTTTTGTCATCTGTTTAGAAAGAATTCTTTATATAAGCTATCAAAATCTGAAAAATTTTTTTGCAAGCAATCACTCCTTTAGGTGGAATGAGAAGGCAGTCCTTCTGCACAGATGTGGGGAGTACAGGCTCTGCCAGACCACGGGTGCAAGGTACTGCTGAGGTACGTTGAGCAATGCATGAAGCTCCCACGAGACTATCAAATGAAGCATGAAGCAGATCAAAGGACAAAGTGAATGTTTCTGGTACAGCTCTTCTACCAGCATGTACTGCATTTAATGAAAGCGACGCTGGATTTTGGTGACATTTCAGGATCTCATTATTCATAATGTGTATCATTTGTAAATCTGCGTCAATGTAGAGCACTGTCATGGGAGATAAAGAAAAATCAAAAGTGCAAAACCTGCAACATTTGTGTAAGTCTCTTGTCAACTGTATGAAGGCAGTCTTTTTCCCTCCAGCCTGAGTTGATTGACTCAAAGCACGTTGAATCAAACAGGACATGCATTTTATTCATGAGCCAGGTTAGAAACACAGGCTTCTCAATAATTGATGCACATCTAGTTATACTGTAATTGAATCCTACATCAATAACTTGTGATATCAGCTTTAGCAACTGCTCAGTGTGATCACAATCGGCATCTTTCTAATCATTTAGATAAGGGATAAAAATTAGCTACTGAGAAAGCAATAAATTTCCCTCTTATGATTCTGCTCCATATCCTTATGGACCCAAAGGCCCATAATTGAAACGCAGCACGTAATGGAGATGAGCTCTGAGCATGTCCCGCAGCCAAGACAGAGCCATAACTTGGAACCTGGGTCTGCCGTGTTTGCAGGGTCCGGAGCTGCAAACTGCCTGGATCTTCTGACGGCAGAGGGCACCATTGAATGCAAGAATTGCCTCTCTGCTCCTGACCGCTCAGGAAAGTGAAAGGATGGGTTTATTTAAGGTAAAGAGAAAAATAATTCTTTCTCTTTCCTCCAGAAGCTGCAGCTCGAGCATTTATTTATGCCTGTGTGAGATTCAAAGGTCTTATCAATAATTTAGCATTATTACTGTAGGTAGGCTAATGGGATCCAAGTTTAATTAAGGACTGTATTTAATTTGGTTTGTTTATTATTACTTCAAAAAAACTAAGAAAAAAAGGTAAACCAGCCATCCATCAAACATGTTCCTATTGCAAGTGGCATTTGCTGTGCTTCTGGAAAAGACCAAGTACTTCGCAGTGCAAATTGTGGCTGAGTTGCTGCTGGAAATGATCTTTACAAGGTCCTGTATCTTTCTACTGCATTGCTGAAGTTTTCATCCTTTATTACCCCTGAAAGGCTGTTTTACCTCAGGTATATGTCTCTGCTACAGTCATAAATCTGTGGGTCTATTTCATAGCTCCCTTTTCAACCTTTTCCTATGAGGTTCTACTGGAGCTGTGTGCATTAAGGAGAGAAGCAGCTGGAAAGTAATAATCAGACAGAGATGGCCAAGGCATAACAGCATGGACAGAACACATGTGGCTCCATGTCTGGTGAAGGACCTTGGCAGACCTTAGGGTATGTCTGTGCTTGCTGCACCCACAGCCCCAACACACACCCGGGGAACTCCAGCAGCAACAACCTCTCAGGGCACTGCCAGCAAAGCTTTATTGCCATAGGGAATTTGTTAATTGGGAATCTGCTCTTTGTTATAGCTCTGAATTAAGAGGTAAGGAGATATTGTCACAGCCTGTAACTTTTCCTCGTGACTGCTCCATACAGCTTGGTGGAGGAGAGGAAGGAGGGATCACTGCATGGTCACCAGGAGTGACAAGGCACATAAGCCTGTGGCGAGCATCCTGCTTTGAGGAGAGCAGCTGCACAGTAGTCACAGTGTTTGGTTGATGACTCTTAAGGGCTAGGGCACCACGCTGGGGACCTTCCTACTGGAAGAGGTCCCTTAGTTGTAGAGGAGGCTCAGGCAACTTCTTACTTGTCAGCATTTACATAGGTCACACTGAAAATACTGCCTTCTATTTATTTATATGGAAACTACAGAGCTACAGCTCTCCCTCAGCTACAGAGAACACAACACTATTCAATACAGCAAATTCTCAGCTACAAAGCACTATTTTTCAACATAGACACCACCATTAGCTATGCATTTTCACCAAAGATGAACAAGAGCCTGAATACTGCACCAGTAAGAATCTTCACCAGCAGAGGTGACCCACTGTTTCACAGCTGCTATAATGGCACAATTGCTGAAACTCACCACTCACCACCTCAGTGTGCTCACATCCATTGTTTAGTCTTCAGCAATGTTCAGCAGCATTGATGAATGTCAATGGGTGCAATTTTTTCCACACGGAGGAATTCAGTTCCACACCTTTGCTTCATACACACTTCCATGTCAGACGCCATTGTGTCAGAGTGCCTCTCTGCCTCTGATGTTGTGAGCCAACATAATAAAATAGGAGATATTACTTTCCGAGCAGCACTCCTAATGTGGATTCTGGTTCTGGCTACAGTAGCAAAGGAGCATCATGTCTCCTTTCTGATGGGGTAGTTGCTGACAGCGTCACAAGAACCCAGCACACCAGAAGGCTGGACACACTCTGCTGACAAGTTACTAATGAGACTTATCATATATAGGGCTGTAGGAAAGTGGAATAAGGGGCTTAGGGTATTTATTGTGTTATAAAATATCTCTGGTGGAGTGCGGTCACTGGTGCTCACCCTGAGGAGGACATGGTCCACTTTGGAGCCATTTGGGTCATGCTGGACAAGCACAACAATGGTTGCAGGGGGGCTCTTCTGGTGGTGGTGTAACAGAATGCTGTAGTAGTAGCTAACTTTCAGCTGTTTTAGAAAGTATTGTGAAAATATATATTCTTGGCAGAAGGGTGCATTTATTTGGGGGAGGGGTGGGCTGGGAGATTAAACTAATATCTCCATACATAATCAACAAGTGATTTCTGTAGAGGAATCTCAGATGCAGTATTCCTAAGTTCATAGACATTCTGTGTGGCTCAGTTAAGTTTCTGAACCTGTTTTCTAAGGGAAAGTCACTCTGCAGGTTGGAGCAATGTCACTGTCATTTGCTAATGCGAAGAAGGAGCAGCAAGCACAACTGAGGTTAATTAGGCACCCATGCACTGTGATCTCTGCTTCGCATCATATGATAGGAAAGAAACTGAGACAGTGTCCTGAGTGCACAAAGGGAACATCTCAGCTCTCCAGGGGAACTGAAAATCTCCAGAAACATGGCAAACAATCTACAGGCTTTAGATGTCAGAAAGAGATTTCATTTCTGGTAACACATTAGTGAAGGAGTTTCAGTTGACTTAGGTCAGCGGAGTAAAGAGCATTTAGTACATTATTCAAGGGACTGTGGACAGTATACTAAAAAGTAATGTACAGAGGGTGAAGAAAAGAAAGTGGGGCCAGAGAAGAATTTCTGATTGATCTGAGGCAGAAAATATTTGGGTTATTTGACTGAAACTAGAATAAACCCAGAAACACAGGCTATGAGGAAATCATATATTAACCCCCAATAAAGGCAAATCAGAGTCCTGCAAAAATGGTATTTAGAACAGGATTCACTGCTATTTGCAATGAGATAAACAAAGGCAAGAAGAAAATCCACAAAAAAATCTGTATGTGGATAAGCAGCAGAAGTTACACCACTTCTCAAGAGTATGGAAATGTCAACATGCAGTGTTCGATGTTAGGATGATCATTTGATAGAGAAAGTAACAAAAAAATTTTTAAGGGACTTTTCAGGGAAATTCTATTTCCTTTAATCCTTTGTATATTTTTAACTTAAATACATATTGTTACTATCCTCAATGTACAATTCAATTATAAAGAACCAATTTACTTCAGTATACATTTATTTAAAAATCTATTCAAAAAATCTTTGAAGTGTGCAATTGAAATAAATTTTAATTAAAAATCTTTGTAGTTAGAACCAATATTGATGAGTTTCTGCAACTCATCCAAATCTATCAGATTGTAGATAATATTCTTCCAATTACTTTTGTTGAGATGGGATCAGACATAACAAATATCACAGTTATGAAAAATAGAGAGGGTCAGGGTTTTAAATGAACATGAAACTATTACCTAATGCACAGTCCATATTACACGATTTCTATATCATTTCTCATTCAAACACACTCCATGTCCAGCTTTTTATCAAATTTCAACCTTCGAATGATGCTTATATTCTTGAATAATCAACACATCTTTTGAGATGCAGGAATTTCAGTGATATTTCAAGTTAAAGGGGTTTCTTGTGTTAAAATGTATATCTTAAGTAGTTTAAGACATTTAAGAGGCAATGTATACTCAATTTTTTTTATTTTTCTTTTCTTTTCTTTTCTTTTGTTTCCCTGCTTAAATGGCTATGTGTTTTCTGTAAAAATTAGATTTACAATCAGACGTCAGCACTTCAGTGAATGCACTGTCATGAGTTTGAGCACACACAGAAATTTTTTCATTATTTATTACATTTTCTAGCTTCTTTAATACCTCCTCATAGAATCCGACATCATTCAGTCACTCAAATTTTTTGTTTTCTTCTTTGTAACTGTGTTATGGTTTGACCCAGCAGAGAGCTAAGTCCTACACAGTTATTAGCTCACCCTCCTCCCTTCCCAAATGGGATGGGGGAGAGAATTAAGGGAAAAATGCAGTAGAACACATGGGTTGAGATAAACACTATTTACTAAGGTAGTAAAGAAAGTAAAAGGAATACCAGTTTATATATGACATGGAATAGCTGTTTGGTCAGCTGCCCTGGTCCTGTCCCCTCCCAGTTCCCTGCTCCTTATGCTCCTCTAACTGCTGTGCTGACAGAAGAATGAGGAACTGAATATGTCCTTGGCTCTGTTCAACACTGCCAGGTATTATCAGTTTTGTTTTTGTTCCGAGACCAAAACATAGCTTCATACCAGACACTATGAGAAAAGTAACTTCTGTTAGAAACTGTGACAAACTGTCTTTAAAAAATCTAAAAATTACAGTTAGGCATTCCTCATTCCTCATTATATAACTGTAAAAGTAACTGCAAGAAACTAGAGCACTTTAAAATATTTACAGTATCAGAGAAAAGAGAGATACTGCTAGCAAGAATGTGCTTCCATGTTCCATGTATTATTGCTGACAGTAAGTGATATTTCTGCTCTATCTGAACTTCTCATGTCAAATGAGGAAAAATGATTGCAAACTTTTAATACAGTCTTCAAGATACAATGGAAATTCTGCTACAGTTCATTTTGCCTTATGTAGCATATCAGATTGACAACAGGAAGAAAATACTAATTTTCCTTTTGCTTTAAACCAAATAGGTGTTTTAATAAAGTTAACGTTTACCTTATGAGCTGCAAATGATGCTAGCTTGTTGATTTTAGAACCATTTGTACTTATTTCATTTTCAGACAGCCTTGATGCAGATCAACTCCCATGTTACAAGTAATCAAGCAGAAAATGGATTTTTTTCACTAAACTGTACAGTTACAAAAAAAAGGTCTTGATAACATTTTAAAATTTTCATGCTTTGAAGCATCAAAAGACACAAGAAAGGGTCTTTTTATGTAAGGTTTTTTATTATTACTATTTTTGATCATAACAGGAGCTAGCGTATTGGAAAAACATGCAGGTTTTGTCTTACTGAAATGTATCATCTCAGCTGAAGGTGAATTTCAGAAAATAGAACTATTTAGTTTGCTGTCAAAGTGTCCTATATGAAGGATAATATACTTTTTTTACTTCTGTAGAAGCTAATGTATTTTCCTTGTTTCAACAGTTGCTAGCAAATAGAAGTCTTTCTTTTTTTCTAGAAGAAATGTTTGCAATTTATGAGATGTTCCATTTGCAATCTAACCTTTGAAAATTCACAAGGACTGAAAAATTTTCTGTGCATACGACATAAGCTTATGGTACAACTATTGTTAGCATTGGTGCTCTGGGCAAAATCACTTCTCTTCCTTCAGAAGATATTGATGCTCTCTTTTTTAGGGAACATATCTTGGCTTGGCTGAATATTACCATTGTTGTTACTTAATCATGGAACTGGAGAATCATAGAATGGCTTAGGCTGGAAGGGACCATAACGATCATGTAGCTCCAACTCCCTGTCATGAGCAGGGCTGCCACCCACTGGATCAGGTTGCCCAGGGCCCGTCCAATCTGGCCTTGAATGCGTCCAGGGACTGGAACATTGTCAGCTTCTCTGGGCAGCCTGTGCCAGTTCCTCACCACCCCATGAGTAAAGAATTTCTTCCTAACATCTTACCTAAATTTCCCTTCTTTTAGTTTAAAAGCATTCCCCCTCATCCTATCACAATCATACCATGTAAAAAGTCAATCTCCAACCAGTTTACAAGCTCCCTTTCAGATTCCAGATCCATGTAAGCATAAAATTGAACTGTTACAGCTGGACCTGCCTGAAGGAATAAAAGAACTGCCCAAAATTCCACCTGAAGGGCTCTGGTAAAAACACACCAACCAACTAACAAACCAAATACTTAATAATGGAGGTGATTAGGACTTCAGTCAATCATCTAGTTTTAAGGTGGTCTGTTGCCTCAAACCAGTCTATTGTCCTACCTATGCAGGTGACTATGTGGGAGTTCTTAGACCATCCAGGGAACTAATCGACCTGGATGGGCACACTGGCACAGTCCTGATACTCAGCTACACCACAAGTACATCAACAGGGCAGGTTTGAGTATCATAATTGTGACTCACGAGTTATGTCCCTTAGCTCTTGTCACAAAGTCACTGCTGGATTCCTAGTAACACCTGTTATTTTCTTGAAGTGTATAGTAACTCTTGCTGGCATTAGTGGGAGGCAGGAGAAAACACATCCACCTAAGACGTCATTAATCGAGTCATGGCGATAACTCATACTGTCAAGAAGTGGACTGTACCTTGCCTGAGGTCAGGTTGACTGGGAAAGAAAAGATCTTCAGCAGCTTAGTTTCTCTTTGAGTCAAGTGCTGCCTGCTTGCTTAATGTCAGCATTTCAGAGAGAGTTCCAGACAAATGTAAATGACCAAGATAAATTCCTGCAGGCAGAGCTTTATTTGAACTTTCATATCTAAATCTATGTAACGTGCTTTAAATCTCATTGCAGGCTATTAGAGGACATTGGGATGTCAGAAAGAACAAGACAAAACTGATATATATATATGTATTTTGTACAGAAGGCAAGGACTGACTGTCTTTTGACAATGATTGCCTTCCCTGTAGTTAGAAATGTTTAAAAAGAAAGACTGAGGCACATGACTTTGGGAAATGTAGGAGCCTGTCTTGGTTTTGCCACCACTGTATCCATGAAAAGGATGCAGAAAGCCATTGGCCAGACATGGTGAATTTTTTTCACTCTGAGGGTAGTCAGCCACAGGAAAAGGTTGCTCAAGGATCTCTGTCCTTGGAGGTTTTCAGGACTCCACTGCGCAAATCCTTGAGCAACGTACTCATTTCAGTGTTCTGTTCTGATCAGAAGGCTGGGCTAAAGACCTCCTGAGATTGTTTCCAAACTGAATGACTCTGTCTTTTTACAGTTTGTAACTACAAGGGTTGCTCTGAAAGTGATGCCTCCTATGATGTCAGAGGCGAATGTTGATGGTATGGTAGCAGAGGTTGAACCTTCCTGCCAGTATTCTGCTACATTTTGGACGGTTGGACTAGATGATCTTAGAGGTCTTTTCCAACCTAAATGATTCTGTGATTCTATAATTTTGTTGCTGTGTGACAGATGGCAGCAGAGGGGCAGTTTCACAAAGTGGCATCTGACATGGAAGTGCGTATGAAGCAAAGGTGTGGGATTGAATTCCTCCATGCGGAAAAAATGTCACCTACTGACATTCATCAATGCTCACTGGATGTTTGCAGATACCAAACAGCAGATGTGAGCACAGTGAGGGGTGGGTGGTGTGTTTCAGCAGTGGTGACAGCGACAGTGGGGCACCTCTGCTGTTGCAGATTTTTACGAGTGTGGCATGCAGGCTTTTGTTCATAGATGCTGAAAATACATGACTAATGACTATGTTGACTATTTTAATTAATGACTATGGTGACTATGTTGAAAAATACGATTTTGTAGTTGAGAATTTTCTCTATTGAATAGTGTTATCGTGCTCCTCTTATCCATTGCAGTTTTCATGGAAATAAATAGGAGGCATTACTTTCAGGACAACCTGTGTATCTATTAAAAAAATTAGCACAATGGATCAGTGCTGATGCCTGTGTTTCTAGAAGGGCAGAATGTACATTCTCGCCCCTTCTTCTGCACTGAGACACTTCTGCTCCACTGGACTTATTTGTTTCTCCTGTACCATTTACCGTATAAACTAACTCTTCAACAAATATTAGTTAATGTGATGCTGTGGTTGTGACAGGTCAAATAATGTAATTAGAGTCCTGCACTGAGGACAGAGAGGTTGAGTGTCTGCTTTAGTTCAACTAGAAGCTGTTATATTACTTTTTTTTCTTTTTCGGAGTTGATAGCTATTTTCTATCTGCAATTTTCTGCAGAAAATTGATAGCACTTTAGCTGCATTGTTTTGCACTTCCTTTTCACTTTTTGTGTTCCTGTTTCAAATTCTTCTAGGTAGTCTCAACTTGGTTGCATTGCAATTACAGACTATATTTTCCCTTGTGTTTCTAAGAAACCTCTATGATACATACACGATCACAGCTCAATTTATCAGAAATATGAACAAATGCATTACCATATTTATATCTTTCTGGATTCTTATTTAATCCTTTGTGTGTTTAGTGTCTTTGCATGTGATGCCATTGAAAATGCTAAAAGACTTGTAATTGTCAGAGGGATAATGCTGGGGATGCTTGGAGTTTCTACACTTGAAAATGCTATTGTTTCTCTACTTTATCTCAGAAAAATGTCCCTGTGACTGGTACCATGAATAAGATGGGAGCGGAATATTGGTCATTTAGTTTTGTGTGAATATGAAAGCGATCTCAAACTTGCTTTTCCTATCTCAGAAATATACTTCCGAGTTGCTCATATTAAGCGCTGCTACTTTCCAGTTGGTACCTTGACTTTTATTATCCATTATTCCAGCCCTAATAGTTCTTATTTTCCTTTTATTTTGAGAGATTGCATTGCTTAGATACTAATACTGTATTTCTTTTGAATTTAATCTGCCAAAATGGAACAAAGCTGGTTTCTTGAGTTCAATTTCTTTCTCATGCCAAGGACATTAAGCATTTACAACAAGCTCTATAGGTTACAAACGTTTTAGAGATTGTAACTTTGTTATGGGGAAGGGACATAAAACAATCAAGTTTGAAATATTTACAGCTGAAGGGAGTGCAGAATGGGTAATCAACTTTCTGCCAGCATTGGGTTTAAGATCAAATTACCGAGATGTTAATGGGATCCTTTATGGTGCTAGAAAATTTCCTGCCACCTTTTGAAGCCAGGTTTTGCCTTCTCTCATGGCAGACTTCTTCCATCTTTGTGTTCTTTTACATTTCCAAAGTGTAAATGACTTATGGAAGGCCAAATAAATTCTGAGTTAAATTACATCCAGTGCTACACTGAGGCTTATTGCTCAATGCTTTCTGTCACCTTTGAATTTATAGCAGTCTTTTGTAATCATTTGGGGGTTGAAACATTCTGTTCTTGGCATGTTTCTTAGAGATTTTCTGCAGAGTTCAATCAAAAAAGACCTGTTTGCTTTTAAGAATGAATAGTAAAATAGGTTGCTTTTCCCCAATTATTTTGAACAGCAGTGGTGCTTCAAGTATTAAGATCAGAAATGTAAAATTTAACAGGGTCATGCTAAGCAGCATCCTTCATTCTCACTATGCAGATATATCCAAAGTTGTTGATAATCACATTTTGCAGAGATATAACACCACTCCATCATATGTATTTCTTGACCTTGCTTAGCCTATTGTATAATCTTTTAATTCTTTCATCTGAATACTGACAAAATGGATTTTCCTTTTATGGTGCCTCTTTTCCCTTATGAGATACTTTTTACCTTAAAGAAAGAGCATTGTGTGGAAGACAAAGAGAAAATGTATTGTGCTCACATCATAAATATAACATTTGCATCTGTGATATTTAAATTAAGTGAGAATTTTGCAGAATAGGTGTACTCATCCTTACACTCACAGTTCGGTTCGTGTTGAAGTACATTTGCTCAAACACTTTCAGATACTAAGCATACAGGTGAGTTAGACGGTAGAACTAGTCACTGAAAATCAATTCTCTATGATAAGCAAATTTTACAGTTATTGCAATTATCCATCACTATTATTGTTGCTAATGAAACACTTAGATCTCATTAAGTCTTCAAAGTAGCCATTTTGAATAATATTGTATAGCATTTCATTATTACAAAAGCATTCAGAACTTCTGAGAGAACTGGACAATCAGTAAGCGTGAGACCAAAAGGAGGATGGGAAATGTTTTGTTTTGTTTTATTTTTCTGAATTAACTAATGAATCAAGTTGGATTTTGCATGTACAAAAAGTGGACTTGACCAATAAAACCCATTTAATATCTCTCTCCCTTCTGTGTACTCCATCTATCTTGCACTGGTTTATAAGTGGAGCTCTCAGAGAGCTGTTGCTAGGGGACAGAGCTTTTGTAGATCCCCATTAAAGCAATATTGCTGAAGAAGAAAAGTAATTTACATATTCCAAGTGCTGTCTGTACAAAAATATTTAATCAAACCCCCATAAGTTATGAAAGGGAACAAATACAATCATCTATAAAAGTAAGAGCCCTTAATGTCAATGAGAATAAAAGGAAGAAAAGAAGAACAGGACAAAATCTCTGGGCTAGATGTTCTTTTATCCTAGAAGAGAACATGAGTGATTTATATCATCAAGTTTGTCCCAATTTATATTTCATACATGAGATCAGAATATTTGGAATGAATTTGAACCAAGATATACATTCATCTACTTTCATTAAACAGAATAACTCTGAAGTTAGCCATTCTGCCTAATCTCCAGGGTAAAAGCCACAGAAAGGAATAAAACTATGCCAAGACCACTTCTCTTGGTTCCCTAAGTAGGCAAATGCTTTCTGAATAGTTGCCCTAGAGATGAGTGTGCCCTACTGGGAAGAACCCCTGAGATGGGGCTCTGCTTCTGTAGCACTTTAGGCCCTCTAGCTCTCCATTTTCTCTCTCTATTTAACTTCTCTCTCTCTCTCTCTCTTTTTTATTTTTAAGACTGTTACATGTATATACATGGATCTGAAACCTTCTCTTTGTATATATTTCTGTGTTATTATTTTTTTAAAAAGTGAAATAGCTATGAAAACTCCTCAAATATTTTCCTTCCCTCAGCTTCTAAAAGCTTGTTTTTGCTGGAATTGAAGGTTCATTTCTTTCTTTCTTTCTTAAAACATACCTTTTATTGACGAGACTTTTTCCACAAATGTTGCTTAGAATTTATGGCTTTTGCCAGAATCGCACTGCATTAAGAACACCCTGTTCTCCTTGGCTAGATGACCATCAAATTGATGTGAAAATGCTCCCTCTTGATGGGATGAATGCATATGATCATATAAATCATTCCCTGTTTTCTTAAGTGGTTTGAATGAGTATGTGACCACCATTTGTTATGATTTTTCCTCTCTTATTTTGGAATATAATCAGGGCAGATTAGATTAAACCAGCTCCAGAAAACTGTATTTTCAGCTAACAGTTGTACAAAGCAATGCTAGTGACTCCAGGCAGCTCAATATAGCATTCAAAGCCCAGAATAATTAAAAAAAAAGACTACTGACAGAGACTGTGATGAAGTCTGCATTGCATTTATAATACATAACAAAATCTGTCTCAGAAAAGGTTTTGGAGAGGGCAAGTGAAATTTATCACTGATTATTTCTTGCGTGATACTGCAGAAATACACACAGGACCCAGATGGGTTCAGGATCCTATTTTCTTAAGCTGTCTTGCTATGAACATGCACAAATAGCACTCTTCCTGCACAGCCTTAACTATAAGACAAAACCAAAAGATAAAAGTGAGAAAGCAATTTCTAATAAACCCCCCAAAATAGATCTTTTTCAGAGATAAACACTGGTTCTAAACTTCCTGCGTCATAGCGCAATACTTTAACTATAATCTGCTGAAAAATGCATGTGCACAAGCAATTATTGCTAATTTACTTTTAATGTGTTTTCTGTCTGCCCTATATAGACATGCCCTGCTGGAACCTACTCTGAAGCATAAAATATGTCTGTTTGTTCTGTGTACAGAGAAAGAAAAAAAAAAAAAAAAAAAAAAAAAAAAAAAAAAAAAAAAAAAAAAAAAAAAGTAATATTAAAAAGAAAACTGATTCTTGATTTTACTTTTTCCTTCTGAGGAGCATTTTTGACAGAGATTTCATTTTTTCCCAATGCTAAATTAACAGTCAAATTAAGTTCTTTTAAATAGTCACCTTTACAGTAGTTTTTGAGCTAAAGTAACTTACAGACGCTGAAAGAAAAGTAAAAATGAAGATATGTCTTTAGCAAAAGGTTATATAGACATCTGTTAAAGTTTCAATGCTTTTCAAAAAACGCTGAGTATAACTGTGAATTTCTCTGTTAACACATAGTATACATGATATATTGTACTTGATTGCTGCCATCTCCCACCAGCAACTTTCGATGTCTAAGTGAATCTTTTCATAACTTTTTTCAAAAGAGTTCAGAGGAAAAATGGTTCAGCATAAATCCATATTGTGTATTTATAGCTAAGTGGATTTAGATCACTATAACTATAGCAAAAGGAGGCAGTGGGCTTGTTTTAAGAATTATGCTCTGGAAAAGAGAAGCAGAGTGGATTTCTCCCACTGAAAAGCAAACACCAAGCTATTCATCTGAATCAGCCTCAGCATTCCCAGCTTGTATAGATCCAATAGATTTATAGATTTATAGATTTTGCTATTCCAAAATAAGACTAGATGACAAGAATAATAGTTCATGTCTGACAAGTAAAGTGGTAGCCACTTTCCTTCCCTTACTGTCCCAAGGCACTTTGTCCCTTTACAACTTGAAGGCAGAAGGCAGTGCTTATTGAGTACAGAACGAAGATACCCAAGTTGATTTCTGTGGTCACCAAACCAGGTCATTTCAGCTATAGCCAAAATGTCACTACCATGGGAAAACCCTTGTGGAGACTAAGTAAATAGCTTAAAATGTTTAAATAAATAAAACCTACTCATTGATATTCTAGTTTCTACTTCCAGCACGCTGCCAGTGCCTCCTGCATCTTGCCCTGCTCCATGAGGCTCTCCGAACATCTCTGATCTCTGCAAATAGCTGCTCAAGGCAAGAAGTTACCCACTGACTTTTTACCAGTTGCTTTCTGTTGCATCTTCATCAGAAGTCACAGCTTTGTTCACGGAGCCTCTTGCATAAGTATTCTGAGCCTGCTTCAGTGTAAATAGGTTGGGCAAGGAAATGCCTGCTATTTAAACTGATAAAGTCAATCTCATTCATAAATAAGTGTAAACACAAAGAAATTACACAAGCGTAAAGGGATAAAATAAGAAAAACAGTAAATGAGTTGCAAGTATCAAGGGACATGAAAAACCACAAAACTTTCAGTGAATAAATTAGAAATAAGAGGGAAAATAAGAGAAGAGATTAAATAAGAGGTTCTATAGAGAAAGCAGAGTTGTTTGCTTTCATCTTTGTGGAAAACATAGATTGTGTTGGATATTTTAACAAATTAATTTTAACAAGGTATTTGTAATGCAGACTGGAGTAGAAAAGAAAAGAGAACGATTTAGGGAATATTTATGCAAGATTGGTACATTCAAGTTCTCATAGTTGGATGAAATTCACCCCAAGAAATAAGGCAAAGTAATCTCTGAATGAGTAGTGATTGTCTCTGGGGTGTTGCACACAGGAGAGATCCTAGAATACTCGAGAGAAAAAAAAAAACTATTTTATTATTTGTTTATTTTGTTTATTATTTCATTTCATTTTATTTTTTTAAGAGGAACAGAGGAGCTATAGATCAGTCTAGTTTCAGTTCCTGGAAACAATCCAGAACAAATTATTGAAGTAATTGGATGTACCTACAAAAAGAAAAGGTTGTACAGCAGCCAACAAGCAATTTTCAAGAACAGATCAGATCAAACTTGTTTGATTATCTTCCTTGAGAAGGGTGAAAGTCTAGTGTAGAAAGGAAAAGCAGTAGATTTAGATGTACATTAACTTTCATAACTTCTAGGCATTTTCCCAAGATTAGAATCTCCTAAATTGAGGAAACACAGCATGTGTGTAATTGAAAATAATTGATAGGTAACCACAAAGAATAAAGAAAACAGTGCAGCAGATAAAACCCCTCAGGGTCTACCAAAACATATCATTCTTGTTTTGAATTCATTAAGGAGAACGTTTTACATGAAAGATACAGTTACATTCCTCACTTGACTCCAGTTGTCCGCTCCTTCCTTGTAAGGAGTCAAGTGAGGCACTTTTGGGTACTACATTTTTAAGATGAATACAAGGGAGAAACAATCCAGAAGTATAAATGACAGAGGATTTGGAAAGCATAACCTATGAGGGAACTGAGCATCCTGAGAGGTGGCTGAAAGTGACTTGATTATAGGAAGTTATAATATTTGTGACCATTGAATGTTTTCTGACTCCAGAAGAAATGAATCTGGTTTTCTGCATAGACAATTTTGGGTGAAAAATCTTGAATATAATATGGATAGAATGGTGGAGTGGAAGACTAGATAACCTGGAGGGACTGAGAAATTTCTTCCACCAGAGCATTTTAGTCAAGGCTACTGTCAGATCTATCAGGGAAGGCCAAGGCCATCATGATCTTATCTTGGCAGAGGAGGTTAGATAAGATGATCTCCGGGGAAGTCTTTGAGTCTATTTCTAACAACAAAAAAACAATGTCTGAAATAAAGAAGTTAGTGAGGATTCATTGTTACTCATCTGATGGAACTGATGGTGGAGGAGAGGGAAAAATATTCACCCTGGGGACAAGACTATGAGCTTCGGAAGTGTGGGCTATCAATGTTTTATGAAGGAGAACAATGATCTGTTTTTAACGTAAAGAATGACATCATCCAGAACTTCTTATTGGTTCTCGCAACTTTCTGTCATGTAAATCTTTTCTAATCATTAAAAACTGTTACATAACTGTTATTTTCTAGGCAAGAATATTTGAGGTACTCCATCAGCAAGCTCTAATGTCCTTTCATTTCAGTCTTTTATAACTGTCTCTGACACTAGATTCTGATGTGGTAATTTTCTGCAAGTTGGAACAACACGCATCAGAACAGGTTAGGGAATCGGTGTCCAAGCTTTTGGCTTGCCTAGGCTGCACTGAGTGAAGAGGAATTGTTTTGGGCTGCATATAAAATATGTAAAATGATTAATGTATATAAGCAACAACACTTCTTTTATATATATGTTATTAAAACAAAAAAAGCAATAAGACAAAACTAGTGGGATATTTGATCTTGTTTTTGTGAAACTAGTTCATTAATATCTGGTCCAATGGAAGTGGTTGCAATTCTTGATAAGTTCTCAAGGTGTCTGTCAGAGATTTTTGATGAAATGTTACCTTTTCTGTGCTTCACCCTTGAAAACAGTTGTTCACAAATGTACGTACTGACAAAAAGTGATAACGTGAATAAGTTGTGACTGTGAAGGAATAAATATTTTTATCTGGCAGGATAGGTCATATAAAAGTCTAGTAGAGAGACATGATCAAATTTTTGAGTTGAATGTCTGATTGCAACTCTATACATTCCACTTGAAAATTCGCAGGTTACATATTTATGCTGACTGAAAATGGAGTTGCAAATATACCAAAAAATTGATTATTTCTTCTGCAATCTTGAACCCATTCTCAAATTTCTTTATCAAAATGGAAAGCAATGATGCACACTTTTCACTGTTCACAGGACTCTGTTTAGCCAACATATCAAAATGCATGAAATTATTTGTATAACTTCAGTCAGCACTGCACTGTGCCCTCCCTCTGTCCTGGTTTCAGCTCATCAGACAGTGCCAATCACATACAGGTGTTTGCTTGTTGCTAAGTGAAGTGTGTATGCAGGGGGCCGGGCCAGGTCGCTTGATGGGGAAGAGCCACTGTCATGATTACACAGAATCACAAAATTGTAGGGGTTGGAAGGGACCTTGAGAGATCATCGAGTCCAGCCCCTGGGTGGTGCCCACCAATGATGGCACAGTGGCAGGGGACAGACTACAGTACAAGCTGGGCTGGGTCCCATGTGGTCTACAGGCTGCAAATTGGACCTCCTATGGTTAGGGGCTGACCTGCTGGAAAGAAGCTCTGCTGACAAGGACCTGGGTGTCCTGGTGGACAGCAGGCTGGCCCTGAACCAGCATTGTGCCCTTGTGGTCAAGAAGGCCAATGGTGTCATGGAGTGCATTCAAAAGAGTGTGGCCAGCAGGCTGAAGGATGTTATCCTCCACCTCCACTCTGTGCTGATGAGGCGACATCTGGACTACTGTGTTGAGTTCTGCGTTTCTCAGTTCATGAAAAATGGGGAACTTCAAGGAAGCATCCAGCAGAGGGCCACAAAGATGATCAGGGGCCTGAAGCATCTCTCTTATGAGGAAAAGCTGAGAAACCTGGGACTGTTCAGCCTGGAGGAGACTGAGAGGGGGGAGATCTTATCAATGCTTATAAATGTCTAATGAGCAGGAGTCAAGTGGATGGGGTCAGGCTCTTTTCAGTGGTGTACAATGACAGGACAAAGGGCAATGGGCACAAACTGGAACAGAGGAAGTTCCATACAAACATGAGGAAAAAATTCTTTACTTTGAGGGTGATGGAGCAGTGAAAGAGGCTGTGGAGTCTCTTTCTCTGGAGATACTCAAAACCTACCTGGATACTTTCCTGTGTAAGCTACGGTAGGGAACCTGCTTTAGCAAAGGGTTGGACTTGATGATCTTCAGAGGTCCCTTTCAGCCACTACAATTCACTGATTCTGTGATTCTGTAATTTCTAGTAATAAAATTTCAGGTTCAGCAGGACCAGGTGATAGAGAAGTAGGGGGAACGCAATTTATGCTATATTAGAGCCCTAAATCATAAGCTACTGTTTTGTCTGGTCACAAACAAAAGGTAGTAATGAGCTGAATGCTCAAATACAATTTGTTTGATTGAATAATCTTTTTTTGTCAAGTTATATATTTTGTGAAAGTCTGAATGCAGATTGTCAAATTGTCCAGCCAGGAAGAAATTAGTCTTTTACTTACAATGGGCTAGTGGGCTAGTTGACAACTTAATTATATACCAGTGAAATTCTAAACAGGAAAGGGGGTACCTAAGCAAATATGCTTTTCCATATTGAAGTTTACTGTTTTGAATTAAATTTGAAGATGCAGTATATGCACACAGATTGGATCTCTCACTCTACATGTTCTAAATAGCTTGCTGGATGACTAAAGAGAGGGAAACTCCATTAAGTTCTGGTCTTAAACCAAGCTAAAAATAGCTTTACTTCTACTCTTATCATATGACTCTATAAATATTTGGACTTATGTTGTCCATTTTAATTCTGAAAAAAAACCACAACCCACCAACAACACACACATTTACTTGCTTTTACCTTTTTTTCTGCTTTGGTCATGTTAATTTTAAGTTAGTTGGTAAACAACCAAAATCTTCATCTGTACAGCATCTCAATTTTAAACTAGGGTCCTGGACTAGACTTTCAGTGGCCAGAAGCTTCGCGTGTTTCTCTCTAGGATATCTAAAGTCTCAGGCTTCTTCCACTGATCTACAGAGCAGCTCAGAAAACGACAACACAAATGTAAAAGAATGATGGTGATCAGTATTGACTAGGAAAGATTGGCCTTAAAAAGTAGGGTAAAGGAAAGACAACCCATATTCTAGGAGTTCTAAGAGAACATGGAACAATGACAATATAGCTTAGGGAAAAGCAGTAAATCGCTTTAAATACACTGTTTATAATTGTTATCAGTATTTCTCTCAGATAATGGATATAAATCACCTCTTCTGTCCTAATATGATTATGAACCACAAATTGAATAAATGCTAGCTAAAATATATGGAGTTTTCCTTCTGAATACAAAGGCATCTGAAGAAAGGAAAAAGGAGTTGGTGAGACAAATTCATTTTGCTTCTCACTAAAGCCACCTAATGTATTTGCCCATCACAGAGAAAATATTTGTTCACAGTTCTTTCCCCAGCTTTTCTCACTTCCAGGATCGTCTTTCTCATTTCTAACCCACTGAGATATTTTCTCAAATTTGCTCAATGCAAACAGTAATCCACTTATACCACGTCCAGTTTGTAAAGAAATCCTTGTTGAGTTACTAGGTAATTGCTTTGTGAAGTGCATTTCAAAACTCAAACCTGAGTTATAACTTGGATTTGACCAACCCTCCAAGTTAAAATTCTCCATGCACGTACAGTTCAGCTTGTGCTTATTCCCTAAAATACCTCGGTACATCAGCAGCCCTTTGCCTAGAACTCATGGCTGTGCCACCAAGGCACACAACGGAGTTGTTCTTCCTGTCCCAGGTGCTTGAGCCAGGATGCATGATCGTCATGCACTTGCTAGCTAAGCTGTGTCTAAACAAAAGCTAGAGTAAGACGAGGCCTGTTTTTTGTACAGTTAAATCATTAATGGTCCTTAGAACAAGGACCAGGAAGTTTCCTCTTAAAAGTGAAAATTATCCCTGAAATTAAATTGGAGAAATGAAGTTCATCTTATCTTTTGTTTCATTGTTGAGACTTATGAAGTGACAGTTTTAAAGGAAGGGGAATATCATATTCTCTGTGGATCTGAACTCAGCTCAACTCAGTTTATGCAGGTTGCTAAACAATTATCAAACGTGAAATTACGCTTTACATTGAAGAGCTGTATTTAAACTAGTGGCATAAAGATGTAAAGGCTTGATAAGCTGCTGTTAATGTCCCCTTTACATTTTTTTCTTCATAAACAGCAAAGACCTGAAAATACTTCAAATTAAATATTTAACTCAAATATCCTTAGATGCAAACACATTCAATTGCTTCTAAAATCCTCATATGAATGTCTTTTTAATGAAGCTCTTCCTTTGCTTGTTTGGACAAGGAGCATAGAAATGCACAGAATATTAAGCCTCACCTTCAAAACAATTCTTTTGTTTTGTTGTTCATAATGGGCAAAACAGAGATTCAAGTCCATTTCTGTTAAAAACAGGCTCCAGATGTTTTGTTAGCACTGATAATTTTCAGATGATACTACTGTCATGAGAATCAAGGGCAGAAGAAGAAAATGTCTGTTTGTGCCTGTGGTACAGCCAAGAAAGATGTTGGGAATGTCAGGATAAACAATCAGTTCTGCACTGTAATCCTTTGCCTGAGATTTGTGTTTTTAGCATAAGGCTGCATTGTATCCAAGCACTCTAATGTGTTTCAAAACATGAAAGCCTTTTTAAAATCAATTTGTCTAGCATGGATAATAATACTCCAATAACAATTAAAAAATGCCCAGTGCTACTGTGTGATCTGAAAAGCCAGGATTTGAAGATTGCTTCTTTGAATAAAATAACTATGGAGAAGATATCTATCACAGACTGAAACGTAACATTTTTGGGAGAATATCATCAGAGTATTCCATGCTGTCTATTCTGTTTGAGTTTTTTCATGAGATGCTTTATGTTAGTATTTAAATTGCCTTTGTCATCATGTTGTTCTTACTGATGGTACCCATATGGTAGGTATTGTTAACGTTAGAAAAAAGGTTGCATTCTTCCTTTAGATACAGAAAGGGAAATGCCATCTGTAGAAATTCTGAAAGTTGTCTATGTAATTTGTTTCCATATGAGTTGTTCCAAGAAGCTGATATGAGGAAATCTCACTTGAAAACTAAATAAAAATTCCATATTTTTTGGTCAGTTTTAGTGAGCTGGTGCATCTACCTAGCTCTTTCTGTTTCTAGTTTTGAATGTTTTATACTTTAATGTCTCAGGCCTTATTATTAGTTTCAGCCTGAAGAAGGGAGTACCAAATACAGAGGAAAGAAATTATGCCAGCTGAGTGGAAGGAACGTACAACTGTTTGAAGTTGCTGTTAGCAAAGGGAGAAGTAATGCCACAGGAAAGGTTACAGAGATGGTCAGCAGTAATTACTAGATATGGCTTTAGAAAATGTATCCATGCTTTAAATAGTTCCATTCAAACACTGAAGAGATCTATGCATAAAGCAGCTCTATGTAGAAGATTTTTTAAGAGCAATTGAGGATTTGCTTCCTTTAGGGTAGTCGTGTATTAATGAACAGAATGAGGACAGACTTAAAAGTGAAAAGGTGGTTCAGATATTTCTCTGCATTTAGGATATTGGTTAGGATCCAAGGAGCTCATTATCCGCTATGATTCTTGACTACCTTGCTGTTGACGATAGAGACCTCTGCAACACCAGCTCACTGAAAAAGAGGATGTCTCAGCCTGTCTCACATTACACTCCTCCCTTGTCACTGGGAAGGGGAATAGTCAACACTGGGCAAGACTCATCCTTGGCCTGAGGAACAATTAGCACCAACAGTCAAGCCCTGGAACTACCTGAGATGTAGGGCTGCACAGGAGATGGAGCCTATGCAGCTGAAGCACCAAAAGCATTTGGCTCTTCTTGTCCTTGTCCAAAAGATGCTGTGTGCAGGACATAACAATCAGTCCAACGCTGACTAATTTATTGCATTTTTATAAGAGATGGATTTACTTTGCGTCCTACCTGGATTAAGGAAGAACATCAATTACTTACTTTAACCCAGTATCTGAGGACTCTTATATTACTGTTGAATCCACATAGGTACTTTGGCTGCATCCTGATTTAGAGGAGGGAAGTCCAAATTCCAGCAAATACTGCAGGAAGTCACTTGGCACATGTCAAAATTCAAAATAATGTTTGAGGGATAAAAGTATTCCTTAAAATATTAATTATGGTTGGAATAACTGCATCTGGGCCTAAGTACATCCCTTATTTGATGAAAATGGACTATTTTTTATTGCTACTGAATATTTTTAGTCTCTCAATCCATTTAGTTTTATGTTGAGAGAATACTTAGGTTTGTGACCCAATCATTTTTTGTCTCTTTTTCAAGTTTGGCCTGGCTTATTGTTTTTAGAGCCTTTACTGGCTACATCGAAGGTTGTATACTCTTGTCATTTACACTGGATGTTGGTTCAGCAGAGTAGTGAAGTCTGTGAGTTCTGAGACTCAAGCTCCAAACACAATAGAAGACAGGAAATGTTTCTAACATCGAAAAAGAATATAAAGTTTCCTTTAGTTTAATATCCTGTAGAATTCCTGAATGAGATCAGGTTGACTTCCACTGGAGAAGCTGGCCAGGATCTTCCTTCAGCGATGGTTATTTCTGCTGGACTTGCTACTGAAAGAGAACAAGAAATTTACAGTCAAGTGCGTGTATGAATGTGTCCTCAGTATTGTATTCATGACATTGCATGCCTATATTCAGCTAAATCATCATTCTAGTTTTTAAGTTCTTTTAAATCTCTTTGCTGTGGAAAAAAGTTCTTGCAACAAGACAGTAAGTATGATTAAGACATTCCAATTAATTGCACTTCTTGATTCTGGGAGAAAAGTTCTCAGTAAATATAGTGCATAGTTTGTGAGAACAACTTCGAGTTTATTTGCTTTAGTGACCAAGAAAAGAGATGAAAAGCATACTTCTTTGATATATTTTCCAAGGTCAATGTATTAAAATATGCTGGAAATAACCTTTATTATGTTCTTGCTGAGTTTAGGAAGTAGAATTTTATCTGCAAAATGTAATTTCCTCAGTAACTTCAGGATACATATCCATGCATTTGAATCCAAAATGTTTGCAGTCCCCAAATTTCTGTTTTTTGATTATAAGAAGTCAGATTTTTAAGGTACCTGTGGTGTCATATATGAATACAGTAAATATGCAATATGCTTGAATATTAAAATCTTAAACAGAATCAAATCACACGTATGATTCCAAAGCCTTCTTAATTAATTGATCAGATTTCTAAGGAGCCTGAGAAATATGAAGCAATCAATATCACTAATAACCATCAAGAGAGTAAAACAGTAAGTAGACTTTGAAAATAAATTTAAATGAAGGTCATCTCTTTGGNGCGCTGCCGGGTGTTATCAGCCATATTTTCTTTCTAGAACCAAAACACAGCTTTGTAACAGACACTGAGAGAAAGTTTCAGTTAGAAACTAAGACAGAGACATTAGGCTGAAGTCCATGGCTTGGACAGATGTACTCTTTGCTGAGTAAAAAAACTGGCTGGACAGTCGGGCCCAGAATATTCTGGTGAATGGAGGTAAACCCAGCTGGCAACCAGTCATAAGGGGTGTTTAAGTAATCCCTCCCTCTCTTGAACCTATTTTAAGCCTTGCTCAGAATTACACAGAACATTTGTTTCAGTTAATCCAGTTGTACGCAGCTAAAGCTTGGGATAAATTTGGAATCAAAGATCTTCTAAAATAAAGCTAGTTATATCACTCTTTTTCACTAGTTTCAGGAATCAGTGACTCTTGGGCTGGATTTCAGGCATTTTGCCTTGAGATAGGTCTTGCTCCTGGGTTTCATGGATAGTTCATGAATAGTTTTAGTTGGCTGGAAATGGAATGGTGAAAACTCTGATCCATTATAAAGTGTTTTTTTTTTTTTTATTCCCCATGGATATTTGTAGCTCTAGCTTTCGTATAAGAAGGAAAGAACCATCTTAGAATAATAATTGATAGTTAAAGAACTCTTTCCCACATTTCTTTAGATCTGTTAATATGAATTAGATATAGATCACAGTTTAGGATTTGTCAATATTGGACTAACCTCTTCTAAATGCCATTGCAAATATAGTCATAACTTTCTGCTAACTGTCATAAGGATAACATGAATTTAAATATTTCTTACTTTTTCTGATTCACAAATTCATTTATGATATTCAATTCAATAATTTTAAGATGGATATCTTTTCTTCCAGTAAAAAGTGCGAATTTTGACAACAGTGCATTGAAAAAAATAAGTACAAAGTTTAAGGAACACATCTTTGTTTTGTCATAA
>WBMW01003014.1:0-16651 GCA_013396635.1 Penelope pileata | reverse complement strand
GATGATTTCTAAGGTCCCTTCCAACATGAACCATTCAATGATTCTATGATTCTATGATATAATCCGCGAGTAAAAATTTAATGACATTTTAAAGCATCTTTTGCAACATTTTGTTATAGTATAATGTGAAATACATTCCATAACATTTTTCTGAGGCATCTCTACCTGATAAAATTTTAGTGTTTCACTGAAAAGTACACTTTTCTGGACATAACATTGTACAGCTTGAACTTGCAGGTGTAAAGTAGAAGACTTGCTTAAGAAAGGAAATAGAAGATAACTCTGAAATTTGCAGACTAGCAGGGTGTATATAAAGCTAAAACGTGCTAAGGTCTGAAGTAATGGCCGTGGAAGCAAGCTTTCTAATAATAGTTGAGTATGTTGAAAGTCTTATAGAATTTCCTGGATTAATGTATCTGCTAGATAATTGGAAAACACTTCGTATGTGATGTGAAGCACACATCTGACCTGACAACTCCAAAAGCTTGCTCACTAGTAGATACGTGAAATTCTGCTTGTATATTAAAATGTCTATTTGGTTCTCAAAAGTTTAGTGCTTCTTTTATGCTGCTGAAATGGATATTTAGCATCTGGCAGTTTTGTTGGTTAATGATACAACAAATAGCTGCTGACATTTAAGTAGCCATAACGTTCTCTTATTACCAAACAGAGAGCCAGAAATGTTTATGTTTTGTTAATTATATGGAACTTCCTTGAAAATTTTAAAACACTGATCTCCCTTTAGAAAGGTTCTAGAATTTTCTAGTTTATATCCCATTTGTGAGCTGTTTAACTTAGTTGCTGTGATATTCAGTGTCTTGCAATATCAAGAGCAATATCACATATGTGAAACACTTTATTAAAATTTTTTGATTTAGCATAATGATCTAAACTAAATTCCAATGATTATATCCATCAGTCTAGGACTGAATCTTTTCCAGATTTACAAAAAAAGCTTGATAAGCCCAATGCAGTCAGAAATAGCTGTTATGCTGGTAGATTGACCTTCATGTTGCCTGTTGCCTTGTCACCGCAATAATATGAAATGTCCATCAACAACATTGTAAGCCATCCAGTGTGCCACAGCAGCCAAACCACAGGACAGGTAAAACTCCGTGGACAGCTGTAAACTGCTTGTTTTTTCTACTTTGGCGTGGCAGTACTCTGGGTCAAACTTCATTGTTTTCTAATTGTGGAGAGTTTCTTGATCTTCTTTTCAGACATTTCCTAATGGTAGAAAAATTGTTAGATCTCTTTAATGAGTATACTTTGAATATATACATAAAAATATATTTCAGATCTCTCTCTCTCTCTCTCTCTCTCTAACTACAAAGTAACAACTTTTTCCAAAAATATTTGCTGCTCAGATGCCTAAAAATTCATAGACTGGAAGAACATGAGCCTCTGATTATTTTGAACACATTAGTAAGATATAGAAATTAAGCCAAGCTTGAGGAGAACAGTGTTATCTTTTTTAACGTGAGGTCTGCCCTCACTTCGCATACAAACTAAACATCTGCATGCTCTAATTTTAATTTTATAGAGGCATTCTTTCTAAAAGTGATAAAATAACCAGTGATAAAGCACATTTTAAGATAAGGATACACTTAAGTTGACAACTTGACATTATCATATGCTGAAATTGTAGGCTGCAGTCTCATTGGTATCATCATAGACACAAGTTGTAGAACTATTTTTAATTACTTTTCCTTATACTATTGATTATTAAGGCTGGACTTACAAAGTTATCTAGGATGTCTGTAGTTTTAAACTACATGCACAGGAATTTTGCTTCATTCTAGAAGTTTGATCAGTAGAGAGGAGTGTCAAACTTGTAGCTTTTGCATTGCTTTACATCCCTATTTATCTCTTTAATGTTTGCAACTGTCACAAAAAATCACAGAGCTCTACTTGCTGATGCCTTGAAACCAATTTGAAATTTCAGAATGGGTCAACTGCAACATTCAGCATTTATCATGGCACAAAGAAATGCCAGACTGCTGAATGAAAAACATTACCCTAGTCAGACAAAAGAATGGATGTTGCTGTGTCCTCTGAAAGTCTTCCATTAAGGTCATTCATCTTTGGCTAGTCTTACTCTAGGGGAATATTAAAAACATACTTTATGTATGCAAAGACTGTACTTTATGTATGCTTTGTATGTAGATGACATACATACTTATAAAAAATCTGGAGTCACCTTCCCTGTAACATTTATGGTTCTGACAAATGAATGCAAGTTAATTTCAAGAGATATGACAAATGATGATAAAATGCAAATCATGTGTTGATAAAGGTCATGCCCTGTTTGACCTATATTTGCTAAAACAATAATTCAAATGCACATTCCAAATTGATTTTATCTATTTACTAAATAAATTAGAAGATAGATGAAGGAACATAAGATAAATGAGGTTTAAAGATTTAACAGATTCATCAATTCTAAATCTTAGCTAGAAGAGTTTGTGTAGATTACCAAAATGACATATATTTATTGAATTAAATGACTGTCAGGAATGACTCATTTAGATTTGCTTCTTTATGTATACTGTATACATAGAGAAGAAGACATTTAAAAAAATTGGAAATCCACAAATTACAAGGAGAAATGAAAAATGTTTAAATTTGCTGCTTTCCCACATATCTGTAACACAAACTCTTTAAGTATAAATTTTATTTATAGTTTCTCCATAAATGAGATGTTACCATTTATAAAAAATGTGGTCAATGGATACTATAATAAACAATCTCATTGCAGTAGTTGTGAAAAAATAAATGCGGTACTCATGAGCTGAAAATATTATCCTTTGCTAAAGTAAATATTGAAGTTTAATTACCACAGCTGAAAAATTGTCTTCAGATTGCATAGAACAGGAGGCCATGCACCAGATTGGCCAAACTCTGAGAACTACCTTAGCATTTTTCTCTTTTTTATTTTTGTCTTGAACGTAAGCCTTTTACTTTTGTTCATTTTTCTCAACTTCGCTTAGTACATCTATAATAAAAGCATGTGATAGAAATGGTTCCTGTACATATATTTTTTCTAGAGTTTTAACATGAATTTTCTCACCCTTCTAGTAATGAATTTTTGAGCTTATTCATTTTTTCCAAAACTTGGCTAAATATGTTATATTTTATTAAACACTTAGTGATGGAAACGCAAAAAATGTTGACTGTTGAAAAATAGCAGTAAAGAGCTGTTAACATTATATTAGCAAACTGTATAGGATTATATGAATTTTGAACAGTATATTTGGTTAAATTTTTGCTTTATAAGAGATTTTGTCTTCATTACAGATCCCCCCAAATTTACCATTTCTTTTCATATTTTTTTTAAACAAAAAGAAATTTCTGTCATTTCAATAATATCTGGTAACTTTCTCTTGATTAACATTTTCTATCAATCTCTGTTCGATGCTAGATGATGCTTGTTGCACAGAAGGCATTTTTGAATAATTCAAACACTTCTATTGACTTTTTATTTACTTATTGGGACTACATTGGAGTAGGATACTTCTTAGCATGCAAGATGTTTTGAATTGTGCTTCTCAGTGTATAATTTTTTTCCAAAATTTCCAGATCGGAATTATAAAACCTATAATAAAAATTCTTACTGAATATTCAGCTAAGCCATGTCAGCCTAACAAATAGTTTAAGAAGTTATGAAACAGAAAAGGACTGAGTGGTAGTGATCACATTTTCAGCTGTTTCCAAAATAGCAATATCTCAGTGCTCTGTTTCAGGCCAAAATTTATATCCTGTACGCACACAGTATATACTTTTCCAACGGTATTGGTGGGATTATTTGTACGTGAGCTGGTGAATGCAAGAACTCCATAACATCATCATTAAGTATCAGAAAACAATGGGATATCTGAAGTTAATTTTACTGTTTGGAATGCACAAGATGGGGTGTGTGTGCAATCTGTAAATATTCTCTTTGTAGTCTCTGAAAGCTGTCTCTCTATCTCTTATTTGGATTAATTTCCCTATAAATGAAAGATTACAACCGCATAATACTTCCACATAAGTAAATATTTACAACAAATTTACAAAGCTAAGAAATAATTCAACATATAAATATATGCAAGTTAAATAACTACTGAAAACATCTTTTGAGTTCTTACCATGATGTCCTTTTCTACAGACCTTTCTATTCACTTAGCATCATTACCTTTTGCTTTTGCTCTGTTCTTGGCTGAGTGTGTACAATAATAAAAAGAAAATAATGAACAACATAAATCAGAACCAAATGTCTCCAATCATGCCATAAAAAGGTGACCACAATAATATCCATACAGAGTGTTATTTTGTCATCCATAAAGTCTAGTTTTGTAATAATAAAATCAAGACATAAAATAGAAATGCAGAACAAGAAATAATAAATTAATAACTAAGATCCATGAACTATTTAAAAATATAGCCCCATAGATCCCACAACGTTAGCTACTAGCCAAGCTACAGACCCTGAAATTACATAGTATATGCTTTGGGGGAAAGAAACAAAAACCTACATCAACAATAAAAATATCTGTATTATGTACAATTCAGCAAAAGAAACTAAAGCAGAAAGTTGTGCATATATGTATTCATAATATACACTATACATACACAGATTCATATGTATAATTTGGTCAATGTCTGCACTGGAATATATAGACTTCTGAGGTATTTTTTAAACTTAATTCCTCAGTTGTGGTTCTTGTTTTCTATTAATTGCTGAAAAAATTCTGGAGCTAATTACATTACATATTTTATATCTGGATTAGAAGTGAATGAAATAGAAGCTAATTCACAGCAAAGAGACATGAGGGCTACAGCACCTCCACCATTGCAGAAGTGACTTCAGGTTTCCTGTGTTTGTAGAGAGCTTGCCAGGAACACATTCCCTCTCTAGCAGGATCAAGTAAGAATAAAGCTGTGATCTTAGCCATACCATTTGGTTCATGTATGGATCTGTGCGTGATCACACTCATGGTAAGAACCTTGAATTCTGTTGTCTAAAGACTGTCCTCAGGAAGAAGCAGAAGTCTGTAGAAGACAGTTTGCATTTGCGTGAGAAAATTGTCAGGAGCCTCTGTGTAAAGACCACAACTGGTTTCATTTTGACACAGTGCATGTGCACATAAGGACTGAGTGGAAGAGTATGTCAAACAACCAGATTAAATATAGTGGTACAAACATTTAAGGCAGTGTATTATATATGACTTTATATAGTTCAAATATTGTTTTCTAATTGGCAAATTGGCATGGCAAATTCATGCATATGGGATGCACTAGTCTGCACATAAATGTTTACCCTGTACAATAACAACACCTTGGAGGAACTGATATGTGAGTTTGCATGGTCAGCCTCCAATGCTGTGCTTGAATGATCTGTAATCCAAAGCTTCAGGTGAGATGTGCAGTTGCATTAAAGCTGCTTTGAGGCATTGTCTGTTAGAAGTGAATAGTTACCTGAGACTTCTGAGTATCATCCAGTATTTAAAACCTATCTGATGTGTAGGATTTCCCTCAAGCAATTTTATAACCTTATCTACTGAAGAAACAACAAAAAAACCCCACATTTAAATCAATACATCACTATAGCCAGATAATATAATCCATATATTTGGTTTGTTTAACTTCAAAATAAGGATTTTTCTAAGCAGCTGAACATGTGTTGGCATGTTACTTTATTGCATATCACTAGCAGTTTGGAATTTACTAGCAAGATGTTAAGCCTTTCTGTTGCTTTTGCCTCATTTCAGAATTTAAGATCAGGTTGATAATGCCAAAGGCTGGGAGAGTTGTTTACCTGATCTGATTCTAGTGTAATTCTCACTAAGTTCAGCCATTAAAGTATGTCGCACTATTTTGAAGAATTGAGCACTACGTAAGTAGCTATTTCTAGCAAGATTTTCTTCTGGCTATGCACAAAGCAAGTTCTACGGAGGAGTTAAAAATTTGAATTCCTTTTGCTAAGGGCTATTAAATTATTACAAACTGCATCTTTAAGAATTTTTACTAGTGCAGAGTCCATTCATATTTGGATTATGGAGCCCAAAATGCACCTAATCTTTCCTGGAGATGTATCCAGATTTTCAAGGAAGGACAGGACTCAGAGGGTCAAAGGAGCTCCCCTCTCATGGGCTAAGACAAAGCCATATTATCAGGGGAAAATGTTTTTTGATATACAAGCCATTTCTTCATCCTAAGATAATTTGTATCAGATTATTTGCAAGCATCAGGGCATCTCAAAGGCCATTTAGAGATTGTCTTGGATTTGTCTTACATTAATGACTGTCCATATCTTCCTATCTGAAATGGCAAGCTAACCAGCTCTGAAACCTTTGACAGGTGTAATTCCTGTTCAGGCTTACTTCCTTTCGTATTTTAAAGAGACTTAAAATAAACCCTTTACAGTCAGTACTTTAGCAAAGACTTTAAAACCAATCTTCAGACTGATTGCCAGTCAGCATCAAAGCAATAATATCAGAAATTTTTATAAGGGTATTTGGTATTGTGGATACTTTTGAAGTGTAAAATTAGATGTCATGTAACAGGTGCTGATGCTGAAAGGAAAATCAGATAGAATATGATTAGTGCAATTTAAAAAGTAGGAAGATTGGAATTTATGTGGAAACAACTCCCTCTTTGACAACTGTAAAGAAAAAAATATTTGAAAAGAAATTTTAGGTATCTTAACAGAGAATATCTCACTTTCCAAAATTTTACGCTTTCAGTTTGTTTCAATGTGTTCTGACTTACAATAAGAAAACAGTAAGAAAAGATCTTGTCAACATGACATTCAGTTATTACAGTAAAAAGTGAAAGTCCAACACTCCTTCAGTGTAACAAGACAAAAATAATCCTGACAAAAAATATTTGCATCAATCTATTTTATGAAAACATAAAATAAGCTGGCATGAGTTACATTTAGATTAATTGTAATTACTTATCTGAACTTCAAATTTTTAAAGTTTCATTTTAACAACACACTTTCCCTCCCTCTTTTTCTAGATAAATAGGATTTTTAAAAACTGTACACATACACATGAATGAGTGCAGATGTGATTTTAAAATGCTTTCTCCTAGAAACAGATTGTTGCATCCATCAGATTTTGTAGCGAATATAACTCACCACCTAATACTTTCCAAATTGTTTTCCATGTACATAATTTTTGTTTACTCATCTATACAGTGACTTCTATTTTTTATTCTTCTTCCTTTCCTTCAGCTTTCTAAAATCACCACATACATTTCAATTCTCTCTCAGCCTTTTTAGTTCTTTCACTTGGTTTAACTTAATTTTCTTACTGTTGTTTGTTGGGTTACTTCTACTTTTCTCTATTAGTGGCTCCCTTCCTCTGCTTCAGTTCCACACATAAAAATAGTTTTTCCAGGCAAAGTAAAATGACATTAGTGAAGGAGTGTCAGGACCTTATATGGGCAAAAGTTTCACTCAATAACTTTTTGCTTTTACAGAGCTGAAGTTGGAAAAAAGAGTGAAAAAGTGTGGTTAACAAGTTGTGTATTAGAAATGCACAAATAAACATGGCAAAGTTGGTGCTTGCAGGATATCATAGTTACAGGCTTAATAAAGGGACTTTTCTGTGGGACTAACACCATTGTTTCAAACATTTTCATACAAAAGAAGCCATGTTTCCATTATTGGAATATCTCTTAAAAATACTTCTAGTTTTGCTTTATCAACTGCAGAGAGAAGTCACAAGAGAGACTTGGAAACACTAAGACAAACTCAAGATTAAAAAAAGAAAAAAGCTAAAATCACTTCTGACTTGGACTGCCAAAGGACGTAATGTGTCCTCTTAGTTCAGTGCCTAGTAAGTGGTGATAGTGCTGATGTTAAGTAGATGTTGGAGCGGGTCCAGAGGAGGGCCACGAAAGATGAGAAGGCTGGAGCACCTCCCCTACGAGGACAGGCTGAGGGGCTGTTCAGCCTGGAGAAGAGAAGGCTCCGGGAGGACCTTATAGAGGCTTTCCAGTACTTGAAGGAGGCCTACAGGAAAGCTGGGGAAGGACTTTTTACAAGGGCATATGATGATAGGACAAGGGATAAGGGCTATAAACTGGAAGAGGGTAGATTTAGACTAGATATAAGGAAGAAATTCTTCACTGTGAGGGTGGTGAGACACTGGAACAGGTTGCCCAGAGAAGTTGTGGATGCCCCCTCCCTGGAAGTATTCAAAGCCAGGCTGGATGGGGCTTTGGGCAACCTGGTCTAATGGGAGGTGTCCTTGCCCAAGGCAGGGGAGTTGGAACAGGATGATTTCTAAGGTCCCTTCCAACCTGAACCATTCTATGATTCTGTGATTCTATGATGTAGCAAGGCTAGCAGGTGGTTGCTGGACATGCATTTGGTTGTAACAGCCAGAGAGAATGGCAGTACTCCGAAGGAAATTTATTGTAACAAAATAGTCATGAAGTAAAGATAAGATCACATATTTTTGTTAGATTTTTTTCCATGATGTGTATTTGAAGCAGTTCCTGGAGCTGGAGATAACAAAAAGAAAAGGAGTGTCAATGAAAAGGAGTCCAATAGTTCAACAGAGTGAAAAGGAGTGTCTCCTAAAATTAGATACCAAGGCACAGTAGGTAATCAGAACAACCGATAAGGATTGGGGATTGCTAGATAAATAGAGGCATCATGTTAGCAGAGGGGAGTCTCTCTTTGATTACAGAAATTAAAGGATTGCCAGAACCAGTGTAATCAAGAAATAAAGCATCTCCTCAGAAACAGCACTGAAAGCTCTTTTGGATACTCCAGACTTAGATGCAGAACACCAGCTCTATAATCTCAGTTGCCAGCTGCCACAGACCAGAGCAAATGCAAACAAGCAAGTCTTAAATTCAGAGGTTAAATGCAACAAGTCTGCATTGCTTCTAAAGAGGTAGATTAGGAATTAGTGAATTTTGATAATTATATTTGAATTAATATATTATAGCAACACCCTTTTTTAAAAAAAGGAAAGAACATTTTGTCTGTTGGGATTAAGCCAGCAGTTCTTAACTGGTTTAATTGTAGTCTTGCAGTAATGCCTGGATGTGTGGACCGGGAATGGCTCGTTTTTGTTAGATATTGAGAACTAGATGGTAACAGTCCTGCTTACTGAGTTTATAATCTAAATAGATGTGCAAGTGAGACAGCGATAAGACTTTCATCCTTCTTTAGCAAATGAGACAAACTGATCAACTGGCTAGCCCACAATTAGTGGGCAGTCTGTAGCATAGCTTTACCACATGATTTTCTTCTCTGAGTATCAAGAGAATGAATTTGTAAAGGTATGTTGAGATTTTGAACTGGAATAGCATTATTCTTAGCACCTCTGCATCATGAGACTTCAGACAACAGAGGTGTATGAAGTCTGAGAAGAAGACCAAAAGGGTGATGGCAAGGTGGACAACCAAATAGCTGCAACAATCTTGTTTGGTTAAGTGACAATTGTGACACCTAGGTAGGACCCTAGGTAGGACATTATAATTGTGGAAATTATATTCTCCAACTTTTCTTTGCACAGACTAGAGATTGATCTGTATTTCCAGCTAGGTTTTTGCTATGTCATAGCTTTCCCAGGAATTCACATATCAGCTAACATTTCACGACTTGTTCTTGTTTTGTTTTTTATTTTTTGCATACCTCAGAACTTCATGCATGAGCCCAATTCTGCGTATTATCTTTTATCCTTCCAGATGTTCAAAGCCAATACAAATGGCTCCAGTTTGTTCAACATGCTCCTGCATCTACAACTAGGTATTCGGCAACAGCTGTTTTGTGGCAAGAAGGCTTTCTGCATTTTCAGTTAGTGACTTGTGCAGTGATATTGTACATCAGAATCACAAATTCAGAATCCCAGCTGATTTGTTTATGCAATAGTTCCTATCAGAGTTTGTATATCCTCCTGAACATCTAACATAGCAAACAGATTGAGCTGTTGCTTGCTCAGGGTATGGAAAGTACATGCAGCTGATTTTTCCACAAGTGTACAACATAGCTTATTTTAAACTACTGAAATTGTGAATTATGAAATGTTACAAGTGAAGAAACAATTTTGCTTTGTAAGCTATAGACATGTATTTTCCTTTTGTAGAATGAGAAAATGTTGCCTTGTGGTGCATGAAGCAGTTTATCACAGCTTACAATCGATCTTCATAACATTTCTCTAATGCCCTAAATCTCAGATCTTCTCTTGCTTTTGCGTGCTCTGCATGCCAAGACACTGGTAGTTATAAACAAATAGAGCTCCTTTGAATGAGAAGTCAATAAAAGATCACTCCTTAACTACCCTACTACTGCAGTGCATCTAGAAAAATCTAGTGCTGCTTGCAATGCCAGACACAGCCATAACATAGTGTGGGCTGGAGATATGAACGTGGATCTTTCAGAAGATTCACTATCTGCCCTTGTTTTACATGCACTCTTTATATGCACTCTCCTGTGCTGAACTGAGAAATTCAGTGTTAACTGGGAGAAATTTCTTTGCTGTTTTTACCAGTAGAATGAAAAAACAAGACTCATAGGGAAGTTTGAAAGTCTGTTCTACAATAAACAGCAGTTGGCCACAGGACTGATAAGCAGGGCAAGAAAATGAGAAAAAAAAGGAGCTGTCCTCTTCACCTGCATGTTTCTGTTGCCCAGGTCATTGAAGGGAGAGAATTTGATCTCTGGATAGGAAAAAAAGTCCAAAAATAAGTCTGAGTTTCTCGTATGTATGGATGTGCTCTATGGTATATGGAGACATTATCCACAGTGTCTACATTGCACTTCTTTCACGTAATCTATTTTTTGACCATAATGATTGTCTTTCATTACATTAACGAAACCTTACTGACAAAGGATTAGGATTTCTAGGTGAATTCCTGTTTTCTTGAGTGCAAGGAATGTAACACTGCAGTGGCTAACAGCAAGGGAACTCCAGAGAGAAAACGTTTGCATCTAGATGGCAAAGAACGCTTGACTTAGTCCTTCTAGTGAGATCTGGGGAAAAGGCATCAATATTAATTTCCTTCCTGCTGACAATCCAACAGGAGATTCAATGGTACTGCCTTAGGAACTAATATAACTTCCTTATTCATTTGGAGACTGTTATCTTTTAAGATACTCTTTTTATGCTTTACTTTCTGAAATGTTGCTGAAAAGAAGGAAGTACTGAAAGCCATGTAAAAATGGGAGTAAATAGTGAATAAAGAAGACATTATGGAAGAACTTAGCTTTCACTTCAAATAAGTGGAGCTATTTTTTCGTGCAAATTGAAACAAAGAGCAGGGTATTGAGATAGCAAAAATGAGAAGCATATTTTCCAGCTTTTGAGATACAGCGGGGGAAAAAATGAGATATGGATTCCAACTTGTATAAATTTACAATTTTGCAAAAATAAAGCCTAACTAATGAGATGCTACATAGCCTAAGTCAAAAATCATCTGAATGTATCTTTGGCTCAACTGAGGGCCAGGAGTGCCATGAATATATTTTATGGCCTTGGATTATTCAGCTTTTCCATTCTTAATTTTTCAATTTTTAGGTAGAGAAAAAAACAAATGTACTTCATTTTTGTGCAAATTTTTGAAGGAGAAATGCAGCATAGATAAATTCTCTCTCTACATGGTCTTCATAAAATGCATATTGTGCGATGAACTATAGAACTGTAATTGAGAAAGTGGAATAAATGGGAAAATCATATAGAAGTCAGCCTTAGATTAGAATTCAGATATTATTATTTAAATTTATCCTCAGGCCTACCCTTAAACACTTTAAATTCCTGCTTGCTAACAAAAACTTAATTCAGACTTCGCTCAGTCTAGCAAAATTTGTGTAATATATTTAGCATGACACGTAGAAAGGTAAATATTTTTTTTTTCCAAATCATATATTCTGAGTTATTTTCATACCATATAAACAACTGATTTTTATACAAGCACTAAGATTTTCTCTTGTGAGAGGGATAGCAAACAAGTTTTGAATTGGAAACACATCCTACTATCATTTTAACACTGGTAAGGAAGCAGGAATACTCCATTAATATACATTGTTACAGAGCTATTACAGAGAGGTTGTGTGAGGGTGAATTTCAATCAACTGTTTCATCAACATGATGGATATTCTATTAACAGTCTCATTTTCATCTCACTAGTTTTCCAGCAGAAAGAATTTACTGACCCTGCCTGTGCTTGGTTGTAATGAGGCTTCATTTATATTTTCACCACCAAAATACCAGTATGATTAAATTTTGAAATGTAAGAGGAACCAGATAATTTCTGTCAGTAAAGAAAACCTCTGAAAACAAATTATTTGGTCCAACAAAATGGACTGAAACTGTACTTTCCTTCCTCCCGTCTTTGTCTTTGGATTAAGCATGGCCTCTCGAAGTGAGATTCTAGTTAGGTTTATAACCTATTCATAAAACCATGGCATTGTTTTTGCAATTCCTGGTGTTATTCCTGGACAGAAAACACAGAGATTAAGTAGGAAAAACAGTAGACTTAGGGAGAAGGAGACTGAAGGTAAGGACCGAGAGAAAGTTATTTCCTGGAGGTTTCCCAAAATAGAATGCACCTTCTTGAGTTTTGCACAAAACCCCCTATCACCTGGAAGAAATTTGTAATGAGGTGGCATGTTCAGCACATTTATTTGATTACTTTCTTCTCTGCTACATGAAGTAGAGCTGAACTCAGTCATCTGGGGATGATTCCAAGTACAGAAATGAGCAATTATATTTTCAAAGTTTTGCCTCTGTAGGATATCCTACAGAGTATATCCTACCTAGGGGTAAAGCAATATTGAAAAATAATATTGCAGATGTAAGAAATGATGCTGAGACTCCCCAGGAGATGCTTTCAAGTTAACTTGGACAACTCTAATTGTACTCCATTTATGTGCATACAGAGGGTCTTGTTTTGTTAATGCCTATTTATTATTTTAGATATATAAATATATTTATAGAAATACAAATATTGTAAATATAAGAAAATGGTAACATAATATTTACAGTAGCATGGATTCAGTTTGTACCAGCTGGCCTATTAAATGGTAAAGCATTTGCTTAATATAATTCCCTTAAGAATCATGTATTCCTGGTCACATTAACTTGCATATATAACTTAATCGTGTTTTGACAAAATGCATTTACCAAGCAATCTAATCCAAATCTTTGCTGTGTAATTATGTGGAACACTTGTATTCATGAGCTTTTCCCATTCGCTAGTTTCTGATGTAAAGGTTGTTAACAGTTCAGAAGCTGTGGTGGACAGTGGTATGGGGATTACCAAAATTTGAATAGATCCAAGGGAAATGTTAGTAGCAGTGACATTTCTTGGTATCAAGAAATTGATATCATTTGTACAAAAGATTACATTTTGACAACCATTGAGGAGTAGAAACGAATATATGTCTGTTTGTTAGGTATGTTGGTTCCAAGCCTGGTGTGCCAGTATAAACATGGTCATAGACAGCCTGTTTTGTTGCAACTGATATATGTTCATTAACTTCTAGAAAAGGTAAGGAGACATAATTGGATGATGTGGCATCTTAAATCACCTAAGCAAGATTTATGATACGATATCTGTCAGTCTTATATAATTTTTAAAATTATCTACTTTTTCTGAAGAACAAATGCCCTACTATATTAAGGTGCTGTTGTTTTCACTCTCTAACTGAATGTTAAAATCAAGAAGGGGAAAACAAGAGATTTACAGATGATTGTGTGAGAATTTTTAGCACAAATCTTTACAGAAATATGCATTTTCAAAACCTTTAATTAAAAAAAAAGTTGTCTTCAGTAAGATAATTTTGTACCAGACAAAGAATAAACCAGCATCAGCCTAAACATATAGTTGTTTCATTGTGAAAACGGCTAACTTTCCTGCTTGCAAAAATGCCTACTTCAAAACTGTAAATCAGAAGGAAAAAGCTCAAAAATCTTGCATTTCCTACGTTCCCCCTAATGAAGAGTACTTTTTCCCCATTGGTTCCAGTAGGAATATTAGACATGATGTCTGATTTTCGGTCTTCAAGATTTAACATTTTAGTTCTGAAAGTCCTAATGAAATATCCATTAACTCCATCTCTAGCCAACACAGTGGATTTTCTCAAACTAATGCTGGCTGATAGAATTATTAGGCTGCTGTGGCTCAAAGTTTTCTCCTGCATGCAGTATTTAGACTTATAAGAGAGGCCCTTAAAAGGGAAAAGCAAAGATCAAATGTTGGCTGGCCAGGTTTCAGGCTCAGTCTTTGCATAAGACAGAAATCTCAAATCATCTCAAGGAGCTACTTTGATTTTCATTGTCTTGTACCTAGGAATAGTCTTACTTTCAGGACCAACTGGGTACTAACTTGCCTGCAAGATTTTGCTCTGGAAGAGAGCTTGTGCTTTGAGCTTATGTTGAGTTCTGCTTGATTTCCTCAGGACTCTAGGAAGCATGAACTCTTCTGGATCCAAATGGAGGGCTCTATTTGCAAGTGGTAAGTGCATGTACAAGTTCAGAAACTGAATGCAAAGTCCCATTATCCAATTAGAAAGCATCAAGTACACCTGCCGCCCAGAGTCCTCTATGCTGGAGCAGAATTCAATTATAAAAAGTGCTTTTTGTAAATAATATGTTTATTTAAAATGTTGGTAACAACTTCTTCCATCCCTTTGAAAAAGAAAAGTAAAGAAAAATAAGTTCAGAAGTTCAAAACTGCTGGCAAATAACTGCTGTCAAAGCGAAGCATGGTGTGAAGTCATGCATCTTGTCATAATAAATCATCCTCTGCATAGCTCTAGTGTTTGGCTGGACTGAAGTCAAAGCTTGTGAATTAGTAAGGAAGAAGAAGGGACACAATGAGCAGCAAAAATAGCTGTAAGATATGCCAATGCCCTTGCTCTCTGCAGCAGGAGAGCTTTGACCTGTGAACAAACACCTCTGAATGCTCACAGGACTTCACAGGATCCCATGTGACATTTTTGGCTCCTAAGAACTCTACAGACTCCAGTCTTTCTTCCTCCTGGCTCATACTTCAATATTTCTCTGTTTTCAGGAGACCCACTGGAGTCAGAACAACAATTTTAAATAAAGCAGGGCTTTTTTCCCTTCAGATGCACACACTTGTCTGCTGTCTTCTACTATGGCTACACAAGGCTAACAATTGAAATAGTGTTGTCTCTAATAAGCACCTAAACACATTAAAAATGAAAAACATTGGTATGGAAAGCATTGGCATGTTGAACAAAAGTATTAACCTTTTATCTATTGTATGTTATTTTGTTCCAGGTCTAGCTCAGATCAAATTCATTTTTTAATGAGTTGGCTTCTGCAAAATAAAACTGTTGGGATTAACAACACCAGATGTTCTGCTGGAAATTAATAAATATAAACAGATCTAAATTTCCTAGGCTATACACAGAATTATTAAAAAGATTAATTATTAAAAAGATAGTTAAATGGTGAAGTAATAACTTATCTGAAAAAACTTTTCTAGATTTAAAATGCTCTTTCATATCAATGATGAAGTAAGTTACAAAAGTCAAACTCACAAAGCGATCAACATTTCCATGTAGTAATTAGAATTGTTTCTCCAGCTCTGCTTTCTTCTTGTTTGCATTTTTGTGTTATTGTTCAAGTGGTTTTCCTAGAGAAATATGGTATATACTTTCAAATACTGCAAGAATTCTGTATTTTCTCTACTTTTCTTTGAACCTTTCAAGCTACCTATAAAAAGAATATAAGCTAATATATTTTCTTTACACCTGTGATGTTCAGAATTCCACCTTTCTGAGGATATTCTACAATAAAATAGAATTTTGAGTTTGAATGTTGGATATAGTCATACTTTAGGAGATTTCTTTCAGGAATCTCTGTCTCTAAAAGTAAGTGAGATAAATCTTATAGTTAACCTGTAGACTATAATTTCATAGAAGTGTGTATCAGAAACAGATGAAAGGGAAGTAGAAGAATTGCACCACTAATTTGACCTAATATTCCATATAGTTTTTAAGGTAATACAATACCAAAAGACACTCGATATACTAGATAATTTGCAAAGGATCAGTAGTCAGATTTGACTGAAGCAAAGTAAGGAGATTATATCTCTGACTCCTAGCATTTTCTAAGTACAGTAAAAGTGTACTTTACATCACTTGCTGCTCCTGCAGACCAGCTAATGAAACAATGTGCCATGCCCTGCTGGAGAATACAACAGCCAGGCACACCATTCTGCAATCAAACTTTAATTTGGAAGGGTGTGAGTTTTCAGGAGACAACACGAGCTGTAGGATTCAGCTGCCTGAACATGGCAGCCTGTAAACATTTCAGGTGCTGTGGAATATTTTGTTTGTGCTGTTGTATCTGCCAAGTTTGCCAGTCTTGTACAGTTGACTGGGATAGTCAAGTCATTTTGTTTAACCAACGGAATGCAGACCTAGGATTATTTGTCAGTGTAATCAAAACAACATCAAGAAGAAACCTACATTCAGACACACACGGAAAAAAAAAGATACTAAATCACTGCTTTCTCATTCTCTCACTCCCCCTTCTCAGGAGAGGAAGAAAAAATCATAGAATCATTAAGGTTGGAAAAGACCTCTAAGATCATCTAGTCCAACCATTCCCTTACCATCAATATTGCCAATAAACCACTATACCATGCCATTTAGTACCACATCTAGATGTTT
>WBMW01003012.1:12415-30307 GCA_013396635.1 Penelope pileata | reverse complement strand
ACATGCTGCAGGGTGTGTGCGAGTGGGTGGCTGTGCCTATAACAAAAGGCTAAACTGTACAATATTTTATCTTTCTTGCCTTTTCTCAGTGAGCTGCATGACAGTTGAAATACCATCTGCAATAAAGCAGATGCAGACATTTACGTGGGAAATTTTATCTTCAATGGGTTGATGCATTTTAGAAAAACAAACTTAGAAGAGAAAAAAATTGTCTTTTATGCAGTGTGCTGCAATAATGAGCTCAGAATCTTCTGCTGCATTTGGACACAATTGCCTCCTTTGTCCTGACCATAATCTGCCTCCTGGGACTGTCTCCGATCCACTGTCCTTTGTAGCTGCCTTCTTACCCTCTTTGCACAGCACTCCCTATCTGCGTTGTCTTTCAGGACAAGAATGGAACCTGGTCGTGTTTGCTCTCTCCTAAGCTATGCACAGAAGGGGAAGAAGGAGGGGCTTTGCTGCAGGCTGGAAGGGCTTAGTACTTCTGCCTGCCGTGCCTCCTTGTCATCCGTTCAGGGGCTGCCATCTGAAGCAGACACAGACAGTAAATACCAGGACCAAAGAGAGGAAGGCAAAGTGAACAAAAATGATACAAACAAAGCTGGGAGGAGTGGCTGACGTGCCAGAAGGCTGTGTTGCCATTCAGTGAGATCTGGGCAGGCTGAGAGCTGGGCGGGAAGAAAACAGAGGAGGTTCAATAAAAGCAAGTGTATAGTCTCGCACCTGGGGAGGAATAACCACATGCATAAATACAGGTTGGGGGATGACCTGCTGGAGAGGAGCTCTGTGGAGAGGGACCTGGGGGTGCTGGTGGACAAGCGGTTGGCCATGAGCCAGCATTATTCCCTGGTGGCCAAGAAGGCCAACAGGATCCCGGGGTGCATTGCACAGACCGTGTCCAGGAGGTGGAGGGAGGTGATCGTTCCCCTTTGCTCTGCACTGGGGAAGTCTCACCTGGAGTTCTGTGTTCAGTTCTGGGCTCCCCATTAGAAAAAGAATGAGGATCTCCTGGAAAGAGTCCAGCAGAGCCACAAAGGTGATACAGGGCCTGGAGAATCTCCCCTGTAAGGAGAGTATGGGTGACCTGAGGCTCTTCAGCCTGGAGAAGACTGAGAGGGGATCTTATCAAAGTTTATAAATACCTGAAGAGTTGGAGGCAGATGGATGAGGCTGGACTCTTTTCTGTGGTGTGTGGTGATAGGATGAGGGGCAATGGCCACAAACTGAAGCATAGGAAGTTCCTCACCCATATGTGAAAGAACTTCTTTACGGTGCGGGTGACAGAGCCCTGGAACAGGCTGCCCAGGGAGGTGTGCAGTCTCTTTCTCTAGAGGTATTCAAGACCCATCTGGACACCCACCTGTGTAACCTGCTAGGGAGCTGCTTTGGCAGGGGGGTAGGACTTGATGATCTCTAGAGATCCCTTCCAACCCGTACAATTCTGTGATTCGGAGTTACTGTGAATGCTATTTTAATTTTGGTGGATTGGGACTGGCTACTCAGCCATGGCCTTCCCTGTGTAGTCACCATCAGGTCTTCTTCTACGTAGAGTAGACCTAAAACCCCAATCTCACCTGCTGATATTCAAAGAGAACTTAGCTACTCTGTACAAAAGGCAGCAATTAGACTGAACTTACTTCTAAAATTCCCCTCCACAACTGATCTCTGCAGAAAAAGTACATGTATTTCACTCCAATTTCTAGGTATGCACAGAGTACAGCAACGTTAGGTGGAAGGAACAGGCACCTGCTGCTAGGAGTGCTTTGCACATGTGCTTTCTGTTGAGATCACACAGAAATTCCCTATTTCGATAAAAATGTTTTGATAGAGAAGCAAAGTGATCTGCTGCAGGTAGAGAAGCAAAGTGCTGGAAATGTGCAGAGCTGACAGAGCTGAGTCTCCTGAGCTGCGTCTCCCGAGCTGCAGTGTTGTGCTTCATGCAAGACCTCTCACCTCCGTGAGTTGGGGAAAGGCAGCTTTCCTGACATTGCCTCCAAGCTGCTGATTCAAACACTGCTTCATCTTTCCAACTCTGTTAGAAATTGGGTGAAAGCTTTCTAGGAAATTTCCACTGCCTATTTTAGAGGAGCTATTTTAGGAGCTCCTGGCTCCTGTGTTAGCCCTGGTGAGATCATAGCACAAGTCAAATGAGAAAAGGTGCTTAGAAACAGAAATTACTCCATGAGTTTTTTAATGCAAATAAGAGGTTGATCAAAAAAAGCACCTCCGGGAGACTAATTGGAAGGGAAATATGAACTCTAAGGATAAGTTGTAGCTCAATTGTACACAGTAAATGCTTAAATGCATTTATTTTTAACATCCAAATAGAACAGAATGAAAATGCTTTGCACTTACCTTCCTACATGTAGTGACACCTGTTTCAAGCACAAAGAATCTGCAAAACTGTGGTGATCTTGGGTAATGTTATAACTTAAATCATTTCATCAGAGCTTCCAACGACATTTAAGCAGCAGCTCAGTCAGTCTGTTACCAGCACCACTGACCAAAGAAACCTGTTAGACTGAAAAATCTAAACAAACAATAGATATGGGGATTTTGGACTCAATGAAAGTTTTAAAAATTCAGGAAAAATTGCAGACATTTGTGAGCATGAGGGCAAGTGAGGCCACATGGTGCTTTACTTCCATTTTAGAACCCACGTGAGGCACAGAGAAAGGAATTTTAGATTTGGACATTTAATGAGCACAGTGTGCTTGAAAGAATGTCAGATTTTGCTGTGAATCTGTCCAATAGTGAAACTATATTACGTGAACAGATGGAAGAATTCAGGGTACAGGCTAGCACCCATCCTGGAAGTGCAGGGAGCTACCACCAAGGCAAGCAGCAGCAGCGCTGGGCAGCAGAGTTTACAGCTGCCTCCAAGTCTGCAAGATTAAGAGAAAGGATGAATCATTAGAGGAATTGCTAAGAAATTGTTATATCAAATCAAACCTAAACACAGACCTCTATCTGAAAGCTGATCCATATCCAGCTTAGAGATGGACTTTGCTTGCAAAGCTCAGCTGCCTGCAGATGGGGGCCTGCTGGCCAGCCCTCCAAGCAGACTCTCCTGCTTCGGCCTCCCTCCTGCTCCTTTAACAGGGCGGAAGCTGGGACAAAGAGAGGATCTACATCTGCACTATGCTAACGAGTCACGAGACATCTTCCATGCAGTTGCACATGTGACAGCTAAAAGGAAAAAAGAGCAAAGTGCTGGCACAGCTCTTATTTGGGGAGGTCATAACTGCCCTTCTTGCCAGCAGCAGAAAGCGCACCAGGAGAAGTTGGCTCTGCACCTGCAAAGCGCTGACTGATCGTGGGTAATATATCAGCAATTGTTTTCATGCTCCGGATAATTGGGTCCTTGGGAAGCAAACTAAAAAGAGGAAGAAAATATGTAAAATGCAAAGTTTGTTTTAAGTCATTCATTGTTTCCCAGCGATTTTTTTACCCATAAAAGAGCAATGACTGATCACAGGTGCCACTGTAGCAGTCCTTTCATGCAGCCTCAGCACTCCCCACGTCCTGGTCCCCTCTAATGGTCATCGCCTCACAGGAATTTAAGTGTAACAGCTCTGGCACTCTTCACTGCAGTCTTTTCACCTCTCCTTTCTCTCTGCACCCACTGAAAACTGTTTGAACGCATAGAAATATTTATGACTTGGCAGATGTGTGCTGGGGCTCCTCTCACATCACCAGTTTGCCTATCGCGGTGTGTCCACAGGCTGGTCATCATTACAGGGCACCCCACTAGCTGGGAAAGTGCTACTTCGTTTTTGGTACCATACATTGACTTCCCCCTTGATTTTACAGCCCAATCTCCCTCACTCGCTGTTAGCCACTGTTTTCCATTTAACTCTGACATTCAGCCACTCGGTCTCTTCAATATAGACCTTCCTTAGCATTAAAGGTACACCTGCTTTGGTCTTGGCATGCTGAAATTCCTCAGGAAAACTTTATCTTTAAAATAATCTGCAATATTTCTTCTTTGTTTAAGGTGATTTCTTCCCCTTGGAGAATAGCGTTGTGCTGTCTTACACACATATAACGCAAACAAATTAATTGCATATATTTTTATGTCTATTAGGTGTATCTGTATTTTATATCTTTTGTATATATATGTAACTGCAGCCCAAGTCCCTACAGCACCCCTACAGTTCCAGTCTCAGTAAGGTAAGCTCTGCCCTCCTCCCCAAACGCAGCAGCAGACCTAGCTGGAAGGAAATGCTTTCCTCCCTTAGCTGGAAAAGCCAGCAAGATTCAGGCACGTATTTTTGTTGGGTTTCAAGCAGGCAAACCATGAGGCCCTGCAAGTCGTCTGCAGATAATTGCATCTCAAAGGAAAGAGCACTCACACCAAATGCAACATTTTTTTTTTTGATTTGATTATTAGTTCTTCACAGAACAGTTAACGCTTAAGGCAGCAACATTTTGCTTGCCCATTCTGACTAAGTTCTTTGTTCTGAGAAGCTGCTCTTATATGCTATGACTTATGGATGGTGGATTTTCTGTTTGCGTCTCTTCCTGGGGTTTTATGTCTAAGCTTCAGGAAATGGCACCAGTCAGGGGAAAACCTTCTTGATACACTGATTATCCCAGCCCAGGTATTCTGCAGATGAATGGGTGTCTGCACCGGAAGAGTACATTCAGACCAGCTGCTGAGCTCAGCAATCCAGCAATAGGAAATCACCGGCATCATGTGCTGTCATTAGAAAGAGATGTTAAGAAGGAATGGGTGCTTGCTCTCCTGGTACTGATCTTGGCTCAAAGAGCCTCATTTTCTGGAGATAAAATCCTAGTTTAAGATTGTTGATCGCTTTATACTCAATTTTCCAAACTTTCTCAACATTCAGAAATCTTTCTCAATGAAATAGTTAAATTGAACTTCTCCTCATCTTGTAACACGTGCTACAGGGAAGCTCTGATCACTCTCTGCTGCTGTAGGCGTACTGACCACATCCCAGTGAGAACTCCTGCCCATCGTTTTCAGCACAATGAAACACAGTCAGACAGCAGTTATGCTGGGCAGCATTAGGTTGTTAAATCAGTATGTAACATTGAAAACAGCGCCAAGAGTAACAGCGAGATCTGGAGCACCTTTCCAAAAGCTGACTTGCAAAACATTGCTGAGTAGACTCTCTCCCCACAACAGTGCTTTCCACATCTCTACGTGACACCACGGGCAGAAATTTGTGCTGCTCGTTGGAAACTTTGGCTAAGTGTAAAAAAAAGTGTAATCAAAGAGCAGCAGCCCACGATTGCCAGCTTTTCTGTGCCCCAAGCCAGGCCAGGAGCACTGCAGGCGGGCTGCGGGAGATTCACGCCTTTTTGAACTGTGGGCAGGACAGCACAGAATCATGAGAGGTGTCTGGTATTTAACCCAAAATAGCCTAGATTTCATGGCATCTGGCATAATGGAAAAACCCCAGGTTTCCTATCTTTATTCACAAGGATGTTCTTCTTATCCAGGGACATGGAGTGAACAAGCGATCTTGCTGCTGCTGACAACCAAGTCCAGCACAAGATGCGCTAGGCAGAAAACTTGATTTCAACTCTGGCTCCCTTAGCAACCATAAAATTACATTTTATGTCTAAAACAAAGGACCTGAGGTCAAATTGCTAAAGACCTGCTAGTCATAACAGTGAACAGATTTTGAAAGATTACCGTGTATATGAGCAGCGTACTTCTGTGTTTCTGCCACCAAGCACTACACAGTTTCAGAAGCTCTGATGCCTCAAGTTGCCCTACACACAGAATTCAAATAACTTTTTTATGTTTCAAGATTTTCTTAATGTTAATATATTTAAAACATACAATGATTCCTTCAGAGCCAACTCATCTCTCTCTCAAAACCTAGAGAGAATGGTAATCAAAACGTGAATTACCAACCAAAAAATCCTACTACATCACTGCATCAGTTCCAGCTTTATGTGATAGTGTTATCCCTAGCAGATGAGCTGTAGGCTGATGTTGGAGAATGACGACTCACTGCACAGGAAATGACTTCCCAAATCACAGGAGAGATAGGAAGGCTGAATCTGATCTCACCTGCTCCAACAATTGTTAGAATTATTTTCTTAAAAATGGTTGAAATAGGTGGCAAAAGTGACAGTGAGGATGGGGATGGTTCTCGAGGAGAATTTACAAAAAGCTACAGACTTTCGCTTTTCATCTTAAATGGCCCCCAGGTGCTAAACTGTTTAGCAGTCTGGCAGCTACAAAAGATCAGTATGAAAGCATCCTAAACATGGTTATTAAACAAAATTCTTTCTTATTCTTTCTTCCCTTCCCAGCAATAACTGGTCCCAAACAGGAAACTGTGACGATGGGAGACCTTCTCACCAGGTGGTAAGTGTTCTCGTGGAGAGCAGCAGTGCCCACTGCTTCACGCTTTGCATTCAGCCTTACATGAGCTCTGGAAAGGCAGAGGGCCTGGATGCTGCACTCTATGTGCCAAAGGCACTGCCTACAGCACCGGCATCAGCCATCCCTGCTGCTCCTCCGAAAGCCTGCCTGCAAAGCTTTCCCAAGCTATGAGGAAACTGCTAAGTCAGAGCTAATAAAGACATTCTTGGAAAATCCACAACCGGGAAAGGCAAACCATGGCCCTCCCCTAGCACACAGGGCTGCTGAGGTGTTAGGGAATCACTGCGGGGCACAGAGCAACACCAGGCACAGCCCAGCGAGCTTGTGCCCACACACCCAATACAGCAATAAGTCATATTTTCTGAAAGCAAGGAGAACGAGGAGAAAGAGAAAAATGCTTTAATAACGGTAATAATATTTACAGTTAAAAACAACTTTTCCATCTTAATGCTTTGTTTCATGATTTTTTGCGCTTTGTCTCAAGAGCATGGGACCGTTACACTGTTCCCTGACAAGCTGATAAACTCATAAAACAGCATTATTACCCACCTTGGTGACGATTTACTGAGTAAAAGTTCCTGTTTTCTTCGTGAGAAAGAATCTTTTCCTCCGAACCACGTGTTAAATCCCAGGATGGTCTAAAGAAGATGCCGGCGTGCATTCGGTGAAATATCAAGTGGAAAAGGATCACAGTTTCCAAGAACTACAGCAGGACCTTGTCCCTGGCGTGACTGTCTTGGACTTGTCGATTGTTCAGCACCTTCTCTTTCTACTTACAGCTCCTCCAGGCAGCGAAAGGTTGAAGGCTGATGGTCTGCTGAAAGACTGAGCCCTGCACTTACCCAATTTTCAATTCTTTCGATGTATTTTGAAACGGAAAAGAATTCCACACTTTATCTTTGCCCTGCGGCGTCTGCAGCAGACATAAGAGTCAGAGCCGTCCAGTGTCACCCACGGCCTCCAGCCACGGTCTCCTCCTCTTCCAGAGCCCACAGTTCATCCAGATGCTGTTCCTCAGGTAAACTCTGCATTGTGATAAGACACAAATGTCTGAAAAATACAGAGCTTGAGATCATTTTTAAAAAGGAGGAAGATAGAACTTACACAGTTCAGTGGCACAAAAGTTCAGAAAACTGCCCAAATCAGCCTGCCAAAAATTATGAATGCTGTGCTCCAGGTGGGAACTTGCCTTCTTTCCCTCCACACCCTCTCTGTCCTGTACTTATTCTGAACAGCCATCTGGATGTTGACTTAGTGGCTTGCTGATAATTACCCAGACTTGCTGACGATTCAGTGCCAGCAGCTTGATGAATCTCAAAATCAAAAGGAGCTGATCTGCCCTCTCCTGGGAGCAGTGCGATCAACAGGGCAGCATCTAGCAGGCTAAAGCATCATTAGCGGGTGGGAAAAGCTGTTGAAATTGAAATGAATGCAGCAGGCAGCCTCCTCCAGATTGACTGCCCTGCTTTTCTTTTTGCAGTTACACTAAATTTGGACGTCTTTGTGTGGATTCAATCTAAGCAGCATTTCTTCTCCAGTCTTCAGAAACACGTCTTTTTGCATGGATTTCTTCACAGGTTTACACAAATAGGTACGTAAAGGTATTTCTAGACTAAATCAATAGGTTGAAGACGAATAAAATGCTTTGCCAGAACAAAAACTTGCAGAAGATTTAAAAAGAGTGACAGCATGCAGCCTAAACCGGTAACTGGCACCGTGCAGAGCAAAGCTCATCTGCATTTTGGATTTTTCCAAATCTCCTGGTAATTTAATAGAAAGAAAAAGAGTCCCAGGTCTATGATTGACAAGGAAAAGTAAATTAGCCTGCAGCTTTAACCGAAAACACTGCAAATAATTGAGCTTATGGAAAACAAAAAGATTTCAATGTTGCAATATTTTGTGCTTCCAGACTCCTAGCAAAGGACACTAGCTGGGAAGAGATTAGTAAAAACATCATACAGCTACAGGTATTACCAACCTCCTCTCTCAGGTCCCTGCTCTCCTTTTGAACAGAACAGAGGAGAAATTGAGGAGTAGGCTTACAGTGGCTGCAGACTATGTATGTGACAGTTAATATATATGTTTTTTTACTTACAATGTTTTAACATCAAGAAGCTGCAATTGTTAGTAACATATGTCCCCAGCGTTAGGAACAGAAGTCACAATGTGCGTGATTTCTGCAATTTTCAAGAGTAGAGTAAATGGAACTCATGCTAAATAGAAGTTTTAGGGGAGATACCTAAAGCAGAACCCACCAGGAATAACATTCATATGTGTTTTTACGATGAAAGACATTTAAACTACCAATCTTATCCTCAGATATTCTTCTTTCTTTCCTTTTTTTTCATAAACAAATTAGACTTCTCCTAGAACTTGTCCTTCCTTTGCAGGCACTGTGGATAAGGATGCTCAGGTGAGTCGCTTAGCGAATACTCTTCCATAAGTATGGCACAGAGAGGATATCCATTAGATTTAATACTTCTTTACATGGTTATTTATTTAAGTCATCCCTTCAAAGTGCTACTGCTGTTCTTTTAACGTAAGCAAGGAACATAAAGAATCAGCGCTGCTACATTAGGACCAATTACTCTGATCACTGCAAAGAAAACATCATATTTTTAAACACATTTCCTCAAGCAGAAGATGTCTCTCTACATTTTTTAGCTACAGATACCATCTTCAATGAAAAAAACAAGTCAGCCACCACCTGTAATTATTAAAAATTGTTTTGTTTCTGGTGGCTTACTGCTACCAATAACATTTGGGTGATTTTTACCATTCATTTCCCAACAAGCCGGATGCTTCTGGACCTCGGCCTGACATGGCTCGTGGCACCCACAGGCTGTGACTTTCCAGCCAGCTCCTCACTTCTGTTCCACTGAGCTTCCCTAGGCAATTCCCCACCTCTCAGNCAAAGCCCCATCCAGCCTGGATCATAAAATTATATCATAATTTTTGATCATAAAATTATATCGTTAGGTCTATGGGCTGGCTCAGGCAAATTCATGCTTGCTCTACTGTTTGTAGCTGACGTGCGGGTGCCGTCTTTCGCAGAATGGCAAAGGGAGGCCTGTGGGTCCTGTGGGCTGGGCCTTCCCCACAGGCCCAGCCTGCTGCTGTACAAAATCACAGGACCCCGGGCTGCAGAGATTTATGCCTCCTTCTTTTCCTCATTCCTTAAATATTTGGCCTCCACCCCTGCCCAGCCAGTGCAACCCTATCCCCACACAAAATGGAGCATGAAAGCTTCAGGCCTTCTTGCACAGAGAAAAGACCAAGCCTAAGGCTGCTCCATTCAACAGTGACTAAGCCACAAAAAATGTCATTTCCCTCCCTGCTGTCATTTTGTTGCCTGTTTTGCAACCTGAAAAGGAAATGAACTAACACCAAAAGAAAAGAAACAAAACAAAAAAAGATAGATGACTGCTTGGTCTCCATATAAAACACCTCAATACCAGATATATGTTCCTCTTACAGGAATGAACGTTAGCATTTTCAGATGGCGTATTTCATTCTGTGATTTGCCTAATTACTTCCGAAAGATGTAGTGACATTTTTGAATGCTGCTGGTATAAACTCACTGACCTCTTCCCAGACTTACCAGTACACACAAAGGATGGGAAACACGGGGCACCAAGTTTCTGCAACGCACTTTACGGATTATCTTTAATGCCCAAGTCTGCAATTGTTTTCACAGATGCAGCATTGCAAAGCCCCTGTGTATAGAGAATGATCAGCCCAATTTTTTTTTGCTTTTTACTGATACATCTTCTATGAAGAACGAAGTCAGCTTTAAGTAATACACATGGATTTTTGCTCATATTTATGGTGTGGTTTTACTCAGATAGAATTAAACATGAATTTGTACAATGCAATGGTTTGCAGTTACTTTCCAGCTCAGATTAAAATAAGTTCCTACCTTAAGAATGCTGGGGCAGTTTTTTTGCCTAGGGCTCCAGAGCTCTGCGCTCTCTGCACAGCTTGTGCAGAAGTGAGCCTCGTCTCCCCAGGTCTGCAGCACAGTCACTGTACACACACAGGTTTCTGAACATAAAAGCCATTTATCTTGCAAAAACCCAGGATAATAGTAGAGGAAGAACAAATGTTTGCCAAAAAAAAAAACTGACCAATGAATTTAAGGCTGCTTCCAAGCTACCTTAAGGCAACACAAATTTCATTGCAACTTATCATGTATCTAATCAGTAGGGTTTCAAGGCTTCGTTCTTTACAAGGAAGCAGCTGGTAGTCAGAGAGACATTGTTCTCCGGCGCATGCCTGTTCTTTTCCGCCCCAAATAAATTTCTCATTGATACTGCTTCAAATTGCAAGTTCAAATTTTTTGGCCATGTAGTTCTGCTGCTTTGTGTGGCACTGTCTGCTCTACCTGCAAGACTGTTTATTGCTACAAGCAGTTTACTTAAGTACATTACTTGTTTAACCATTCTGAAGCAGATGCCTCCTTCCACCTGCACTAAGCGTGCAGTAGTTGTGTTGCTCATTCAGTGTTCAGTTGTTTCTAAGACACTTCTGAAAAAGCACATGGAGCAGGTCTGAGTAAGCACATGTTGTTTTCCATTATTGGCACTGGAACAGCACAGGATTCACCTCATATTCATTTTTATCAAGTTTAAGGATATCTCTGCCTGCACAGTACCCACAGGAGTGGAGAGATGCGCCAAGGACAACACTGCTTTCTTTATACATGGAACTGACAACAAGGCAGGAAGCAGATACATCCTCCTAAAAGTTTTTTCCCGTTCTTCATCAGAATGAAGAGTGCTTTGAGAAGAAATGTTGCTCTCTATAGTGTAAGTGCTATGGTGTACAAGGTATTCTTTCAAGGTGGAGACAGTTTGATCCCAAACTGACACGTTCTCTGCATAGCTGGGGCAAGGTAGGTCATGTGCCCGAGTCCAGCGTGCAGCTCGGAACTCGTGTCTGTTGCCTTTACACCTCCTCCTTCCTGGCTCCGTGTGTCCCACGGGGGCTGCCCAAACAAGCAGCAGGAAGCAGTGGGTCTCGAAGCTCCCAGCAAGAGGAAGGAGCGTCAGTACTTAGTGGGTAATAAAAGGCTCTTTTGCTCTCATTCCATTTCTCCAAGTACCAAAAAGAGGGAACAGGCTAATGTGCAACGCTGATTGATAAGCCATGGGCCGGTCTTCTCCTCTGGGATGCATTTCACTTCTGGAGTTTAATTAAACTCCTCCTTAACCATACAGTATATTCTTAAGAGATTTCGAATATTATTTATTCTTCTTCGTCTATTTTCCACCATTAATGTATGTAATCACTTATTCTTTATATCATAGCCTTTGTGTTTTCCACACGGCAAACCTAAGTACCACATCATTTGCGTACTATAGCTGTACAGGCTCATTCAAAAGATTTACTGTCCTGAGTTATGAGTTACCCAAGATTAATACAGAAAGCAAAGATGAATTTCACCACATCTGAGATATATCTGATCTAATTCCAGTCAATACAGTTAAAAAACAGCCAAGAAACACAATATTTTGTAAGGTCTTGAGTTGGCTGACGTGAAGGCAGAGCACTGGAGGTGTCATTTGTAGAACACACTCCTGATGCTTACTTCTCTGTCAGTGAGAATCACTGGCCCATGCAGAACCACTGTCCACCTGCTCCCAGCTCACGGGTAAAGGACTTGCCTTCTTTTCTCAACTGAAAAAAAAAATCTGAGTTTTTAAATCAGCAGCAATGCCTCTACAACTGGACCTTGCCAGCTGCCAAGCTCGGCTTTCTGGGGGCACTGGATGCAGCAGAGCAGGAACAAAACAGTGAAACCACTTAATGACTGCAGAGCTTCCCACTGCAGGGTGGCTGCAGACCAGCTCCTTCCAGTCCCCCACCACCTGGCTGGCAGCCGCCTTCACAGTGGCACTGCCAACATCATCTGCTTTGGCTTGCCACCAGCCCCAGGGAAGAAATGCCATTTCAGCATCTCACGGCACTTTTTAATGTGCTGTGCAAAAACCCACACAGTGGCCAGAAATGAGACGTTAAGACTCTAACTTCTGATATTTGTATTTCCACACAGAAATGAGTTAAGCAACATCCTCCTGACAAAAATTGCTCCTGAGGAGCCTGCTGTAAGCCTGAACAAGTCGTTGGGTTCAAAGTTTTAAAGTTATTAACTCCCTGCAAATATTTGGATCCCAGCACAGGGCAGTTTGCATCAGGTACACTGACATGATAACACTAAATAGATAATAGCAGGACAATGTAAAACAAACGATACTTAGATTAAAATAATGTCATGGGAATTGGAGGCTTTCTCTGTGGGGAGAGCCCACGCGCGCACACGATTCTGGAGAGACGTGAAGAATGCCAAATCTAATTGAAACTGCGGGGTGTAAGGGGAAAGCACTACAGGAGACAGACGGTAATTACAGGAGCTGACAGCAGGCAGGACACTGGAGTTAGAGCTGCACACTGCCAGAAACTGTTTTCAGATCTTCGAACCATCAAGAACCCAGCTTTCATTCTCCTCCAAGCTCTATTTTGCAGCAGGGTCCTTCTTCCATTTTGGCTGTAGGACAGAAGAAGCCGAAAACTTTCCACCCCTGTCCTTTACTGTAAGCTTCGGTGGTTTTTTTACCCAAACAATCGCAGCACCTGGGAGAGGCTCTGTTGCATGTAATGGCCCTGGATCTGCCTTTGGCAGCCATGCCTTAGCGGGTCTTTCTGCATCTGCCAAAGGGATGGCGAGCAGTGCCCGGTGCAGCCTTCTTTGAATGGGGCCAGGCCATCAGCTCCTGTTGGGAACAACAGCAGTCTCGCAGCAGCAAACAAGCAGTCAAAGAATCCCATCTCCAAACCTGAAAAGTCCCAAGCCTTAATTCATCAGACGTATGGCAGCTATGGGGTTGAAGAGAATTTAGATGATGCTGCTCCAGACACAGCAGTTGTTTCTGGTTTTCGTGCTCTTATTACACATTTTTCCCCCAAGATTGGAAAGAATGTGGCTCACAGTTATACTTGCAGCACTTTATGGCACAAAGGGAGGATAACCAGCTCCTCCCAGACATGCAAGAGACTATCACACGAGTTCAAACAAAATGCCAATGCCGTGATCTGCTGCAGCGAATGTTGTTTCCAGACACTATACAAAAACAGTGCAACAGTTTATTTTAAACATGCCAGAAATGCTCTTGGTATTATTTTAAAGCATTAAAGATAACTGAGTAAATATAAACCCACTTAACTGGGAGTAATTGTGATAGTTTGTGCTAATATCAGAGACTCCCAGGAATGTTGTCTGCAGAGATGAAGTGCGAGAAAAACGCTTTGCCAAGCACAAATCCTTGCCATTAGCCATTGTATGCATGTAATAGGCATATACTTGTAACCAGAAGAGACACAGGCTTGGATTTCACAACACACCTTCTGCTTGAGGTCCCACTTGGAGACTTTTTACTCTTTACCTACTCCAGGCCTCTGGGCAGTAAGCGTTTCACTGCCCAGCAGAAGTTTTCTTCCTAAAGAAAGGGGCAAGATTTGATATTAAGCAATTCAGAAGATATTTCTCCTTGAAAGTGCTGTTGAGAGAATGCCAGTATTAATGACTATCCAAATTCTTGGACATTTTTTTTCCAGATAAAATTAATGAGGAAAAAATAAACTGAAAGTTGATTCCATTCTCTTGTTTTCATATATATAAAATTTCTTCTCTACAAATTCTTGCTGACAGGTTTTTATGTCTTGGTCATTTAAAAATTGTATCAGGCACCAATCTGCTAGACAAAGAGCAAACCTGCAGGCACTTATTATTTAGCAATGGACTTAAAACTAATGTAGCAATTTTTAGTTACCTCCAAGCAACACAAAAATACATTCCCTAAAGTTTACAATTCACAAAAATACTAATAAAATAGTTGCATTTGTCTTCTTTAGGCAGAAGCTGAGAGGAAGTGTACAATTTGCACTGTGAAGGAGACAAATAAATCAACATTCACGACTGCTCGTGGTGCATCTCCTTGGCTGTAGCAGGTTTCCACTTTCAAAAGCCTAGCAGCAAGGCTGCAGAAGCCAGAGAGGATGGACGTGCCTGTCGGAAAACTCCAGAAGAGCAAGTCTGAGCCTAAGAGACACCGCTAAGGAACAGCTTCCCAGTGGGTGCTCATTATTCTGCTGTGTTTTTTTTCCCCATGTGCATCAGGAGACATTTGAGCATAAAAGAGAAAAAGCAAGTGGGAAGAAAGGACTAGTTCAGTCCTTATTCCTGCTGTTCAACAAGGCGTTGTCACAATTCCTTTGCTGTGAAAATGGATGCAATTTTCACTCCTACCTCCAGCCACTTTCGGGTTTCTTCTCAGGCTTGTGCTGCGTTTCTTCCAAGTTGGAACAGAATTTCTCCCAAGCTGGAAGGGCCCTTCCAGCAGGGTTGCTCTGGAAGCAGAGCTTCTTACCTCGGCAGGTGTTAGGATGAAGGTAGAAGTTGGAAGGCAGTCTCGTGGAAGAAGCCCGCTGTGGACTGTCCATTTAAGACTCACTTGGCTCTAGCTGAGAGAAGACGAACATCAGCAGCAGTTCTGCCAGGCATACAGATTGGCTTGTGAGGAGCCAGGCAAGTGACCCAGGTACCAGGAACATAAACCATGGGTTTGCTTTTTAATTGCATGGTACCCAGACAGAAATATCATCCTTGCTGGCTGATCTACAGGAGGTAACGTGCCTTCTGCTGTGTCAACATGCAGTGACATTTTATTCAGAATTTCATTAAAACGTCATCCGTTGCTGCAATGGCTAAGCTTTTTCCTCAGCACAACTTTGACTAGATTTCAGCTAGGTGTCCCGATGTTTCACTGCAATGAAATCTCCATCCTTGGAGATTTCATTGGGTTGGCTTTTCACAGGAAGGCAAAGGGGCTTACATCTCATTTTGGAGGCGTGGAAATGTGTGCACTTCAGATTTCTACATAAACCACAGGCACGAGAGATATGTTTCCTTTCTCGACTTCAAGGGATAAATTGAACTGAGGTTGTGAGAGGAGCACTGCTGTGAGTGGAAAGGTGAATGAAAGGAATGTCAGAAGTTTAAATCAGTCTCAGTCTGCCCAGAGAGCCATAAAAACTGGGAAAGCTCTGGATGAGATACCAGCCTGGATGAGATACTACTCTGTCTCCAAAGTCAGTTGTCACATTTACTTGTCCTATTCGCACTCAGAAGGCAGGACAATCAAAATATAGCATCCCTCAACACAAAGATAATTGATTAGTGCTTAAGCTAAGCCAAGTTATCAGCCACGCTGAGAGCAGTGGGATAGCAGAGTCAAGCCAAAGTGAAGACACTGAAACCTACTTTCCAGTCAGTAGGCTTCAAAATCTAAACAAAAAATTGCGTCTGATGAAGATCCAAGCATCTTTAAGGAATTCTTCACCCACCCTGCGCTCTAGCAGTGCCTGCAGCTACAGTGAAATAATTCACTGGAGTGGGAAGGCAGGATGCAGGGGAGGAAGAAAGACTAGTGAAGTTCCAGAAGTTTCCATCCTTAGGTTCTGCCAGAGATCTGAACACATCACAACAAAACCTAAAGAATCAGTGAGTGCTTTGCAGCAAGCAAGCATTCTCAGGTGTGTGTCAACACTCACATCACAGCCAAGTAACTTTCAGGCTCATATCTGAAATTTTGCTGAGATTAGCCAGTGAGTAGCAGATATGCAGATTTATCCTTGCAGGAGGTGAGAGAAGCCTGTCTCCTCGCTGCTGTGGTTATAATATCCCTCACTTCAGGGCAAGTTTGAAAAACTGGAGTTTGGGAAGATGACCCAAGCAGGATGCTTGTGTGTGTGCAGCACACACAGCAGGCAGGTAGCAGGAGGGATTTGCACGTTTACTGCACGCAGAGTCTGAGGTGGCAACACACTGGACAGAGGGAGCTCCAAGCAGGAGCTCAGAAAATCATCCTGCTGGAGAGCTCCTGCTTCCCCTCCGCAAAGCGGGGCAGCTCCGTGCGCAGGAAGCCCTGTGGAGCTGCCTTCTGCGTCCACACATCAGAAGGGAAATGCCAAGCAAAAACGCCTTTCTATCAGCACAAGGAGGCTGTGTGACTGCAGACCAGCTGCACCCCTCCTTACACAGGGGCTCCTCACAATGTCCCCCAGGCCCACAGCATGTGTTTCTCGTTATTTCCTTTTAAAGTCTCTGGCTTCATGTTACAAAAGTCCAACATAACAAGCTCAGGTTCGCTGTGGGTGGCAGCAGAATTTGATCCAAAAAGAACCAAATTATGTAGCTGTAATCAAGGTGAAGAAAGCTCAAAGTGTTAAATCACAGTGGCTAGCAGAGGCAGCACTGCATGTGTGCGCACGATTAAGTCACAGCTTACTGCAAGCTCCCATGTAAAAACATTTAGCAGCTGCCTCTGTACATGCAGATTAAAAAATAGAAGTGAAGAAAGGCAGAAAGCAGAAGCATGTCTTTGGTGCACTCAGCTGGGGCCAGCTGGCACATGGCTGCCCAGGATCGCAGCGTGGCTTTGGCAGAGCTGTGGCCGAAGAGGTAAACTCCCTCTGCTTGATGTGCTCCTGAAGCAAGGCCCCCGGGTCACATCTGCCAAGTCTGCTCCACTTACACTGCAACTCCCTCACACTTGGCAGCAGTATGGTGCAATTTGAAGCTGGCTCAGACCTAAAGCAAAAAGATTAACTCGATTTTTGAAAGCTCACTCCCATTTTTCCTCAGATTTCACTTATGTAAAAGCTGTAATGTTGGTTGCTGAGCTTCTTAAAAAATAAGCTGCACAATGTGCCACAGTAAATAAACAGACTTAAGCAGAAAGCCTTTTTAAAAGTTTATTTAGAAAGCACACACATCACTATAGAGAGCTTATTTCTTATCTAGCTCCAAGCGAGATAAGGCAATCGAGGGGTGTGCTGCAGGCAGGACGAGATTCATTTTGTTTGCAGCAATTAATTTCAGGATGTTCTGTGCTCCTGTTAAGAGAATGAAAGTTCTGAGATTTTCTTGGCTTGGAGATCGAAGTTGGAGACGTTGAATAAAAGAAAACACAATTTCAAGCAAATTTACACAGAAGTGACCTTTCCGATGGGGCAGCATGGCCTTCAGCTGCAGCTTGGTGAGCTAAGCTCCTTCTATGACTGGGTGACCAGACTGGTAGATGAGGGAAAGGCTGTTGATGTCGTCTACCTAGACTTCAGCAAAGCCTTTGACACGGTCTCCCACAGGATTCTCCTGGGGAAACTGGCAGCCTGTGGCCTGGACAGGTACACTCTTCTCTGGGTAGAGAACTGGCTAGAGGGCCGTGCCCAGCAGGTAGTGGTTAATGGAGTGAAGTCCAGCTGGCGTCCTGTTACGAGTGGTGTCCCCCAGGGGTCGGTGCTGGGGTCCATCTTGTTTAATATCTTTATTGATGACCTAGATGAGGGGATTGAGTGTACCCTCAGTAAGTTTGCAGATGACACCAAGTTGGGAGGATGTGTCGATCTGCCTGAGGGTAGGGAGGCCCTTCAGAGGGATCTGGACAGGCTGGATAGCTGGGCTGAGG
>WBMW01003012.1:238-12311 GCA_013396635.1 Penelope pileata | reverse complement strand
GATAACTACTGACAGGACGAGAGGGAATGGCCACAAGTTGCGCCAGGGAAGATTTAGACTGGATATAAGGAAAAACTTTTTCTCTCTCAGAGTGGTCAGGCACTGGAATGGCTGCCTAGGGAGGTGGTGGAGTCACCGTCCCTGCCGCTGTTCAAGAAGCGTCTGGATGAGGTGCTAAGGGACATGATTTAGTAGGTTAGTGGATAGGGATGGTGATAGGAGGACGGTTGGACTAGATGATCTTGTAGGTCCTTTCCAACCTAGTGTTTCTATGATTCTATGATTCTAAGCTCAAGCAGCGCCAGCCAAGGCCCACACACAATGCTCATCTCTGAGCCGCACCCTGTCACGCGCTCCCGTGGTGAGCACCCCTTCTCACCTTAGTCACAAACAGCCATGTTCAACAGTCTGCAGGTACGCTTTGGGCAGGAGAAAACTGCATTTCCTCAGGAAGCCCGGACAAGGCTAACACTCAGTGCAGTCTGAAAGGCCCTTCAGGCCCCATGGAGCCCTGCTTCTTTTCCCAGGGACTCAAGGCTTGCAGGAGTGACTGTTGTTTAAAATCACGCAGGAGAGAGCAACATAGGCTGCTACAGGCCCAGCAGCGGTGTTCTCTTTGCTGGCTGCTCTTCACCTGCACTTCAGTGTCTAAATGCTGTTGAGTCCCACACTCTCGTACCTCGTCTCAGGATCGGAGAAGTCTACCCAACGTTCTTTCATCTGAAATCACCCACCCGGAGGCACACATGGTTGTGGGCTCCCTCTGCCTGTTTTCCTGTGTTTCTTCACCACTTGTCTGATTCAGGATGCTCTGCAGTGATTCGGTGGTCTCTCTTTCAGCAGTGCCTGTGCCACAGACCCAAGCGCACACAGCTGGTGCCAGGCCCACACTGGCTTTGTGTGTACCAAGTCATCAGCTATAAGAAATGGCAGCTTGTTTCATGCTGCCATGGTAAAAATACTCTGGAGAAACTTACTGTTTCCATTGCTTCAGGGAATTAATACCATGTGTCACTATTATCTCGCATTGCCAAATGCAGCATTGTGCAAGTATACTGCAAATGTTAGCTCTCTGGTGTGTACTAGAAAAGATGCCCACTCTTTAATTCACATGCAATTTTTTGCCCATGAGACATACAGCACATGGCTCGCTGCTAAGAAGTGACCACCGCAGAATATGGAGGAAGAAGGGTATGAATGCAAACTGCAGAACCTGCTGACAAACTGGCCGGCCCACGGGTAGCCCTCTTGCCCTCAGCCCTCTTTTAAGGATCGCACACAGCAAAAATATCTTTACTTGCTGCCCTTGTGCCCTGGCATCTGTCCGCTGGAGACAGTTTTGGTCCTGTAGTACACCTTTCACTGCAACATTGCCTAATGAGCACTTCCTAGCAATACAATAATGAAAAAGCAAGGTTAAGTATTGAATGGGATTTTCAATATGGAAATAGGTAGACTGCTGAGCACGGCCATCTTTCTTACGTTATTGTACCAATAACTTTCCTGAAAGCCCCCTTGGCTTTCATACTTAAAGCTCACAGCACTGTTTTGCCTGTAGCCAAAAAGGCTGAGCTGAAGTCTGCCTGCCTCTAGTTTCTTCTTAGCACCATCACTCATTTAATTATTCACTGCAACAACAGATAGCCAATCAGACAGATCCAGTTTTACAAAAAAAATGAATTAAGCCATATTGAAGATGTCTCTAGCTACCAGGAAAAATCAAATCCAAGCGCTCTGTAAAAGCAGGGGTAGATGATACCAAACCCCAACATTATGGCATTTGCGGATATGGAGATGCTGTGTGTTTTCCACTGCAGCACTCCCTGTCCGCCTCTGGGTGGTGCTTTCTAGGAACTTCTATTGTCATGAGCCTTTCTGCTGTGTAGGAAACAGTTCATGACAGCATGAACTGATTGAGCACATGGTGGAGGGGCATGGCTGGCCTGGGGAATACCCATAGACCACTTGCACCTGTGAGCAGAAAGGTTGGACCTGGGGAGGGGTTGCCTCAAGCTTAGATAAAGGCCAGCCAGGCAGAGAAAGAAGTAGCTTGAGGGAGAGAGAAGGTTGGGGAGCAGCTTGAGAAAGAAGGGACTGAGGCAGGAGCCTGAGCAAATGAGAGAGAAGATGGGAAAGCTTTTGGAGATACAGCAGCAAGAAGGGGGCTGAGACCCTAGCTCCAGATGAAGCAAATGGCATGGTCTTAAGCATTTTGGGATCTTTTCCATTACACGCTGTCTTCCAAGGTCACACAGCTATGTGCTCTGACACAGTCACACTGTATTTCTCAGCTTTTGTGTACTATCGCAAGCTGCCAAATACAACAGTTTATACTTTGGATTTAACACTGTAGGTCTACATTGCTCAAATCCCGGAAGAAAATCTCCAAACGTACTTCTGCTAAAATACCCAAACTCTGCTCACACACGGAGCTGAAAGGATAATGCAGGATTACTAGTCTTTAGCTTCTGCTTTCAACCAGCTCAGTTACCTGAAGATGCACAGGACAAAAACGTATCAAAGGGAGCATCCACAAAGGACTGCATAAGCTATCCCAGCTGAGAAGAGCTCACTAAGCATAGGGTTTAACTATTTTAAACAGGTTGAGAGTCAAATAAACAAACAAAAAAGTGCACGGAAGCTCTACTTAATTTTTACCCCGTCCCTTTTTCTTCCATAACTTAGGCATTTCATCTTCTGAAAGCCCCTTCTAATTTTCTGGTTTCTCCACTGATATCTCCAAGCACTGCTTGCAATGCAATCACCTGCATTTCTAGGTGGGCTCTTTACATAAGCCAGGTGCTTTCACGTCTCTTTACTTGATCCTGCCAGCCTGAGATTTACATCCATCCATTCACTCTCCTTTCTTACAGTCCCTGGAATACTTTCCTTAGGGCTGTCATATCTTTATTTCCCTGCAATAACAGGCTGCTCCAGACTAGTCTGTCCACCTAACATGGCACGTTTCCTCATATAGAAGTCACATGCTAATCCCTAACATAGGAACATACATAAGAGGTCTTCTGTGGTAAATGCAAACCTCTTGCTGACATTATCGAACCTTACTGTGAACTTTCTGCACCTTGAAGTTATCTGAAGGCAAAACTCTTCCACAGAGCAAAACATGAGGAGCAAGTGCCCCTAGAAGGTGAGGAAGAACTTGGCTGACAGCGAAGGAAACGTGCGACAGTCACACCGTGAGCAGTCACACGATCATAAGCTGGGACCAATAACGCAGCACTGAGCTATCAAAGCTCTGGCTGGAAACTTCTTAGGGACAAAAAGGAAGAGGTGTCTGTAAATGAAATTTCCAAAACAACTTCATGCTTCATTAGACAACTGTGTTGGGAACAGGTATGCAGACATCCATTTTGCTGGGGAACAGAATTCATCTCTGCAGTGACCCAGACCTCACAGGTACACATCTGCTTCTTTCTCAATTTTCTTTGCAGGAGCAGCCATGAAGATTTTTGTTCAAAGCAAGGTCTTGTCACAACTGGTGCTGTCCGGAGCATTGACAGACACCTTCCAGCCCTGGCCCAAAGTCCTCAGGCATCTTGCTGCAAAGCTGGTATCGAGTGTTCGCAGTGGGTGATGAGGTCTGGGAACCAGAACCTCTAATTCCTTATGAAACACCAAGTCCTCAGCTTGCAGAATTGTCTGAAAAATCTCGTACAAAAAGTCACACACTAGAAGTGCAGCTTGTTAGCAGAGGTTGTTCACAGAGCTTTAAGCTGGTAACAGACAGGAATAAATTTCTGGATGAGGTAAAACATGCGTATGTTTGTGGGATTGTAACTATGCTCAGAGCAAGGTTTTGAGTAATTTGAAGTGCACTAACCATATTGGAACAATTCCTGAATGGATTCTTCAAACACAAATTATACAAGAGTGGACACATCTGCCCACAGCATGCTGTAACTGACCCACCGGAATTTACCAGTTGTATTTCCTATGTTATCACCACCACAAAAGCATCACAGAAGCCACGAAAATCGGCTCCCCAAATGCACATTGCAAAAACCAGCACCAATCGTCCTCTCTCGTGCTCTGCAACGCATGGCCTATTTGGCTTGTAAAGTTGGAGAAAGAAAGCAGCTGATTCTTTTCATTCTAATTTTCACACAGTACTTAGAAAACAGATATCCAGTAGTACTGATCCTACTCATTGCTGGGGAACAAAATCCTACCATGCCTTCCTTCAGCTTTTTTACTACTCACTCTCTACAGTCAGCTCCAATGTCTTCATGACTGTGTTACCATTAACAAAACTTGGGAAAAAGATCCCAGTGAAGTCACCCATCTTTGGATATCTTGAAGGTCACACTTTCCTCTTCACAGAGCAGTGATACTGAGTTGAACAACAGGTACTGTAGTGTGAGCCCAATGTGAGGCAGGCACTTCTCCTTAAGGTTTTTTTTTGGATGTACTTTTCTGCATTTGAAGTTGACTCCAGCTGGTTGCTGCTTCTCCAGAGATGGATCATCCCATTACAGCCTGTCCCTACTTCAACAGTGAAATCCAATCCAAACCAAATCAACTATGCACCAATTTACAGAATTTTATCAGGCAGCTATGCCACGCTTACAGGCATGTATCTACTGCTGTGGCAGGAAGGAGGGGGCAGTATATCTCAGTGGTTCCTCAAGTTAAAATCCTGTTCACATGATATGTGGATCAGCAGTTCATAAATCATCTGCAGAGGGAAAAAGCAGGCTCTGATATAGGTAACATTGCACACTAATCTGACGCTCAGTGCTTGGTGTCTCTCATTGGCTTCGTTCACGTCCACTATTCAACCTGAGGCTCACCAGGAGCAGCTGGTCAGCATCCAGCATCACTCACTCCCGGGTGAAAAAGCCACTGGAGGAACAAGATGGACAGCAGAGAGAGAGAATGTGAGCTCTGCGCTAGGCAAGCTTTCACCTGCTCACTAAATGGCTGCACAGGTTTTATGTGACTTTTTACTTTGGAATGCAGTAAAAGCAGTTACCATAGCAATTTCCACATCACTCGATACTTGGGCTACCTCTGAAAGCCAGAGCACCTTTTTATAGAAATTCTTACCAATGCACCATGTGAACTTTTGATTTTTAGACATTTTTGGAGGATCAGAGACATCTTAACTTTCCTGAGATTTTAGAATCCTATTGAAAAGCAGAAGCTTTGTTTCAAGGAGGAACACTGCGTATGGCCCAGTAGAAACTTATTGCATTTCAGAAGAGACAGAAGAAAGCAGCTCATTCCAGAAGCATTCATCATCTACAAAGCATCCAGAAAGAAGAGAGGAAAATGTCTCCCAAAAAGAAGCCTCTTGCTCTGTCACAGATCCGGCATGCTTAAAGAGAAGTTTTGTTTCCATGGTGACTGAATTTGGAGTAGCAACATCCCTGGCTAGATCAAAAACCCAGTTGCTTTTGTTTACTCTGCAAGCTGCATTTTTAACCCTGCCTCATCCGAATAAACATCCTATTTGTATTTTGCTCACCCATTTTGCTCTGCAGTTTCTCTTTATAAAAGAAAGAAAAAGCAGGAAGATACAAATAAATGTGAGCAGTCTGATCATGCAATTCGAATAATTAGAAATAACACTACTTTTCAATATCATACCAGAATTTTTAGAAAACATTAGTTTTAAAAAGTCATCAACAAGCATTATGCTCAACACATTTACCAGTTAGGCACAGACCAACAATGTGGAGGCTTTCCTTTACTTTCCTCACCTCTCAGATATAAAAGCTCACACTTCTCTCATTCTATCAATCTCACAGATTTCTAAAAATGGGGAAAAAAAAGGTGTTGTCAGCAGCCAGCTTTGAAGATGGTTCCACCTCGATCAGCACGATTGCCACCATCCAGCCTAACACGGGCGGTAGGCTCCAGGCAGCAGTCACTTCCTCGAGCATCTCGCCTGGCACGCGCCAAAGCAGCACACGGCTCTTTGAATGCAGCACGGATGAAGACCACTCATAGTGTGAGTGTGCCACTTTCTGCCACTCCTTAAACTCGCCAAGGTTGAGTGTCAGCTTGCACTCACTGAAGCCCCAGATCCTAGAGTGGATGAAATAATTTGCTGAGCCACAGTGGCTGCCTCAGAGGAGATTAAATCTAGGTGCGCTGTGCACGGAGCTGTGCAGTCACACTCCCCAGCCAGTGCTCCCAGCAACTTCCCACACCGCAGTGTGAGGAGAGGGGACATTACAGCACCACAAGGGACTCTGCGTGGAGGGCAAGTAATTGCTTTGTCTGTACTCTGGAAAAAAATATGCAATAGATTCACTAAAGAGCAATTTCATCTTTCCATTGCGATGAAGTCAGACATTCCACATGCAACGCCCTGCATCCTTCAGGAATTGCATCATTTTTCACAATGCAACTGGTGTGTCCTCTGCTGGAATTACACATACCTCAATAGAGTTTGCAGCCAGTTCAAGTGGAACTGCCAGGTATAAAGCTCCCTCCAACATTTTTCAGCAACAAAGACTTTCACAGAGGTGAAACCACAGCTTTGTGTCCAAGCGGCGCTGGCAGTGTGGGGGCTGCTGAGCACGGCGTGGCTGGGTGACAGTGGAGACAGCAGTGGGACCCAGCGCTGCTCCAGGGCCATGCTGTCATGCACAGCATGTTGGTCTGCTGCTGAAATGGAAGGGCTAGTTTTTACACTTGCTTTGTGACTACACTCACTGTAAGCGAGATCTGACACAGGGTCTAAACCTACCAGTGCCTTCTGGTAGCTGCAGACTGGCTCGTGGAAGTGATTAGAATAGTGTGGAAAGGGAAAAATACAGCCTATGACAACTCAAAATACAAACAGAATTCTGTTTGAAATACAGAAATCGAAGAAGTTAACCTAAAAGCGTACTTGACAGAGTTGGTTGCTCCGGTATTTCTGGCCATAATGTATCAAGTCGCACAACTGTCAGCACAGAGAACTATATTTTTTTTCAGCAAACATAATGCTTCAGTACTTGTTTCTATATAAAAGAATGCCAGCTGCAAGCAAGAAACTTGGGAAAACAATGGACATATTAGATGTTTCCATTAAAATGTACATCAAGCATTAGAGCCATCGTTATCCAAATTGCCCAGAGCTTCCCTGTGCAAGGCCCTTTGTCAGTTGTTCATACCATTGTCAGGCTTTAGGCTGAAAGTTCACAAATTGGGTGTATGCCTCAAGCAATTTCTTTTATCTTTTTTTATTTTAATTTCAGGTAAAACAATACAGTTGTTTCTGAATTAAAACAAAGAAACAGAAGGTTGCTTTGCCCACAATAAAAAGTTCCCAATCTTTGCTTTGCCTGGCTCTGCCATCCTGCAGCTGAGAACATAGCTCAGATCTTCGGCATCTTGTGGCACTAGAACAAGAGCATTTTCTGCTATCTCCAGGAAAATCCACCCAAATTTAGCCACTTTATTCGCTTTAGAAAATACAACATCTTGGCTGGTATTTGTCCATATAAATAAGTATTCCGGATCCTTTTCCTTATGTGTAGCAGTCTACACTCAGCTTTAAAATGTAATGTTTTGCTGACACTGTCAGCAGCACTGTTTAGAGCCTGTGCTACATGTAACTATGCAGGCAGAAACTTGGTGCTGAATAAAACCTCTACCATCCAGAGATGGCTCTGGTGGGTTCAACACTGCACTGTCCTATCGATAACCATTCGGCGAGGCTGAGTGGAGAAACAAACAAACAAAAAGCAGAGACAATCAAGCCCAAGGAATCTGTAAATTTGGAAAGTTCTTCACCAAACTCTGAAGAGGGGAATTTTTCCAATCTGGTTTCAACAAAACCGTGTAAGAGAGAATAAAGATGCCATTTTCATTTGAAGCTGAATAAAATGACGGTCTGAAGTTAAGCTCACTTCCAAAGCTAAGTCTTGAAGTTCTTCCAAAAAATCATTTTGTTCTACTTTTATTGAGTTGAATGAAATGCAGTGCTCTCACTCAGGTGTCATCTACAAAGATGGCTGTTTGGTAAGTCAGATCTTGTGATATCACCAGCTTGGTTCAGCCAACGTGATGAATGGGGCTGCTCGTGTCTCACTGAACGGCAGGTGCCAAACAAGGTGGAAAAAAGTGGTCTCCAGAGATTCTTGCCTCTCATCTGGCCACTGAACGCAGGACCGGGCAGCTAAGCTCTTGGCAGAAATAGCTAATTGAAATAAGGCCTATGCAAAGATTAATCTTATTAGAAGCATTGTATATCAACTGCTTCTGCTCCAAAAAAAAGAAACTTCAGGATGAAGGCTTGACTCTCCTCACTTCTAAGCGTGCTTGTGGCCTTATGTCAGGGATTCCAGCTGCAAGCATCAGCTTGACTCCTGTTGCTTTCATCATCCTTTAAATAGTTTTCTTTAGAACTGCAGCATGAAACATTTAGAGATACAGTAACGATTTGTTGGTCCTGAGAAGCATTTCTGGACTCTGCACAGGCTGGACCTGGAGAAAAGGTTCTGGTTGTATTGATGTGCAGGAAGGAGCAGGGAGGGAATGTGGCCCTTTCACCAGTCCCAGCCATGATTGCCAGCTTTATGAATACAAAATAAAGGGAGCAAAGAAGATCTCCTTCTCTAGATATGCTACTGATATGCTAGCACATGCCACAACTCCCGCACAGGGAGCAAACCCACCGGTTTGTGCTGTCATGCCATGAACTCTGCCCCTGCTTGCTACCACTGCAGAGCAAGGCTTTGCTCACAGGCTCTCTCTGATGGCCTCACCTGAGCTCCTTGCAGCTGTCCATCTGAAAACGAAAGCTGAATGCTATGGTTTATACACTGTCAAACGGTCCCTAGAAGTGTGGAGCCAGCACCCACGAGCTGGATTCATGATCAGCATTTTGAGGCAGGAGTCTCTCAAACTGGTGCTTGGATAGAAACATGTTTTGCTTTTTACCATACTCACTACACACTGCCAGATGAGAAGCCCAAGGGTGTCCATCTCCTCCACAACTTATGTTTAATCTCATTACCATAAGAAGTAGCTGATAAAACAAATATTTCTGCTCAGCCTGAGTTGGGCAGCATTCTTTTGAACTTTCTTTCCAACTTTTCACAAGTTGTATGCCCTGGAATAAAGGAAAGAAATCCATCAAAAGCAGAGCTTAATAAAGGTTCCCAATTATTATATTTTCCTCTTCAATCCTAAAATTGACATTTGTGGCTAGGAAAAAAAAGATGATACGAAAATGTACAGAGAAGAAAAGATTTGAGACAGATTGTGCATAGGCAAATCTACAAACCCAGCAGTCAGCAGGTTATAAACTGCAAAACAAGATGCCTGCTCATAAAAGCCCTCTTCATGTTTTGCTCACTAGCACTTCTGAAAAAACAGGAGTCTGATCACCAGGGTCCATTACTCAGAGCACCCTTCACAGCCTCCTGCCAACTGGCCCTCCTGAGGGATGAGAAAAGGATGGCAACAAGCAGTTTGGGAGCAACATCACGTCCCTCAGCCCTACCAGAGCCCCAGACTGAAAGAAATGAGAGTGCCGGGCAGTGCCACGTGGCACAGGGAGCCAGCAGCTTTGCGCCAGCCATTCCATGTCCTGCAGATCCATGAGTCTTTCCAGGCCCACTGGTGCTCTCCTTCCAATTATTCCAATCCCCAGAGCATGGTGATTTTCTGCCAATTTTGCTTATGCTGCTGTTTAAAGAAATTCCAGTTCAGTGTTTACAAGTGTTTCACAATGATTGCTCCTAACAACCATACGGAGAGACAATATTACCATGTTTCAATTTCCTACAAACCGCTGGCTAAGACTGCACAGTAAGTCATGAGTGCCAGATGGTCCGATTTGTTTTATTTATTCTTTCAGCATCTATACAGAGCCATATACACATCACATGTTTTGTCCTTTTAGATCATAAACACCTTGCCATCACCCTAAAATTCTGCCACTTGCCTTCGCTATTACCTTCACTGCATCATCAGTTACCACTCAGCATCCCAGACTTGCCAGCACCACGGCTGAAACGTTGTTCAGAGAACAGCAAATCCCAAACCACAGGCACGTCTCAGACAAGCTGACTGTCAAGCAAAGCCTGCTCGGTGTGCAGATGGAGCTTTTACTTGGAAACTCTCATTGGTCTTGGACAATGGAAGTCAATATACGAAGTACAACATGAAATCAGCAGCATCTACTTTTTTGTGGTTCAGATAACTTGAAACACCATATAGACAAGCAGAAAGTTTGAGAGCTTGTCCTTTTATTTCTTCACTTGGCTCTAACTTGACTGACTCAAGAAGATGGGTTACTTCATCAGATTGGTCATTGAGAAATAGCAGGACCATAAGCTGAAGTGACTGTCCTGAGTCCAGATAGGAAATACCAATGTATTCCTTTCTTATTTTGAAAAAGGTCTATACAGAAAGTCCCTTTGTNAAAAAAAAAAAGGGAAAGCAGGAAGTTATCAAACAGTCACAAAAAGGACATTTGAATTTACAGCTCAAAATCAGTAAACATCCAAGTAGATACTTGGGAGCGTTTCTGAACAGATCTGGAGCCCTTTTGCAGTGGGAGGCTCCACTTCCCCATTCAAGATTAACGGAAACTGTCGGCTAGTCCTTCAACTTCAGTGCCTTTTTTGTGCCTGAGAATTCCTGCAAGAGATCCCAGGACACCAAGGAGGAGTGCCTTCCAGCCAGTCTCAGACTCGGCCAACACAGGAGTGGGGTCCTCACTACCTGCTGCCTGGAAGCAGTTCAACACAACTCATTTCATCAAGAAAACAATGAAGGCAACTGTTGTGTTCCTCACAGCTCTATTTAACTACAAAACCCCCCAGCATCTCCATTTTTTCTGAGGCCCAGGCTTTGAGGCTAGAGCTGCCTACACCCCTTGTGCTACCCCAGCCCTGCTCCCAAGCAGCTCCTCTGTGCACTCATTTAGGGGCAACAAGCACAAAGTGTGATCAGATGAGCATGACAAGCATTTCAGCATTATTAAATATGTCCAAGTATTTTATTTATGGACTGTTATTTGACTATTCTTCATTTCTTTTGGCACATTCTGAGCTCTTAGATTTCAGAAAATATCAAACAGCATGGAAAAAAGCTGGAGACTGTTTCATTGAGCCCAGTAGGCATGGGGATTGTCTGGTTTTATTATTTATTGTGCCACTTAGGTTCTCTGTCGCCAGGGTTGCTCAAGTCACTGTGTCATACTGTGTATCAATCCAATGGCCAACAGAATTGCTTCTATGCCACAGGACAAAAAGACATGAACACACAGGCCAGCCACTAAGGCAAAGCAACAGCTTATATGATCTTTAAATGGAAAATGGTAATTTGCAACAGCTTTAACAGGTGGAATATTCTGGATCATATAAAATAATCATCACTCTATGCTCTTTGGAGGCCAGCAACTCTCGTTCAGCATCTCACACAGGAAGAAACCTTGGCAATCTGGAACAAGTGCTAATTAACTAAAACTTGGTTTTGAAAAACAGTATCTGCACAGGACAGTTTGGCAAACATTTCTTTTCACATAATTGTAGAATGGCCTGGGTTGGAAGGGACCCCAAGGATCATCAAGTTCCAACCCTCCCGCTGTGGGCAGGGCCACAAACCTCCAGATCTGGTACTAGATCGGGTTACCCAGGGACCCATCCAAGCTCGTCTTGAACACGTCCAAGGTCGAGGCATCCACAACCTCTCTGGGCAGCTGTGCCAGCATCTTACCACTCTCTCAGTGAAGAACTTCCCCAACATCCAATCTAAACCTTCCGTCCTTTAGTTTAAAACCATTCCTCCTTGTCCTATCACTATCTACCTTCGTAAAAAGTCAATTTACCTCCTGTTTATAACTTCCCTTTAGTTGTTGGAAGGCCATAAGGAGGTTTCCCCACAGCCTTCTGTTCTCCATGCTGAAGAAGCCCAGCTCCCTCAGCCTGTCCTCATAGGGGAGGTGCTCCAGCACTCTGAGCATCTCTGTGGCCTCCTCCGGACCCTCTCCAACAGCTCCACATCTTTCCTGTACTGGAGGCCCCAGACCTGGACACAGTGCTCCAGATGGGCCCACACGAGGGCAGAGTAGAGAGGGACAATCCCCTCCCTCTCCCTGCTGGCC
>WBMW01003011.1:570572-611896 GCA_013396635.1 Penelope pileata | reverse complement strand
GCTAATCCCTGCCCAAGGGGCAAGGTGGATCTGGCTCCAGAACAGGGTTAACACCTTGTATATCGTTGGATATATTTAATAGTACCATTGAATATTGTATTCAGGTAGTCATTATACCTCGAATATTATATCACCCAGAAAATAGCCTTTATGACAAGATAGAAAATGTAGACATAGCGCGCGCAAAAAGAGAACCAATATCTGCAATTACTATTGCAACCCTCTTGGGGATAGGAGTGGCAGGGGCTGGCACAGGTATAGTCTCATTGACCCAACAACAGTCTGAACTAGCGAACCTACGATCAGTTGTTGATAAGGACCTAGAAAGGATAGAGAAATCCATATCCGCCCTAGAAAAATCACTAACAGCACTCTCAGAAGTGGTCTTACAAAACAGGAGAGGAATGGACCTACTGTTCCTACAGCAGGGATGGCTTTGTGTCGCTCTGGGTGAAGGATGTTGTTTCTATGCAGACCACACTGGGATTGTAAGAGATACTATGATTAAACTCAGAGAAGGGCTGGACAAGCGAAAACAGGAAAGGGAGCAATAATTAAGCTGGTATGAATCGTGGTTCACACAGCCCCCTTGGTTAACAACACTCCTTTCCACAGTAGCGGGACCCCTCATTCTATTGATCCTAGGGCTAACTTTTGGTCCATGTATTTTTAATAAATTGATAGCTATAGTTAAAAGACGCTTAGAGGCAGCACATCTAATGTTAGTTAGACAACAATATATACAACTAGGTGAAGATGAAGACTATCTCCAAGATGCCAAGAAGGCTGTAGCACGATTTGATAACCAAAATAAGGATGAAAACAGAGGGGGGATTGTGATGGACAAATATTAGACTGATCTTGATTTGATAAACAAAGCAATACAGTTATCGTTGTGGCTCAACCAATGCTCGTCGGCTGCCCCGCTTCCGCTGTCACAACCAACATCACACCACCAACATCACGAGGATGGGAAGGAGAAGCGACAGGCAAACAAATACCTTTGTATGGTAAAAGAAGGACCACGTACGCGGAAACTCAGACTGTATAAAAAACTCCGCCTTGAGAAACACAATTGCGAGCCGTTGGAGGAGCGTGACTCCCCGGCCGCCCAGCGCTGTCTTTGCTAACCTTGATATCTTACTCAATTTGGAATAAAAATCCTTAACCAATTACCTATGACTCTATTTGCTTCTTTTATCACGAATTGCCTATAACATTTATCATTTATGATATTGGAAGGTATTATCAGTTAAGCCTGGCTAAGGCTAATGACTTCAATGCTCCCTCTGCTCCCTTCACTATGGGACTGAGATGTTCCTGCTCACAAATAACCCAGAGATTTGGCTCTACCACTGGAGGGAGGGTTGTCTGGCACCTGGGATGATGGGATCTGCTTTCTCTGATTCAACTAAACCAGAGGCTTTCAGCAAGGCAGTTTGCAGGCTGGTTCCCACTGCAGTTAGGCAACAAGGCTGGTGCCCAGTAGTTATTGTAGGGGGACGCAGGTTTTATATTCCCATGAGAGTGCCCTGCTGTCCAGTCTTGATTACTGGCACAAGGCCAAGGGTAGGAGGCTCATCCCTGCTATTGTCCCTGAGGGGAGCAGACCAGGGTGCAATAGATCCCAAATATCCCCATCATATGGGACACAACAGACCTCAGCTGAGCCCACTGTAGTAGCTTCCAGCAATCTCCTCCTGTGCTCTTTGGCTTCTGCAGATACCTGGGACTGAAGTCTAGAAACAAGCAATTTATTTTGCATTTCTATTTGTCTGTACTTCACTTCCCAAGCGCTCCTTCTGCTTTCTTTTCCTCGTTTCTCTCTTTCACTCATACAAGCTCTCCCTTCAACTCATCTGTTGCTTCTTAGTAGCCAGCAATTAGCATGTTTCCCTTTTCCCCTCTTTAACTCACAAGAAGCCTGTCATCTGTCAGACTCCTGCCAAATTGCATCAACATTCATGCAGCAGCTCTCTACACAGGACACATCTCACTTAGAGTTTCTCAGTCCCTCTTTCCCAAATTTTCTTCCAGTTGTCATCACTCACTGTTCAGCTTTCTGTTTGTCACCACAACAAACACACACACTTGCACGTAACCAATTGCCTCAGCTGGCATGGCGAGGCAGCTCTTCCTTGCCAGCAGGGCATGTCACAGATCCATCCAGTTTCTGACACTGATAAAATGTCACAGCTCATTGAAGTCTCTCAGATTCACAGAGTGGCACGCTCCATGAATTATGAGCTCATTAGCAAGAGCTCAATCCCCTTTTGATAGACTAGTCCAACTTGTTAATTCTCTAAATTGTTGCTTCATTAATTCGCCCACTCATTAACTCACCAAGTCAGTAACGCACACACTTAGGAGCAAACAGCCGCCTCGCTGAAGGTCAGAGGGCTCATCCTCCATTCTCCTCCACACTGTGGGAATCCCCTGGGACACTGTGGGAGCATAAGAGCCTCAGCAGCACAACTGCTGGTGGAGCCGCTTCAGAGGGCAGCAATCAGAAAGGAGTCTCACTGGAATACATGGAGCTGAAGTTGGCGCTCTGGAGAAGAGGTCCTCCCTCTGGGCCTGAGCACTCAGCTCCTGCAGAAGAGATGCTGGAGGCAGAAGGTATTGTCAGACTGCAAGAAGCAGAGCAAGCAGCCTGGGAGATGCCCAGGAATGATGGGACACCCAGCCTTGGGTGAGGACTAGGTGGGAGGGACAGCAAGCCTCAAGGAGTTGCATCCTCACCTTCAGCAGTGCTGCCAGGAGGGAGCCACAAGCCAATGACAGAGAAGCTTTACAGGGTGGAAACACTGGCAGTTCCCTGCACAATGTGCTCCAGATGCACAAAGCCAAGGGCAGCTGCTCTCTGATCCCTGCAGCAGGTGGGTGGCTGCTGCAGCTCCATATCCCCAGGTCCAGGGAGGAGACAGAGCCTGAGCACACCCTGCTAAGTGGGACTGTACCTGCACACACACTCATACAAGTATTGAAGTGTCCAGACACAGAGGTGAACACAGACAGAAAGCGCTGTTTTTACCAGCGCCCACCTGCGCACACGCAACACAGGTGGCCTAGTCCCACTCCTCTTCTCCTGCTGGTCAGGACTGGATCCCGCTGGAGCAATGGGGCTCCATACCCCATGGGTTGCTCCCGCTGTCGGCTCTGGGCCCTCTGCCTGTCCAGCAGCAGCCCCAGCCCCTGCCCTACTCCCACCACTGGCACCGGCACCCAGGAGCCCCTGCGGCTCACAGCTCACCCTGCTGCTGGCACACAGAGCTCTAGGGTGTGCACACCCACACCTGTACAAGAGACTGGACTGCCCTGAAGGTGGCCAGAAACCAAATTTAAGCAGAACAGGGGAGCAGCATGGTGATCAAGCACAGGGCTCAGCCAGACAAGCTGCAGACCTTCATACTCAACCAGCCCCTTGTTCCTCTGCTCTTTCCCACACTTGTTCTGCTCAAATTCACCTTGATTCATCCCTTTCCCTACCATTGGTTCTTCCACTAAACAGTCCCTAATAGCAATTAACACATTGCTACAGCCCCCTTCAAAAATCCCATAATCAGTTTTTACACAATCCCAAAACATTCCTCCTCCTCCATCCCACAAACCCTGTACCCCTGAAGGCAGCTACTCCTTTTAATTAGCAAAGTTTTCTGGGGAGTTTCCTCAATGACTCATCCTGGTGGGTTTCACACCTGGGACACTGGTCTCATCCTTGAATGGTCTTAGGAAGCAGCCAATTCGGTGTGCTGTAGTTATCACTGATTTGGTTTTCACTGTTTAGGTTACCAAGGCTCCTACACCTATCACTATTCCTCTGATTTCCTCCCTTTCTACATATCTGTGTGTTTATGGTGATTAGGAGCTGCCTTTAGCTGGATAACATTAACAGATGCCCACAGATCTGCTTAAAAGTAAATGAAGGGAACTCAGATCTTTCTAGTTCAGCTTTTCTCCACACCTGGTCTAATTAAGTGTCGTTAACAAATGGCAAAGTGTGAACTGGGGATTACAGATCTCTAAATAACATCAGCCCACATGGCACTAGGAAGCTGCTACATCTAAGGCTGAGACAGATGCTCCTGGTGCCAGCAACATTAGTGCAAAGGCAGCAGTAACATTTTTATTGAAAGTAGCTGGCACAAACTACCTTATCCTCTGAGCTCTGTTGAACAGTTTGTGCTTAACGTCTGTATTGCATGTTGTATCCTGAATTGCACAGCCACTGAAGAGCTGGTCTTCTTTCCAGTGCCATGTGAGCACTTGTATGCTTTCCTTCTCTGGTGTGGTGGCCTTGGAGGGTGTGCTGGGGCAGAGAACGGGGCTCCTGTTGGACGTGGAGATGTTGCATTGCGTGTTTCTCTGAACATGGAAGGAGCTGATGCCATGGTCTGGTGCAGAGTTCTTCCAGGTTCTAGCTTTCCTGAGTAAAAATGGATTAATAACCTAGTAAAGGGAGGGGAGAACAGGAGGAGAAACAGAAGTGTCAGCCAGCCTCCATCTGACAAACAGTGTGGAACTGGAAGAACAACCTATTTCCTTCCACCTTTACACTAGATTCATGCATGCGTTGATTCCCAAGTGCTCCAGCAGGTCAGAGCACAACAGCAGTGTGCTATAAAACACAGCTGTGTTGTTAGTTCCTGTCTTAGGCAGTGGCTGTCAGTGGGTGCTTGAGGCAGGGTGTAAGTATGAAACAAGCATGTGGTACTTCCCCTTATATTTATGTTTGTTTTCCCAGGCCCAGTTTTGGGATTTCCTGACTCAGGTGTGGTTTCTGCATATTTGAAATCCCTCAGTGGATTTTTTTCCCCATGAATTAATGCAGTGTTCCCTTCCATCCATGTAAACTGCCAAACTTTTGGCAGGGAGCGGGGTAGGGTAGTTACCTTCCACGCGTGTCCCCCAGAGGTGTCCCTCCTCCAGCACCGAGCACCCCCTTCCAGTTAGGAGGGAAAAGAGCGATCACTACTGCTCCCTCTACTTCATTTTCTCTGCTTAAAAACCAGAGTATTTTTTCCTCTGGCTCCCTGTTCCCATGATTTGGTTGCATTTTGAGCTCACAACAGAATCAAGAAGCAGCAGAAATTTCTCACTGAGACATTGAAACAGGCTAACCCCAGTGCTCCTCGTTCGGTGGTCTATTTTAAGCGCTTCTAAGCTGAAGAGTCATTAATATTTCAGGTTAACTTCTTTAAAATGCAAACGTAGCCTTCTAAACATTGGTCTGTGTCCTTCACCCAGAGTGGGAGCCCCATTAGCCAGTTTCAGTGCCTCCCTTTCTATTACTTAGGAAAACAGCAGTAAGAGGAAAATGGAGCTACACTGAACTTTACACTTCACAGATTGTAATTAGTTTGGGGGTTGGACTCGATCTCTAGAGGTCCCTTCCAACCCCTACAATTCTGTGATTCTGTCCGGATACTTTCATGCTTCTTGTTTTTATCAAACTGTAAAAGCTGCCACTCCTGCCTCCTCCTGCAGACAGGGAAAGCACTGGCTTCATGGCATTTCTGATTCACNTTGGCTGTTTGTTTCTTGATGGGAGTTTGTACACAGCAATGAGTAGATCAGAATGTCTCTAGATTCATTCTGTGATTCTGTGAAAGTGAGCTGAGCCAATAACAGCAGGTTCAGCCTCTAGCATGGCATGAATTNTGATTTGGTTGCATTTTGAGCTCACAACAGAATCAAGAAGCAGCAGAAATTTCTCACTGAGACATTGAAACAGGCTAACCCCAGTGCTCCTCGTTCGGTGGTCTATTTTAAGCGCTTCTAAGCTGAAGAGTCATTAATATTTCAGGTTAACTTCTTTAAAATGCAAACGTAGCCTTCTAAACATTGGTCTGTGTCCTTCACCCAGAGTGGGAGCCCCATTAGCCAGTTTCAGTGCCTCCCTTTCTATTACTTAGGAAAACAGCAGTAAGAGGAAAATGGAGCTACACTGAACTTTACACTTCACAGATTGTAATTAGTTTGGGGGTTGGACTCGATCTCTAGAGGTCCCTTCCAACCCCTACAATTCTGTGATTCTGTCCGGATACTTTCATGCTTCTTGTTTTTATCAAACTGTAAAAGCTGCCACTCCTGCCTCCTCCTGCAGACAGGGAAAGCACTGGCTTCATGGCATTTCTGATTCACTGCTAGCTATTGCTTTGAAGATAGGAATGGATTATTTTCATTTTTAATGTTAATATGCATGGATGAACATATCCTTTAGAAAGGTCTTAATCACAGAAATGCCACCGTGGTTGTAAAGCCTTTATCTGCTGCAGCTAAGTCTTTATCAATTGACTTTATCTCTATTAAAACTAGTTTTCTACCTGCTTATGCACAGAAGGCGCTNGAAGGGGAAAAAAATAAGAAATAATGTATAAACTTTTTATAGCGATGCTACATTGTTCCATGCCTCTCAGAATATGTGACATTCTCTATAATCAAGAGCTGGCAACCTGCTCCTCAAGGTATTAAAACTGAATGTGTTTCTTTCCTTGTCCTGTGCAACCTTGCTTAAGACAAGTGAGAGTTAACTGCCACAAAAATAGGCCTGTCCTACAGAACCACTGGTGGCGGAAATGCAGTTTCAGATCCCAGCAGTTCTGTTCCTACGCACACGTTCCCTGGGGGTTTCTGCCCAGGGCAGCAGCCCATACTCACAGCAGGCTCGAGTTCTGGAAACGCATATTGGGTTAAAATGCAGTTGGCCTGAAGACAGAATAAACATACAGTGCACAAAATGCACGCTCCACAGCCAGCACAGTGTATTTCCTGGCTACAGGACAAAAGGTGGGTAATAAAGAAACGAGATCCTACCTTTTCCCTTCTCTTTCCCACTGGCCTGCACAGCACAGGACTGACTGCCCCCAGAAAGCTCTCGCTTGTCTGATGCCATCCCTCTGGAGGACTCTTCTTGCATTGCTGCAAACAGGTCTCAAGTTAATACTCAGTAAAATCACTCTCTTTAAGTGTTTTAATCTTTTTTTTTTCCCCTTTTGCATGTGATTGTGGAGCCTTTCTGATTTTCTTCTGATGCTGAGACTGTCATAACAAACAGCTCTGTTTCCAGTAGCTGCACTCTCACATCACCCAGTACAGCTCCGTTGCTGCTCTGCAGTCCTCCAGCTGCACTCTTCTTCCTGCTTGCAGGCTGCCGGCAGGCCTAAGGCTCACTGCCGCTTCCCTGCCACTTATACTTTGCCACTCCGAAGGGGCAATCAATCAATACTGTGCATAGTTTACAACTCAAAACTCAAGAAGCATTGTGTTGTTTTCCAGCAGTGCGAAAAGGTTCCCTGTTTCTAGAGTACTCCACAGAAAGGTGACAGGTCGGCTTGCCAAAGCACATCACTGCGTTACTCCTGTGCATTAGCCACGATCGAGAATAGGAGGTCCTGGAGTTCTAACCAAAATTATTTCCAGTGCATGAATCTGGTGCCCTCCAGTGACCAAGGCTTTTGATAGGAAAATGAAAATAAAGTGTCCTTTACTGGAAAAATAACTGATAGGTAACAGGAAGGTTACCTATGAGCGCCCTGAGACACATCAAGAAATGGTTACAGAAAGAACTACCATGTCTCTTCTTTCCATGAGCCACTACTGCTTATGAATGAAAGAAAACAAAACAGAAATTCAGACCTAGTAAATACGCTGCCACGGTGTGGTGCAATCACAGAAGCAATCCCAGGTAAGGTATCAAATGGTTTAATGATTGTAAATAAAGATTTCAACTTACACAATAGTAATCTCCCACCAAGATAAGGAACAGCCAGATCCCACACAGGAGATCCTTTCCCCCTTGGTGGCTGACTCTTAAATGAGCCCAGGATAGCCCCACCCTGGGCCCACCCCTCCTGGTCACATGGAGGGGGGGTACATGTGTTCCTTAGGCCAGCCACCGCCCTCCACCAGGTGCTCAATCACTAATTCAGGCCGTGACCACGTGTTTCTCTTACACATGGTGAATATGAGCCTGCATCCATCAACGAATATGAATATTGGCTTTAAGGGTTTGTTTATTTTTCTTCAAATGGAAGATACTTTTCCACAAAGAACTGTAGGTGATACGCCCAGCTATTGCCACTCACAGAGAGTTCCTCCCCTGCTTCTGTGAGGCATTAACTGTCTCTTCTGTGGGCAGGAGAGAAGATGCGCAAGCTTGAATCCAATTGCAGGATCATGGCAGATTATGCAAAAATCCAATAAAAGCATTTCCCCAGCAAGGAGACTCCTATGCCAAAGAGAATAATGCGATCTTTGAGGCTGTTCAACAAAGACCACAGTTTAGAACTCACGTCACATACAGAATGCTGGGCAGGTTACATTTGTCTTTGTAAGCCTTGATCTTTCTCATGAAATGATATGAAAAAAATGGTCTAGGAGATCAAAAAAAGCCAATGTGTTTATCTGGGCTGATAAAGGTTTCCCCCAGGTTTCCAGGGGGAAAACTGGGCAGTGAGCATCACCCGGCAGTCAGGGACTGTGGGATGGTTAGCTTTCCAGTCTGCATCTCAGGCAGTTTGGCTCGTGTTTCCCCCAGACACGGGTTTTCCTGCAGAGCCATGCATAACCCTCCAGCCTTCTCGGCTCTTGTGAACCAACCTCAGCAACTTCACTTTTTTCAGTCGCTTCTGCAGCTAGATAAGCAAAGTGCAGTTCAAGTCCTGACGTTAGCCTCCTGCCACGTGGGCCCTACTCCCTCAGCATCTGTATCATTTCTACAGGAAATGACAGGCAGCAGTCTCTCTGATCCCAGCCTATCTGCTGAAGATCTCCTGGAAATGAGTTTAGAAGTCGGTGCAGCACCTGCCTGCTGACCAGTGACAGCTCACACAGGGCAGAGGCCGTACCACTGCAGGACCCAGGGCTTTCAGAAAGCCACCAGGAAGGGATCGTTGTGCTGGGATTTGTGTTGGGCTGCTTCCTGACGGGCTCCTCAGATCACTGGCATTCGGGATAGCAGCTGGCTTGTAAAGTCCTTGCAAGTTTAAAACAATTCCCTTCTTGTCTAGCTGCTTAGAGGAAAAACTTATTCACTCTATTATTTTAAAAACTTGATACTATTTTTTCAAGAAAATTTTGGAGCAAGAAGGACATGGGTCTTTACTGAACTGTCATCTTTCATTCTCATTTTTGAAAAGACTGTATTTAGTGTCCAACTAGAAATGCTATCAGCCCTAAACTAGATTTACTGTGGCAGCCAAGCTCCCATCTTGTTAGCATCTTAGCAATGTTCACACAGCTGAGCCGCCCTCTCACCACATTTCATCCATCTCCTCGAGGTCAGGACTGGAAACCCCATGCTGCCCATCCCACTGGGCTGCAGCTCCCCATTCTGAACCATGCCCTCCCCTGCAGGGTGCCAGCTCCTCAGGCCTGCTCCCCTCCCATGTGGCCGCACTAATGACAAACCTCCAGTACTTGGCATGCAGACAGGACCACAGCAGGCACCCTGTTTCTGGCAGGCCGCCTGCCCATCCCAGGGCACGTGCTGCAGGCAGGCTGTGCAGGTTCCACACAGCTGCCTTGCACATGTGCCAGGGCTGAACAGGACCGCTAGATCCACTCCCAGAGCCTGAGCAGGATACTCCAGCTCCTTGTGATTGAGGTTGCTTGCTCTCCAGTCCCTACACTAATGGCTGTTCAGGGACCTCATATTAACGAGTAACTGGAGAGCAGAAATACACAAACCTTGCACAAGGATGGGCAGAGGAGCACAGCTGTGCGCTTTGGGGACAGCCTGCTGGGAGCTTCTGCTTTGATCTGTTCCTTGTGATGCTGAGCTGGGCAGCAATCAGGTACCTGCAGCATGAGCCCACTGGTGCGGTATGAAAGAAAGGAGGGACAGGCCTCCCTCCTGCAGTGCTTCAGCACCTGCCTTTGTTGTGAACAGCACAGGTATGTACCGATAACAGATTTAGCATCTTAGCTTCACAGCTGAGACAAGAACACGAACGTGTAACTTTCCCAAAAGGAGTTCAAGTATGAGCCTATACAGGACTCATGATTTACTAACTTCCCATTCTGGCTCACTGAATACTGTTATTCTGCTGCTAGAGAGGTTTTTTCACCATAGTTTTCTGAACTATCTTGCTGGTACGTGCACATTTTACAGCAACTTACACCCAAGTTGCAGTTTAATTCTGGAATTAGCTCCCTTAACTCACATCAAAAGCTGAACACCAGTCAAGTTCAACAACAAATGAATTGGCAGGAGCAAATCTAACTCACTGAAGTAAAAAGAGACTAAGCTGAAGAAAAAAAAAAAAAACACATGCACACATTAGAACAAATTTTAGTTGTATTTTATTTAATCAATGAAAATCTACCTTAAAAACAAAACTCAAATTTGGTAACCCAATACATTGGATTAGAGAAAGCTTCAAGCTTTTAAGCACAAGCCAGAAGTCACAGTCTCAAATGAGAGGTTCAGAGGCCAAAGCAATACACCGGGACAAAGTAGTATCGTTAGGTGGAGCCATGCTCCTTGCACCGTTAGCGTGGCTGCAGGCGCGGTATTGTTTTAGCTGTCAGTTACAAGAAGCTTTTGTATTTGTTTTATAGTTATGTTTGTTGCATTGCTTACCTAGGCCCTGGATTAATGGAAAAAACGAGCAAGTTTTAGCACTTGCCTGTCCAATTACTACCAACAGACAATTTACACTGTGATAAAGCTAGCTTTATTTAAATGAGATTCAGATGAGAATTAACTTTACATATTATTAACAGCTTTGGAGCTACAAACGTAAGAATTAGGATTACACAGGTCATGCTATTGTTATTTCATTTTACCTGCTGCAGTTGTTGCAATATGGCTTAACGTACATAGGTACACAATTTGTACAAATTCAGCCAAGTTTGCACTTGTGAGGTGTCATTAAAAGCGCGATTAACTTGCAAGCCAATTTGAACCTGTGGAAACCAGCAGAGGTTGTTGGAATTGCCCAAAGCTAAGGGGGAAAGCTGCCACTAACGGTGGACAAAGACAGACTGGATTGTTTGAAACCACATTGTTCGGCTTTAAATATTTATATAATTTGCTCTGAGGTAAGGAAAAATCTTTTGATGCTTCCACGCAGGGCAGCACCAGATGGTGCAGTCACACCAGTGCAATCAGTCACATTGCTTGCTGTATGCGCAGCCTCGAGGAGAGGCGAGCACCTGCCGTAACAAGAGCATTTGTACACTAAGAGTTGGTTTTAAAATAAATTACTATACAGGTAGGATAGTGAGCTAATGTTCAGCTTGGTGGCATTGGTTTCACGAAGTGCGATCTGTAACCTTCACTTTAGAAATCAGAGCTGAAAGTATCAACTTGTACCCCATGTTTGATTTTAATGTAAACAACAAAAGGGAGGACCTACTCCTGTTGGGGACAGACATTTCAGGACTCTCGGGCGTGAGGCTTCTTTCCATCTTTCAGATCATCTTGCTCACCCCAGTCTGCAGCTGTTCTCAGTCCAACCCACCTTAAATAAAGGTTTTTAGGATCTCAGCACCCCAAACTTTTCTTCCGTCTTTTGCAATCCAAAGCAGAATTCATTACTCCCCATTCAGGGGAGACAGGGAGTTGATAAGAGCAGCAAGGATCTCAGGAAATGGGAAACGCTGTGATGGAAAAGAGGTTCAGGCATGGGTTGGGAAAGGATGATGCTTGTGTGCAGTATGGATATTAGATGGTGTGGGTGGAGGTGAAGTCTTGAGGATGGATGGGGCCGTGACCAGGACTGAGCAGACTCTGGAAAGAGCAGGGCATGATTTTGGGCTGTGCTACACCTGGGGTTGCTGCATGAGCAAGACAGAAGGGCAAGGGCAACACTAAGGGGTTCTCAGAAACCTCGGAGGACTGCAAGTTGAAGTGATGTTGGTCAATCTAGTGGGATCTGACACAGGTCAAGGCTCTCCTTTTGTCTTTAGAAATATTAAAGTTCTACATTAAAATCAGAACTGAGCATAGGATATACATATAAATATTCAAAGCATGACAGCCAAGTTTTGGAGAGATTTTACAAGGGGAAAAACCTGGAACAATAAATAGGAAATGACATGTTATTGAATTCCACTCCACCAGCATCAATTTCCTCTCCAGGCTACTCTACAAAATTCCTTTAAGGGTACGCCTAAACAGTACAGAAGTATCATAGCTCTACATTAAAATCAGAACTGGGATTAAGACATACGTATAAATATTCAACACATTACAGTCCAGTCCCAAAACCTGAAGTCTTAAACAACAGAAAAAGAGTATTCTCAACCTCCTTTCAAGCTACGACGTAGAAGTAATTTCCGACTAGATCAGGCCTGCACAAACACAACTGAAGGACGGATAGAGATACCTGAACGGGACTGAAAGGCAGCAATCCTGAGCACCTTGCTCAAGAATCTGTGCGTGATCCAGTTCCTGCTGTTCAATAGACGTGTCTGCTGTCAGCCAGAAGTCTCAGGTGCTCTCATCAGCCAGCTCTCCTCTTCCCCCTCGGCACAGAAGTCGAGCAGCAGCTGCGGCCACTCATAGGTCAAATCAAGGCAGCTATGGAAGATGTTGGGATATGGGAGACTGCAGAAAGGAGGTAGGGGATTTAGGGATGAATGAAGGATTCAAGAAGATGGGACAGACAGGACGGACACGTTAAGTGAGGGGACGGTAACAACTGTGGCACAAATTTTAGTGGTCTGTCCATTCACTCGGATGTGCATCTCCAGTCTAAATGGGACATTCTGGGCAGAGGCAAATGACCTTTGAAGGGAACACGTGTGGATATACCCAATATTAAAGGCATTGGTTTTTAATGACAAAAAAGGTGAAGTCTTCAAAAGAGCAGGTGTTAACATCCAAGAATAAAGGGTAGTGAATTAAGCTCCTGGTTCCGTCACAGGATTGTCAGTTGTTCTCTAGCACTGGCATCTGCCGCATGGATGCTTAGCACATCTGAAAGAAAGAAGACAGTAGAAAAAGCTTTATTAATGCCAACTTCTCTCAAGAACATCTTAGGAGCTTTCTCAAGCAGCTTCAGAAATGCTCAGTTAAGCACGCACACTAAGTTGCTGAGGGAGAGACTATACCTGCCACCTTTTCTGATTCAGATTTCACTGAAGTGCAAAGAGCTTTGGGAATTAAGCACTTCAGGTTTGCTGTGGAAGGCAACATTCACCTCCTTTAAGATTTTTTAAAAAAGCTTTGTTAGTGTGGAAGCATGCTTGTGGATTAAATCCTACACACACCTGTATGGCATGTGTTTAATTAATTTCCTGGAAAACTGGAAATCACATTTTCTACCTCCTAGAAATATCACCCTAAACTGCAGGCCAAGACAAAGGCCTTTAATGTGAGAGCACCTGTATGGAAAAGAAACAAGGCATTGAGCAGCCAGAGAGACAGTAAAGTGTGTGAGGGGGAAGTCTGTGGCCTGTTAGTTAAAGCAGGAAGCAGTTGTCTTTTGCTGGAATAGAGAAGAAAAAAAAAAAAGAGCAGTTGTAGAAATCCCAAAAAGCTACTTTGCAAAGAAAAAGAAATTGCTGGCTAAAAATGCTACTTACATTCAAGGCCTCGGGAGCCAATGAGTTCTGACTTTGTGAACCATCACAAGCTGTGCCTTCTTGGCAACCATCAGCCTCCCACGTTTGCATTTTCCCATCTTCCACTGGCAGGTGACCTTCTTCCTCCCTTTCTCCACATGTTTGCCTACCTATATGTTGGTCTGAGATTTCCATAAGCTTCCCAATCTCCTTTTCCTTCAATTTTGCTGGGTGTATGTCTAGGGGGTCTTTGGTTGAATCTTCTGAAGTTCTTAGTTCTAATGTTGACTTCTGAAGTCTCACATTTTCCCTTGAAATGTCTTCAGAGGCGGTCACAATTGTTACAGAATTCTGACTTTGTCCATCTTCCAGCACCTCAGAAGTTAACAGCACGTCTTTTGCTTTTTCTACAGTTGCGTCGATTTCTGCACACTCTGTTAATGCAGCACGTTTGTCTAGTCCGGACTGCTGGAGCCCTTGTTCTTTACTTGATATCTCTTCCTCTTTTCCTCGGAGTTGGTGATCTACCTGCGTACTTTCCAGAAGTTCAGGTATAATTGTGCCCGATGGGCTTTTCCCTATGGACTTAGTGTGCTGCTCTGACTCCAAGGCAGCTGCCTCTTCTGTTTCTGTAAGTTTGTTAACAGCCGTCTGGATGACATTCAATACAATTTTTGTACTCTGGGACTCTATAGTCCCAGACAGAACAACATCCGTCTCAAATTCTGTGTGGGTGAGAGTGAGACCGTCACTTAAAGGAGCAGCATTTTGTTCGGGCTCATCCATACTCTGGAAACTCTCTTGCTTCTCTGATATTCCATTAACATAAGCATGAGTTACGTGAGGCTGGGGTGCTTCTGCACTACCAGGCTCTGCAGTCCCACAGCCTGAAGAGTCGGTGCTAGTAACTGGGACCTCATCAGAAGCCGTTTGCTCTGGTGCGGTTGCCAAGGGCTCTACAGTTTTGGCTGTTGTGTCTGTGGGCGTAGCGGCTCCTGCCACGACATGCTCTTCAGCTGCTGCAGCTGCTACAGGCACAGGCACTTCCAGGGCCTCCAAGCTTTCAGCTGGTGGGGAGGCCAAGTCACAGCCCTCCTCTTGCATAGATAAAGCCTCTTGCTGGACAGCTGTTGAACAACATTCATCACCCCTCACGGCTTCCTGTTTTCCAGATTCAAATTCTCCTTTGACTATTTCCATCAACTGCCGATTTACATTTTCTTCTTTCTGAAAGTCTTGACTGGTTGAGGTTTCTGCAAGTTCTTTTTCAGTTTCTGCAGTCCTTTCTTCAGCTAAGCTGCTCTGTGTTTCACTTGTTTTAGGGCTTTGGTCAGTGCAGGTGGTGCTTCCATTTTCAGTGATATCTAGGCATGCTGATACTACAGCAGATTTGCTGTCTTCTTCAGTCTTGGGAGGGTGCTCAGTGAGAGCACTATCAGTTTTGAGCACGGCATCTTCTATTTTGCTACCTTTGGTCTTGTCACTCTGGGAGAGGGTTTCAGTTGTTTTTTCTGTACATCTTGGCTCTAGGATGGGGACAAGATCCTTTGCCGTAATCTGCCTGCCATCCTCATCCCTCACAATCTGCTCAGCAGCTTCAGCTGCTTCGGAGCCCGTTGTTTCTGATGTAAGCTCTGAGGCTTCAACCTCACTCTGCATTGGGACCTCAGCAGCAATGACTTCTGTGCTTTTTACTCCAAGGAGCACAGCATCATCTTCCTCACTCTGGGCAGGTGCCTTGCTAGGAGTTTCTTCAGCACAAGTTTGCTCCTGTGAGTCTAACTCAGAAATTTCATCTTGTCTTTCAGGGACAGGGACTGCAGTGACAACTGCTTCTGGGCACACTGGTCCCATGGGGAGTGTTTCACCCTCTCCTTCAGGCTGGGCAGGCTCTTCATCTGTCAGTTTCAAGGCAGAGGTTTCATCCTCAGTCTGGTTCTGCACCTGTGGAGAATGGTAACAGACCTGTAAAGAAGGGTATGAGCAGGGGGAAACTGAGAACACTCTGGGTGGAAGTGCACCAGAATATACAACCAGGAGGAGAAGAGGGTTATGGGAGGGATGTGAGCTGATGACACTGAGATTAGTGGGCCACCAAGATCCCAGCATGTCCAGTGTGTCCGGACACACAGCTCAGGAAACAAAGGGTAACCTATAGCAAGGGACAGCTGATATATTTGATACAGAGACTAAGCCAGAAAGGTGGTAGAGACATAGGGAAGAAGGTAGGAACACATCAGTCACAGTAACTCCTGCATGCACGTAGAGATACCGGTGTGATTTCTTTTTCTCTCTTAGCAGAAGTACCTCAGCTACAACTGTCTCTGCCTATGACGGAAGATACCATCTGCTATGCACAGTATCACAGGGATCACAGCTGTATCACGTTTTCATACAGTATCTTCAGTCACAGTGTGCCGTGCAGGAGCCTGAATGGCAACCATTGTCAGCATCTTCTGATCTACGCACACCATCACCCATCCCCTTTCTGTAGGCATTGCACCCGCCTCACTCTGCACACAAGCATCTGCAGCTGCTGCTTCTGGACACCTGTGTGTCTGTCTCACCAAAAACGAATTTCAGTTGCCTTATGCTGCACAACAAAGGTCTTTGACAGGAATATTGCCACAACCTGGCTCTAAATCAGGTGTAGTATCTAACTTCTTTTTTTTTTTTTTTTTTTGACAGATCAATATTTGTGTTTTATGTAATACTTACTTCAGCCTGCACTTCTGGAATACATTTGTCTCTCATCTCATCTACTGTCAGCTCTGTCAGGGGCAGTTGCTCTTGTTCTGACAGCTTCTCCTTTGCTAATGGCTCTTCCTTGGGAGTGACTGCTTCACTGTCTTGTGATGAAGGTTCCTCTACTATCCTCTGCATGTCAGATACTTCCTGATGGTCTTCTGCAACTGCTTCTTCACATGCCTGCCACTGGCCTTCATCTCTCAACACATCCATGTTTTCACATCCTTCTGTGCTTTCCTTCATTGCAGCAGATATTTCACTTCTCTCTGAACCTTCATGTACTCTCTCTTCAATTCCATTTTCGCCCTGAACACTCTCTGCACTTTCCCGGGGCTGGACATCATCCTCCAGATGTTCTTCTTTTTTCAAGGACTGTTCAAGCAAAACTGTTTCCTGACCTACAACTTTCTCATCTTTAGCAGTATCCTTCACTTCTGACTCAATTTCTTGCACTGTTGTAATTACAGTCGCTGTCAGGGTTCTTTCACTATCCAGCCGTGTTACATCTGATGACTTCACTCTTTCAGCAACTTCATGAAGAACTTTTTGTGTCTGTTTGTCTAATTCTTTCAAATTCTGCTCAGTGGGTTCTACTTCTTGTACAGGTGTAACTTCCTCTGTAGTATCTGGCGTTTCTATCAACTGTGACACAGCAGAAACCATCTCAGTTGTCTCCTCAGCGAAGGACACTTCCATTGTTTCTTCAGCACAGGAAGGTTCTGCTGTCTCCTCGAGAGCCGTCACTGCCTCTGAGGTTACTTCTATCTCACTTGCTGTGGTATCATCACTTACATCCTTTCTCATCTCTGGCACTGTCTTAGCAACTACCACTGCTTCTTCTACAATAACTTCCGATTCAAATGCTTTCTCAATTTCTTTCTCTTCCTCTTCTGCCTGCTCAATGCACTCTGTCAGAGCAGCAGATATCCAAGATGGTGACCTTTCTTCAATGCTGGTAACTGCTCTTTCCCCTTCCACAACAGTAACAGTAACTGCATGTACCAGCCCTTCACTGGCTTGCTTAACTCTTTGTGCGTCTTCCACTTTTTCAGCTCTTTCCTCCTCTGAGCTTCGTTCTTTCATTGCTTCAGCATCTTTCACTTGCTGGGCTGCAATTTTCTCTTGCTCTGCTGCTTCATATTCAGACAAAGGAACAACAGCTGGAATATCTGAATCTTCTTCATTTGCTTCTGCCATGTCTTCTTTTGCTTGCTTAAGATGAGCTGGTTCTGGCTTCCCATCTGACTTTTTCTTCCTACGGCCAGGCATAAGTTTTCTGAACGGAACCCACGATTCATCTTTTCCAGGCTCACCATCTGATGTCGAATGCTCCAGGCTAGATCCCGTGACAGAGTCTTCAGTTCTCTCTTCCATTCTGGTTTTGGATTTCCTTCTTGGAGTGACTAACCTTTTAAATGATTCCCATGTTGAAATTCCTTCACCTTCAGATGGGCTTCCAGCTTGTTCTGGAGAGGAATTCCCTTGTCCTTGATCACTCTCCTGAGAACTAGTAAGAATTGTATCTGCTGTTTCTTTGCTCTGTCCAGGTTCTTCTATTTTTTGACTTTCTTGACCAAGCTTATGTTCAGTTTCTTCATCAGATGATGATGACTTCCTGGCTCTTTTCTTTGAAGAACCTACACATATGAAAGCTTCCCAAGACACAGAGGTGTCGACCTTTCTTTTTGGCTCTTCTGTGACCTTCTCTGGTTTCTGGTCCATTCCGTTTTCTTTTAACTCTACCTGATTTTCTTCAGGCACGTTTTCAGTTGCAGACACTGTAATACTTTTTGTCTTATCAGTTTCTTCTTCTTTATCACTTTCAGAAGGTCTTCTGGCACGTTTCTTGGGAGTCACCATCTTTTTAAATGATGCCCAAGGTGTAACGCTTTCTCTTTTTCTCTCCACATCTGAAACTGCAGCGTCTTCATTTTCAGAGACCTGTGTTCCATCTACAGACTTTTCCAGAGAAGGAATTTCATTCAGTTCCTCGGGAGAAGAAGCAGAACTCTCCGCCTTTTGTTCTTCTGGGCTATCTGGGGAATCTGATAAATGCTGAGTTTGTTCTCCCTGTTCCCCTAACTTAGATTCTTCTCTTTTGCCTTTATGCTTCTTTCCAGACAGTTTTTTTAATCCAGTACCCGTAAAGAGTTTCTTTAAAGGGCTGCCTTGTAGCTTCGTTTTTTCTTGAGAAGAGAGCAGTTCGGCTTCATTTGTGATACCTTCTGGAGGCCTCTTTCCAGCTGCTTCCTCAGGAGTTATTTCTGTGGTTATTTCACCTGGTTTGATACCATCAGTCGTAACTATGCCAGTTTTGCCTTGCCCACCTTCATCAGTGGGTTTGACTGACTGCTGATCATCCTGTGTGTCAAATGACTGCTCAGAAGTAGAAAAGGACTTCAGTTCAGAAGCATCCAGAGCCAGTTCTGCCTCGCTTCCTTTGCTTGCCTCCTTCTCTGTGGCTCTATCGTGAGCTTCAACTTCTGTCTCTAACTTATCAGAGACAACTTCTACTGTGGGTGAAATTTTCAATTCTGCTATCTCTGTTTTTTCATCTAATATTTCTTTTCCCAGCAAAACAGGTTTACTTCCCTCTATTCCTTCAGATTTTTTAAACTGTTCACTAGAAATTTCTGTTGCCAATAAAGATTCTGCTTCAAGTTTCTCTTCAGAGGATATTTCTGTTCCGTCATTTATTTCACACTTCCCCATTGACTCCAGATCTTCTCCTACAGGTAGGACTTCTGAGGATGCTTTCAATTCTCCATTCACACCGTCTGTGACTGCAGGTATCACTGACTTCGTTGTTAGTTTCTCTGTCATCTCACTTTCTTTTTCTCCGTCAATTTTTTCTTCCTTTTCACCAAGATCTTCTGAAACTTCCACCAATTTACTTTCTTGATCTTCAGCTTTTTCCTCCTTTGCACTTGCTGTAGCAACTACTGTTGCTACATCTTGCTCATCACGCTCAGTTACCTGCTCCTTCTCACTTGCATCGAATCCTGTGGCTGCTGCAGTCTTTGACTCCTGCTTTTCGTCTTCAGTTTGCTCCTTCTCATGTCTTTCAATGGTTACTGCTGTCACATTCTTCTCTTCAACTTGCTTCTCAGACTCAGATTTCTCCTTTTCACTGGTTTCAGACGTTAAACCTGCCTCCTCTTTTTCTTGCTCTTCTTTTGTAGGAGACTGTTGTTCATCTTCTTTGGGCTTCCTAAAACTCTTCTTTTTTCTAAATCCAGTCCATCCTTGAGAAAAAAATTTTCTTAACGGTGACGCAGTATCAGTGGCTAAAGCAGAAGACTGAGAAGAAATCTCATTTGCTTCCGGTGTTTTAGGAGATTCATCTTCTGTTTTTTCATTTTTCAGTGCATCTTTGGTATTGTCTTCTGCAGAGGGTGCATCTTCAGGCATCACTGTTTCTTCTGAGCTGACTTCTTTTTGATCTTCAGCTCCTTCAGCAACTTCTGTTTCCTTTTTTACAGTAAGCAGCTGAACTGGTTCTGATTTTCCTGTCTTTTCCTTCTTCACTGTGAATCTGAATCCAACAAATTTAAAAACTTTTTTAAAGCCCAGATCATAAGACTGTGGCTCAGATGCATGTTCAAGGTCTTCTGCATCTTCTTCCAAAGATGGCAGCTGTTTATCTATATGAGCATCCTCTTTCTCAGCAGCGACACCGTCCTGGGTGCTTGAGTCAGATGGACTTGTCTCCATAGTTTGGGTGTCTTCCTTCAGAGTTACACTGGAATGTTCTGTTTGTTCAACTGTTTAAAGAAAAAAAAAGTTAATTTAATTCTTGATTTAATATTGTATTATAGCTATCTATATACACACACACACACTTTCTTTCCCTAGTTTTAATCAAGCTTTCCTAAACAGACACATTCAATTATCTGTGTGCTTCTATGAGCTACTTTTAAAAACTTTAGGACTAGTTTTTCTGATCAAAGATTACTCTATTTCCTTCCCTTTCTCATTTCATTGTACATAAGCCATAAGCTTTCAAAGTTTATTTGCAATTGTGCCTTTAAAACTCATTCTTTTTTTTCTCTTTCGCAGTGTTTTTCTTTTTTTTTCTTTTGGACTGCAAGGCAAAACTTGTGAGACAAACATTTCATTTCTACCCAATTATTACTCAAAGAATGTAAAGAATTATATATGTAATTATTTCTGAAGTAAAGCCCAGCATCCCTTCCCTGTAGAAGGAAACCTCAGGGAGTGGGAGGGGTGAAGTATTGACCTAAAACGACAACAAGAAAAGGAAAGCTCATTTTACAGTTCTGTCCCAAAAGAATGGTAAGATGTGAAAATGCCCATGAGAAATTTCCTATTTTTCTGAAAACTTGTAAACCCCAGTTGCATTACATATTTTTTTAAAAAGATCATGAATCTTAGAATTCTCCCATATATCACATCAGCATTATTGCCAGATGTAAACCTCATCTACAGCAACTCAACATCTCTTGAAATTAATTAGGTTGTTACTACGCAAGCAGGCAATATCCTCCCCTCCAGTCCTCACACGTCTGTGTTTGCATTGCCTCTTTCTTGAGCACTGTTTGAGTTTTTCCTTCAGGATATTGGCAGCCACACTCTCAGTCTTGCTGGGACAATTTAAGTATTATCGCTCCTCCCAGCCACGAGCTGACTAAACTCACAGACTAGTATACGAATTAATCCTCCTGAAATGCAGTAGTTAAGAAGCCAGCACACATTCAGCTTAGAGCACAAAACTGCAAGCTCCCCATGCCCCCAAATAAGTAACGTGTTCTTGCATATTATTCACAAACCGTTATAATAAACCTAAATGCAAATTTAACATTTTTTCCAAGGAATTTTGGAGGGAAAAAGTGGAAAGGAACAAGGACACCAAGCCTTTAGCTTCTGCCATTTAAACACAAAAAAAAAGAATGTTAGAACTGCTGTTGTTACAGTCAGAACTTTAATAACAGTTGTGTTATTAACAGAACAACACACGAAGACAAAGTCCATGGCACGTTCAAGACACCAAAAGATCTTGGTCTCTGATCCTGCCAGGATTTCAGTTGAATATTGTTCTTGACACTTGATTTTGTGCAACAGGTGAAAGTGCAAGGGCATGATGGAGTGTAGTCTTCTGTCTGACCAAACTTGCTGCAATGCTCAGGTTACCAAAAAAGGTCAAAAAATAAGAAAATTCAATGTTAAATGGCAATGTCTTGGGAGAAGGCATTGCTCCCTTCTCTAAGTTGTACATGTGCTACTTTGATGCCCAAGGGCATGCAGGAGACAGCTTTCAGGAGTACGTGCATCACTGCATTCCCAAAAATTGATTCAGTATTTATTTGATCCGTCTGTAAGTTGGATCCAACTGCAGTGAGCCTCCCTTTGCACAGTGGCTGGACCGCTGAGCTCTGGAGGTCACTTCCAGCCTAGATGCTTCAACACTGCCCACGTACGTCCCCTTTGGAAGGGGTTATAAGAGCATGGGCAACGCACCCTAGGTAAGGCTGAAACACAGCTAAATAGTAAGAGCTAAATCTACAGGCTTGTAACAGCTGCATAGAGGACAAATTGTGTTTACATCCACTATCAGCAGCCTACTGGTTGTTGCTTCTCAACTGACACAAGCAAAGCTTTTTATTTTTCTCCTTATCTGAGAGTTTAAAATTACTTGCTTTAATTGTTAACTCTAATTCACTTAGAAGCGCGACCTTTGATAACACCTTGGCTCCCTGAACTTTTCAAACAATGACAGAAATGTCCAAGATGAGTAATCTGTGCCTGAGCCAGGTTATGAATCAAACATTATGTAGTTGTACGCTGATAGTACATAAGGATAAAGCCAAGGAACCACTTTTGTATCCGGAGTCATTTATTCTTAGGTCCAGAAAGAAATGCATTCTCCCTGCCATCAAACTACGTAATTTAGCAGGAAGCTTATCGTGGCTCAGTGGGAATTCACCAAGTCAGAGGCATTGCTTCGAACACGAGGCTACATACCACATTTTAAAACTATTCAGTAACGGTGACTTAAGATCTTTAATATGCTCTCTATATACATATATGTACATATACAGACACACCTTTATCTCTCTCTATATATATTTGTTTACACACGTAAGCATCAATGTTTCCAATACAGCAACATTTTTGGTGCTACTAACTCTTCTTTTTTCCCGGGTGGAGAAGGTGATATTTCTTCCCTTTGTCTATGCTGTAAGTTTCTGTTTGTTTTTCTCCGGGGTAAACCAGCTATGAAATTAAACACCGATCACTTAATGTCAAATACAGATTTGTTCATGAGCCAAGCATCCTAACGCCTCTCATGTAAACAAGACCTACAGAGCCTCCCTCCGGCCCCTCCTCAATCCTGCACGAATGCCAGCACGCTTACTCTCACATATGGGATGCTCTGTCTCCATCTGACACGACTCAGATAAAGGCAGAGCAAAAACCGGAGCTGTGAGCTGGCCAGGGATGCTGGCTCTGCATGAGAAAGCGTGGAAGCAGAAAGGCAGTGAGATCAGAGGAGAGGAGAAAAGGCACTCGTGGATCATTGTGGGCAACCTCTGAGCAGCTGGAGACAGCTCTGTAAGGGTTCCCCTCTCCTCCTGCAAGCAGTCCTTGGGAACACACGCTTACCATTTTGGAGAAAAAAAGAAGTGTTCGTTTTTCTTTTTCAAAAAAAAGTCTATAGTTGCAGTTGAGGCTGCATTTCTTCCCCCCCTCCTCTTTTCTTAAACACTAGACTTGTGTTCTAGGAATTAAGAGGAGTTTCAGGGATTTACAGGTAGAAAGGATTATTATAAGAGAAGCGTTACATAGAATGTGACTGAATGAGGTATTTATTACCAAAGTGAGAGATAAGGCATAAGACTAGTTCATGAAGGTACATCTCTTCATGTTCACGATAAGCATTCACCGGAGTTGTGCTCATTCTGTTTGATGCATTCCTAACACACTAATGAAGAGATGTGGTATCTGTAAAAATGCTTTGCAGGTGAAAAGAGCTGAAAAACTACTACAAAGCCTGCAGGTCCAATGGGTATGTAGTAAGATAGCAAACAGAATCAGAACAACAAAAGAGAACACAGAAGTTTAGAGGCACAGGGGTAAGCTCTCAAGAAGCATTAAAGCAGGTCGACAGCAAGGAGATCTCCCTCGCAGGGCCAGCACACACGCTACCTTGCAATGCTTCACTGAGCAAACTGCAAAAGACAGAAAAGACATTACAAGAGTGACAGAGCATAATTTTAATACCAGCCAGAAAAGCTGCAGCTTTGCTTCACCCATCACTTGAGCATCACTCCCTCACAGCACTTGTGGTGGGATTCTCCTGCCATGGTACCACGCAGCTCGGCTGCCAGCTGCTGGGTGACACACTGCTTCCCTATGCCTTTCCCCATGGTGTATCACGGCACCAGCACCTGAAACCCAGCTGCTCCAGCCGCCCTTCCCCCGCTCTGGGCAGGGTGATGCCTGCAGAACAGCCACCCCAGCTTTGGGATGAGCCATGCACCACGTGTAGCCACGCAACGCCCCTGTGAGATAGCATCCCAATGGCGTTTTTCTATCCAGAAGACCCGAGGAGCCAGTTGTATATGCTGAACTTGTTATTTAGCGGTTGGATTCTTTAGTGACATTTTTATTAATGACATTCTTGGTGCCCGAACATTGTTAGTGCACTTCTGAATGCAAAGCAAACAATGAGCAACTCTGTGCTGAGGGCTCTGCGGTCGGCATTGTTGGGAGCACTGCAGCGCGTTGCCACCGCAGGTACTCTGGTGAGGCAGCCAGCGCTGTGCAAATGAACTCACAGAATTTGAAATCATCCTTCAGGAACATGGGAGATCCTCATCAAGACGTAAAACACTTCTGGACAGTTTCTGTACATCTGTCCTGGGGTGGGGCTGCCCTTCACCAGCTATGTGCTCATCCAGGAGAACAGCGCAATAAAGCTACAGCCAGGGGCGGCGATGAAAGTCATAGGTCATGGCACAGCACTGATCCACTCCACTGCTTAAACCCGCTGTGGCTAAGGACTAAAGCTGAAATTCCATTTTAACTGTTCACCTACCAGTGAAACTTACAAATGTCTTAAAATTCAATCAAAGCGCTGTTTGTGTTTTAACCACCGCAAGCGGTCTCTTTCTCCCTGAAAGAAACACGATATTGAACGTCTTGGCTAATGAGAAGTGCTAGGTTGTATATTTTATTTAAAAAAAAAAAGGTAGCTTAGTCTGCGGTAAGAATTTATTTGCATTTTATCAGAAGTATATTGATCAGATGCTGGAAAAGTAATGATCCATTCCTGCCTCATTCCATTAAATGAATTAATAAATAGTACGTCCCCTTCAGCTGGCTGAGAGCCACCAGGGCAGTGGGACTTCACTGCTGCCACCATCTCCTCTGTCTCCAGCGGTGACAACGTGCTCCTCTGCTGGTAGCTGCCAGCGGGGATAAAGCAACGACTGCAAGAGTTAAACCTGAGCACTTGGAGTGCTCACAGTCAGCCATGTCAACATCTGGAGCTGGTTGACTTTTCCCCCTAAGGATTTGCAGCGCTCTGCTGGATTTTTTCCATAAATTCCCCACATTCTAAGTCTATCAGATGGATGTCACACACACCCTGCTCCCCGTGTTTCCAACCCGGCTGACCACTGAAAGACTCCAGAGGACTTTTGTTGTTGCTGTTTTGTTTGCATTTGTTCAGTGTTTTAAGTATTCGGGCCAGATCCTGCTCATAGGATCACACAACACTGCCAGCAGCTGCTTGAGCCTGAAGGAAAACCAAAGCCGAAGGGCAATCTCAGAATCATTTGCCTGCACTGTATCTAGATTTGCCACAAATACAACCCTACAGAATAACTACTGCTCTAAAACTCATGTGGTGGGGACACCAGAGAATGCAGTTCAAAGATGAATTTGAACTGAGTTTAATAGCAAGCTTTCATTCATTAAATGCATTTTTCCTTAATGACGCAATTACTACTAGTAGAAACGTTGGAAGACAAAGCCAAGAAAGGCTAAAAGCTGATACAAACGGAGAAGCAGTAATTAAAACAAAACTAACCAAATACATGAAATGACAACATCTGCAGAAAACCTACCCTAAACAGATTCATTTAGAACAAAGCACCTCTTGGGAATTATTGAATACTTCAGCAATGAAAGTAAGTAAGCTGTGATTTTGGGTTTGCATCGCAGAGTGCAAGAATTGGGCACTATTTCTCAAATCATGACTCCTTTGACCTCAGATTGCAGGAGATCAGGTTAAGTAAATGAAACAAACAAAGCCTCCACCCACTCTGCAGTAACAGCAGTAAGCAGGAACATGGCCAGGTGTTGCCTTCCTAGCAAACGTGGGGGCTTTGCTGCTATGGGCTTTTTTTGTTTTGTTTTGTTTTTGTTTGTGTTGTTTTTAAACTACACAGTTAAATGTATTAAGTCTGGGGCAGTGCTGCCCCGTGACAGTATGTTTGAAATTACTGCTTTCTTTCGTGACTATTCACGGTATTTACATTTCCACTTCAACACGTAAATATTTCTTGCATGGCAGGCACACACTTCTTCCCTCCCCATTCTGTTCACTTCATTATTCCTAAGGACTGACTCACAGAGTTCACTGTGGGGAGTTCAGTTTAATTATTCTTTCAGAATAACTAAATAATACAGGACAATTTACAAAGACTTTGTGTAACAAATTTCACAGTGCCTACATGCAACTCATGAGCTTTCCAATCACGTCCTTCTGCCACAGCGTTAACAAGCAGCCCCGTTAGGCTCAGTCTTCAGTTCTCTGTTACATGAGAGGCAACTGAAGAGTTAAATCTCACATACTCTTGTGTCTGCTTTTAAAAACGAAAAGTTGAAAAATAACTGCAATTTTTCATGGCTTAGAACTCCTTAAGAAAGCAAAAGCCATGTCCCCAGAAAAGGGCATCGTGCATAACCTCATGAAATAAACTTGAAAGAAAGCACAATCGTTTCCGCTGCGATGCTGTAACATTCTTTGCAACCCTTTTATTTTTAGAAGTTTATGCTTTAGCTGTACTTGTCTGCCCCAATCTACAGACTAACTTCTCAGATTCCAGCATGGCACATTGCACGTTTCATTCATTCAAGAATTTAATATTTCTTCTTTCATTTCAATGTTTCAAAATAACAGCACTAAAGCTCAAAAAGACAGCAGTTAAGATCTCTAAAACTGTTTTCTTTTTTAACAGGAGGGTCATTAACCATGGCTTGGGTATGTCCTTACTGTACTTAAAGATCCTTCATTAAAGGCTCTCACAACAACGAGCTGCTCTCAAACCAGTCCAGCTGTTCCGCCTGCGAACCAAACCAGCATGCTGCAAATATTTATGAGATTTCATGGCTGTCCATACCATCCACGTCTCATGTTCTGTGACTTTGTTTTGCTTTTCAAAATAGAATGTATTCACGAAACCCAAGACAGATGCACCAGCAGCACTCGGGTATTTGAGAAAAGTATCCGCTCTGCCAGGAGCAGGGGAGGGACAAGCAACGTGGCTTAGGGGTTGCTGCAACGTTTTTGAGAGCCCCTAGTGAAAATGCACAATGGGAAACAGATTGGAAGGTGGATTTTCTTTTTTGACCAAAGGATAACTAACATCACGCACAACCAAAGGAGACAGAGCTGCAGCTACACTAATGAGACAAACGATAGCTCAATACGCTCCCGCATACCAACAAGGAAGCGCGCTCTGTCCCTTCAAAGGACGATACCACGTACAATGAGATAGATGCAGAGCTTGCACAATGGGCTACAGGAGCAGCTGTGCTCCAGTGAAAATTCAAGTTCCTACAAGAATTATTAAATAAGGAAAACCTCGGATGATCTAACTGTGCCACCCTATAAAGACATTGCTTTTGAAAAACAGTTTAACCTTTGAATACTAACAATAAAAGGAAATAAAAAATAGAGAACCCTTGAGGAAAAAGACTCAGCATGTGATAAGCTCATTAAACATCGAGTTTAATGAAAACCCCATTGTAAACAGCAGTGGGATACCTCCTCCCCTACTAACTGATTCACGTCACGTACAGTCCTCCCCAGGGTCAGCTCCGAACAGAGCTGGACGTCTGCAGGCTTTGTTGTCAGTAGGTATTCTAACACCCGAGCGCTTCGCACCAACAACCCCCACCGCCCGCTGAACCGCTCCACCAGCTCCAGCGAGTGAAATAAAAGCAAATAAACCAATATCCATATAGCGCAGTAAACAGGATTTAGCAGATTCCTAAAGACATCAATACGAGAGAAGTTCTGGTACAAATTGACTACCTGTAGGGAAAATCAAGCTTTTTTTTTTTTTTAAAAAAAAATAGAAATCGTAGTGCTGCATTGTTTCCAGATAAAGACAGAAGTTTGTGCAAAAGCAGCAGTGCAAGAAACCTTTTTTCCTTTTGATTTTCACTGCTCCAGACAGTGCCACCTTTTCAGAATGCCCAGCTAATGGAGAGCTAACGCAGCAAACACCTGAGGGGCTCACGCAGCACTTTCTTAGGGAAGATGCACAGAGCGCTGTGCGCACAGCACGGAGCCAGGCGGCTGGGATCCGTCTGACACACGCCCATTTGCCCGCACACCCACCCGTTCCCACACCACAGTGCTGCTCTCCTCTGGATTCTGCTTCATGATAAGCAAAGTCAGAGTAACAGCTTCACATCTCTCCTGCAAGTGATTTTACAATGTGTAAGTAAGTGATGCCCTCTTTATGTTTCCTTACATTTCCCTGGGTTTAGCTTGTGGGGCATCTTACTGCCTTATGCTGTTTTACCTCAACCAAGAGGTAACCATGAGTCGCTCTCCTTTTTGTTGTTGTTCCTCAATTTCAGACCCTACATCACATTCTGATACCGCAGAGAAGAGCTGTAAGCATCTTTAAACGTATCAGTAAATGTAGATTTAAATGTTAGTCTTGCATTACAAGTGCCACTTCAGACATCAGACTGAAGTGACAGAAGTTTTAAAATTTCAGTAGCCTCCACAGTGAAGCAGTTCTCACTTTGACAAAAAAAAAACCTTAAGGCAGACCTCCTAACCCCTGCCCCGCTGCCAGGAAACCTACTCTGAGTACAACAATACTTTCGAGAGCCTGAGGAGCGTTCCGGCATGCACAACACAGCTCGCCCCACCCCAGCAAGCCATAAAGCACAGCAGCACAAAGTCGCCAGATGTCACACCGCAAAGCCAGGCACCAACCAACAGAGAGGGGAAAAAGGGAAAAAAACAAAAAAAAAAAACCCCAGCCCAAACCTAACGTGCTTACATTTTAGCAATGCCGCACTGCCTTACCCGTGATTGTTATGGTCCCCAGCATTTTTAAATTACACTAATAATAAGAAACTTCCTTCTCACAGTATGAGGTTCCTGATATTTATCCGTCCGGAGCAGCCTCCTGCCTCAACAGGCGCGACGACGAGCAGGGCGCGACAACGCTGTGCTCCCACAGCCTCCCTCCCGTGGCAGCTGCTCGCGGTGGTGGACCATTCCCTCCTCAGCTGTTGGCTGCTCAACCGAGGGAGCAAAAAGCAACTTGGGGGTGGGCTGGGCGCACGTGATGCACCGCAAGGACCGGGATCCCTCCCCTTGCCTGCGCCAGCACCAATTGCTGGCTACCAGACCACTGGAAGCATTCAGAGACTGCAGAAGTGCAGTTTAACTATTCTCTTTCCGTCACTTTCGCTGCTGGACATTAAAATGTTTCCAAGTATTTGTCTTGATACTTTTCATTCCAAGCACTCTCTTTTCCACCCTGAGAGAGGAAATGTCAGCTTTGCACTAAGAAACAACCACTTTTTACACAACAGACTGCTTCCTTTCCAACTTTTGAAGCACCTTTCTGAAGCAGTCACAAGGTATCCAGACCAAACTGATACCTCAAAAAATGGTAGCTAATGGCCCTAGATAGTTTACCCCTCAAAGCAAAAAGTGTTAAACACTTGTGTTTCTCCATAGTGGATCATTTTCTGCTTTGCTTATTAACAGTCACTTAACTTTTTTTTTTTTTTAACTGGAAACTTGTACAATCTAATGACATTATATACATTGTCTCAAATTCTGCTGTTCCTCTGGATAGTTGCATTATAGCCAGCAGCTACAGTGTTTCAGCAGCTCTTACTGCCAGTAAAAGAGGATACAATATGATAAAAAATATATATAAAGGATCAATCTCTGATATCAGAGTTGACCTCCTGTTACAGTGACAATAATCCTGCAAATTGCATTGGGCATCTCCAAAGTTCAGCTGATGCCCAGGAGTTGGGCCTGCCACGCACAGCCTCTGTCCGTGGCTCTGTCCGCCAGCACTTCCCAGTTAGCTCAACGTGACAGTGGCAGCGGTGTTGAGTCCGGATCACCTCTCTCAAAGGGTCTTCCAAACATGAGACCCAAACAGTGACCCAATTGGGATGGAGGGTGGGCCCACAAACAAAAAAAATTCTCACTTCCTTTACCATAAGCGATGACCTCTGTTGCCATGATGCTTTATTTCTGATTTTGAGTTTGCAAACAAGGTGAAATAAAGAACTGGCAGGGAACACGAAGAAACGTAGGGCTACAGCGATTTATATCCCCTGGATGCAGAGATCTCCCTGTACGGAGCACGTAAAAGATACCTCTTCCCCACCTTTATTCATCTACCTAAAGACATGTGGACCAGAGGATGGATACAAACAGTGGTGGATACCTGGATGTAGTATTCACTTGAAGATCTAGCTTTTCAGCGCTTTAGCAGTTTTTGTCTCTATGGATGGTGTCATTTTCAGCTATTGCTACCAGAAAAGTATATGCTGCATCATCTCAGTAAGTGCCCTCTTTTTTTTTTTAGTTAATACTTCAAAAGCAAACCCATGGAATTCGGAATTCTTTTTCTAGTCATACAAATGTTGCTACCACCTAGGCATGGTTCCACTGACAACAGTGAGAAAAATCCCAATTAAAACAGCAACACCATGCAACCACGTGAGAGATGATAGTAAAGAAAGTAAAGCCTTTCTGGGCAGTCTACTCGAGTACATATTCCTAATGCTACCTGCGTCCATAAAGCATCATGCATTTCATCACCTATAATCATCTGCTTCTCACCTCTTCTTCCTTACACATCCTAGGAACGTTATTTCTGTACAACTAAAGCCACAACCCATAATTAATCAATAAAAATGACTTGGCTATTAACTTGAACATGCTCTTTTAAAGGCCTTTTCTATTACTTGATCCAGAAGCTGAATAACATGAGATGTTCTGACACTACTTCAAATCACTGGGTATCTTCTCTCACCCCTATCCACTTCAGAGTGGAATTTTAAAATGAAACAGTGTTTATCATGGGTGAAGGACAAAATGCATTCATAGAATCATAGAAACACTAGGTTGGAAAGGACCTACAAGATCATCTAGTCCAACCGCCCTCCTATCACCATCCCTACCCACTAAGCTACTAAATCATGTCCCTTAGCACCTCATCCAGACACTTCTTGAACAGCACTAGGGACGGTGACTCCACCACCTCCCTAGGCAGGCCATTCCAGTGCCTGACCACTCTTTCGGAGAAAAAGTTTTTCCTCATATCCAATCTAAATCTTCCCGGGTACAACCTGTGGCCATTCCCTCTTGTCCTAGTTGCATCCTAGTTTTGCAGTGCCCAAAGCTTCTAGGAAAAGGATGAAAAAAAGTACAAAAACTCAGCATAAGATACAGAAAGCTTTCTATTGGGATAACAGTGATGGCAATTAGTCTGAAGACATGGCAAAGGATTGCCTTTACTAGAATTCAAAACCCAGAGCATATGTCGAGCTACACAATTGCCACAAGCTGCTCCAGAGGCTGACACTGAAAAATTCGGTCCCTCCTCCTCTTTCCCCATCCCTCCCCTATTCTGTCATACCACAGCATTCGCTGTCTGCTCTGACAGAAGCCCTCCCTCCCTCCTGACACCCTGCTGAGAGGGTCAGCCTGCAGCTGGGTCCCGGCAGCTGATGCCTCCCAATGCTGGTAGGGGCAGGAACAAAAGGCTGGTGAGGGCAGGAACAGCGGCTGCTGCTTTACACAGCAGAACGAGCAGCACAGCAGCAGGGCAGGAGAGATTCTCAAGACAGAGAAGACAGGGGGGCCTCCAGTGAAAAAGATTTGGGGGTCAAAATGCAAATCTGATTAAAATCAATATGAAAGAGAGCTTTAATCAAAACAGAGCCAACCGATCAGCAGCCTGTCCCTTCCTGTGAGCTCAAAATAGTTTTTCAAAAGCTGCCTGGACACAGTTCTGGGCAGCGGGCTCCCTGTGGCCTGGCTTGAGCAGGGGTGAGAGCAGTTGACCTGCCGAGATCCTTCCCACCTCAACCAGTCTGAGACTAACATTAATATCATTAATGAGTGAATATGAGAGGGTTTCTAGACTGCGGAAGAGACAGGTCTACACAGCATGAACTCCTAACATAGGAAGTGGAAATTGAGCTGCTCCTTCAGGTGAAGGCTCAGCAGATTGACAGCAAGCAAGCAGAGGCACTGCAGGCTCGCATTAAGGGCAAGGAAGCACCACAAAGGTGGAAAGGATGGCATGTTGTTCCACTGACAGCTTCAGCCCTAACTCATTTGTTACCTGAACTCTGACATAAAGAAAATGCGTCCCAATAAAATAATGCCCTAGAAGCACTTGAGTAACCAAGAGATCACCTGAGAAACAACCCATTCACTGCAATGCGGCCGGTTGAGCCCCATTTCAATTTCTCACCTTGTTTAGCATCCAGACCTCTAAGATTAGCCCACTGAACAGGAGTTTTCACTTACCATTTGTTACAAGGGCCTCTGCTTGCTGTCCAGGAGGCTCTTGGAGTGGTGAAGTCACCTCTGGCTGCTGCCCAGTCAGCTCCTGAGGTGGTGTAACAGCTCCTGGCTGCTGTGGCTCCTGTGGTGGGACCTCACGCTCCAAGCTGTCTTCATTAACATCAGATACAGGTAAACTTGCATCTAAAATCTGGACAGCCATGTTTTGGACGAAGGATGGCAGCAGAAGGGAAAGAGGGAGAAAGAGAAGTAGCATTAGTATCAGGTCAGCTTTTTTTGCACAGAACGATGTTTCCTTTCTCATTTTGGACACAGGCATGTAGGCATTTGGGGAAATAAATACTTCTGTGCAGCATCGCTCCTTTTCAAGGTTATTACCTTTACTAAATCTAAATACTTCTATGAGAAAAAAACAGGCCACAATCTGGGACTATTTATTGCAGTCTTCTCCTGCACGAAGGATGTGGAAGAAGCAAGTCTTACAGCCTATAACCTTGCGTAAAAATACATCTCTAACTTTCCTTCTACCATGCAGGAAAGCTTCAGAATAGCACGAATCTAGCTAATGAAAAGATATTTTTCGTTCTTCAAAATGTCTGGTACAATTGCTCTGATATATACAAGAGTCCTGCCTCGACTTCAGCCTTTGGTATTGCTCCTCTGCTGACATGCTTATCTCATGATCATAAGCAGTACAGTTACGAAGAAAACAAACTGTTCAAGACAGAAAGTGGAACACACACACATATATATATATAAATCCCACATGGAAATTCACTGAAGCTCGGATTAAAACTAAACTTTTAGAGCCTCAGTTACTAGGTAGAGCTTATTCTTACAGAGGAAAAAGAAATGTGCAATACTTCAGGACTCCACACCATAGTATTTTAAACTTTTCCCCTAAATTTGCCAAAATGAGGGGAAAAAACACAAACCAACCTCTCCTTCAGCTTCTACATTTGATACATTTTAATCACTTCCAAAATTTCTGTAGGCTTGCCATATAACAAAGGAGATACTTTTAAAATAGAAATGTACTTCTAAAAGTTCGAAATGTGTTGCGGTCATTAATATATATATATATATATGTATATATATCCCCAGACACTTCCTTACCATTTTTTTGTTTAATTAACTAGGTTTCCAACTGATCATATTCCCTTTCAACAGAAGCTGTTTCAACTAATTAGCCACATCTCAAACCTCTGCTCCTGAAGTGCAAGTTTAAAGTTCCTCTGATGGAACAGCAAACCTTAATTACAGACTGTTTTCTTATTACTCAGCTGTATTCCCAAAATACTGGCAATGAAGACCTGTTAATTAAGTGAAGGAACCACAGACGCACCCCATCTTCCAATGTAATGCAACATTCAAACACTTGAAGCACCAAACTGGGATCAGAAAGATGACACACTCTTGATGAGTATCTTCCAAAAAGCCACTAAAAAAAGATTCTGAATGGGCAGACCTATTTATATATTTTTATTAACAATTAGCCTGCTGCAGTGGAATTCCAAATCAACATACAACATGCCAAAAAAAGCTTCCCTCTTTTCCTTCAGCTACCTTTTCATGTGCCAGGTTAGATCTGAGAAAAGTGCAGTACCCCACTTCTACAGGCGAGGAACATGCATTAAGGTTCCCAATCTCCAGTTCAGAAGCCCTTAATTAAGCCAAATTGTTTCCACCTGGCACTGCTGCACTCCTCAAAGCTGCCTTTCACAGCCACATAATCCACCTCAGGAAAAAGGACACCATTCTGCTCCACTGCCAATACCACAGATGGAATAATTTGGCTTCAGAGTTTTCACATGCTGAGACCAGATATTAAATAGAAGAAATACAGAATGGCTCAACACTCAGATTGCACTCCCACTTCTCACATCATCCTTTTCATAAATCTAAAACACAGGAACTCAGAAGAAATAAAAATGCCACGGCACTGAACAAAGGGATGTAAACTCCAAGTCAATTTTCTGCAATTGCACACAGAATTAATTGAATGGTAACAACCAATTAAAGACTAAAGTTGAAGAGACACAAAATAACAGACTAATTTTCAAATTACTTTGCAACTCTTCATTAAAATTTTAATAAAGTTCAATTATTTTTATAAAAAGATATATAAATACATTTTAGTTGCTCATTCTTGTAAGAAGACTGCTGGTCCAGCAAACACAGAAACAACCTTAACTTTATTGGCTCTGATGACACTTAGCTAACTGAAGATAAATCCACGGATGGGTGTCTCGAGGTGATACCCTTAGACATCACATCAACTCTTTGAACTCATGGAAAAGGCAACAACACCAAATATTTTAGCACTCCCCATCCTGTTCAAAAATTTCCTTCCCTTTCTTTTCTAACTTCTCTCAGCCAACAAACCATTTTAAAGCCTAGCCATATTGACAGACGTATAGACAGAAGCATAGAACATTCTGAGTTGGAAGGGATCCAACAAGGACCATTGAGCTCAACCCCTGGCTCCACACAGCACCACCCAAAATCCAAACCCTACTGTCCCAAGGCTCCTTGAATGCCAGCAGCTTGGGGCTGTGACCATAGCCCTGANCACAGAGCAGAGCAGGACAGCCCCTTCCCTCACCCGGCTGGCAGTGCTGGGCCTGGGGCACCCCAGGGTACAGTTGGCCCTTTTGGCTACCAGGGCACATACATGGACACATACTTCAGACCTATCATTTATGTAAGTACCCAATATGGATCTGTGGACTCTGTAAGGAGACAGGTTATACAGGAATTAGGTAACCCAATACAGTCTTGTACAATCTTGTCTTCTTAAATTGAGCCCTCAGTGTAATCACAAACTGTTAACTATTACAACAGTTACTGTTCTCCTATTCCTGAATTTATTCTACAGTTGCAATGAGTTCAGGAAAACAGTGACTATGTATTATCCCGAAGATACATGACCAAAATTCAGAAGTCACTGAGTCTAGCAGATAACACTTTAGATCTGTCAAATGCTATGGTACTTTCCCATAAGAAGAGCAGAAGGAAATGTAAGAACATCACTAAATGTAAGACTAGAAGCAGTTTTTAACTATCAGCTGATAGAATTATAACATTTATTCACCCTGTGCATAAATTCAGTTTTGAAAGCAGGACACATCATTCAAAACCAAGTGAGACATAAGTTGTGAAAGACTATTATGAATTTTCAAATTTGACCAGATCTGCAGCATAACCCTGCCCTTCCAGGGAACAGTGATTGTTTTAGCCCAGTCTCTAGGAAAAGATCTTGATGTGATTCTTGGCCACAGGAGGGCAAATTTAGATTTCCAGATCAAGTGTTCTACTTTACATAAGTGAATAGATTATCAGAACTAATGAAACAGTATTTTTTCACAAGTTAAAACACATACAAAAAAGAACAAAATACAGACCCTTTGGGGCTAGCAGGGCTTGTAAGGCAAAGGGAGGCAACTGCACAGTTAGTTTTCCAAAAAAAAAAAAAAATTATGCTCTGAGAAAAGTTGCTCAGGCTCTTTATGAGGGTCAGTGCAGTCTGTCCCACTGCATTAGTTCCTGAAAGAAACTAATTTCAATTTTCACTCACATTAATTGCTTCACTTGTCTGAAGGGATCTGAAGCACAGTTTAGACCAATTATGTCCAATTTACTAAGCTGTGTTCTTAATTCCATTGAGAATAGTTATAAAGCTTAGTTGAATATACAGCCAAAGTTCAGAGAGATGGGTGAGAACCTTAAAGATAAAAATCAACAGCACTGGGTATCTGGTTATTCAGCTCCATATTTACCTACAAGTAATGAGACGTTACTGTTGGTACATTTATCAGTTTTTATCAGGTTTCTGTGGCACTCGTTCATAGCTCTCCTTGGATTATGAATTAACTTATGCATGTGTTGTCTCATAAATGCGGGAGAAGCTGAAAAGACCTGGTTATCCAGTTCACTGGTCCTTCAGTTTGATCAGTCTCAAAACAAAGGACCATCAGTGATGTAACATTTCTGCTTCTGTCATGCCGCTGCTATAAATCATGCAAGTAATTTTTAAAGGCTTCCCTCATACCCACAGCAAAGATGGAAGCCAGGCACTGATACACAGCTGATGAGACCAAAATGCAGGCAGCTTGTTGCCCACACCACTCTAACCTACAGCAGCTTCTGCTCCATTCATTAGACAGTGCTGGGTCCAATCACTAGACTTCACTAGAAGCATACACCATTATAAATGTAGAAAGAAAGATAACACAAAGAACCACAAGGTGTAGATTAACAGAAGATCCCCGATCGCTTGTTGTGTGTTAAAGCCTGCTTCACTCATTCATTCACCAGTCTGGATGGGCTAGCAGGACCCAGCCTCTTCCCTCACCAGGAATCACCATCATTCCCAACATTCCTTGTACCAGACCCAAATCATTCCAAGGATTCCTCATACCAGGCCCAAATGCACCAGGGTTAATTTTGCCTCTTTCTGTTAATCTCACTACACAGATTCTACGTTAGATTACTAAAATAGCCAGATCCAGCTGTCTGAACAACTGAGCAAACTAACAGAAAGGTCTCTAATGTTTTTCCTGAAGTTTGATTTTGAAACTTTGGGAAAGCTTACAGCACTGTTGATCAGCTCAGATCAGCTCCTTACCCACACTGCCTCATTAGAAGATCTGCAAGCAACAACGTTAAAAAAAAATCCACAACCAATCCACCCCTGAATATAGGTCATTCCAGCTCTTTGTTTGTTCACAGCAGTTTGTCTTGTTCCACATTAGTTAAGGATTGGAAGTTCATGGGACGTAACAAGTTCCAGGCAGAGATAACAGAAGGCCCTTATTCTATAAGGCACATACATGCGTACTTAATTTCAGTACCTTATTTTTGGATAACATCTCCTGCAGAGACGAGTAGAGAGACTTCTCCTTACCTCTCACTCGCTCAGAATCACCTTCTTCTGTCCTAACTCTCAGACTGACTTATAGATGACTACCACCCCAAAATCCTCTAGGCTAAAATGAAACTGGTGGTTTTACTCCCAGATCATCTCTGCAATCTTTGAGACTTGTGAAGGAAGTGCTGCTCCCAGCCTGTCATTCTGGTTCATACCCTAAGCCTGAACCAACACGAGCTCCATCCTAGGTCTCACACCTTTCAACTCTTTCTGCATAGCAATCCTAGGACACCGCTAAGGCAGCACCATGTCAGCCAGAAGGGCAGAGCACAAGACACATGGTTTGCATTTCCAACCAGAATGACTTCCAAAGACCATGTCATTCTTCTTTACATCTCTTTAGCTTCTCCATCACATCAAACACAAGCTAATTACCTCAGCCTTCAAAGTGGCCGGACACTCCCTCAATCACCTCTCTCTTATCTCCTGTATGATTAGGGGGTTATTTCACGCTTTCAGTGGATCTGTGACACCAATTTCCATTGTGCCTTTTTTTTTTCCCCCCCCCAATTAAGCACCTTTATGCTTTCTCCCAGGCCATGCCACAGGCATGGGCGGAATTTCAAACATCAGCACACCACGACATCATTACCTTCCTCCCAGGTCTGACGGAAGCACTCAGAACAGACCCTGTCCTACCAGGAGTACCCTGCAGCTCCACAGCTGGAGCAAACGCTACCCACTCAATTGCTTTTTAACTGGGGCTCTTAGAGATGCCATTTAGGGAAGTTCCTCTGGTACCTGATTAAGTTTTACTATCACTAGTGTACATCTTGCTTGTATTTTCACTCTGACTCAGCCCCACCAGCACACAGTTGTTTAAACAGCAGATGTACGTCTGTCACAGCTGCTATTTATCATGCATGCAGACAATAAGACATTCTGACATGTCAGCTGGTAACCTCTTTAGAAGAGCCAGTTCCAAATATTTACTGTCTAGCAGACACTTGTTCTCATTACAAGGCAGGTAGCATAATCAAGTTACTGCTCAGAAATGGGAATTATCCAGAAAACACAGTCTGAACGATTGCTGCTCTTGAGCAGAGGCCCTTGCATGGGAGCAAGCCAGGAATTCACCACATAAGATTTTAAAGCCATCAAAATTCCCGCAGAAGGTTATCTTTGCCAAACCTCTGTTTTGCTGCAAGAACAGCTTGTTGCTCTGCCAGGGTTTTTTTCTGGATTCTACCTTTAAAAGCTTCCCCATACAGTGGCAGGTAGCTGCTCCAACACAGCTCTCTGCTTTTTCTGCAGGGGCGCAAAAAGAAACCTGTATTAAAATTGGTACCCTGGACTCCTAAATAAGAAGGTGGATGGCACTTGCTCTGGCTGCAGCATGACGCAGCTCTCCTTGCACCAGCCACACGGCCTGGAGCTGCCTTCCTCCCACAGGGCCTGAGGGCTCCGCTCCGAGGGGCAGCAAACAGCAACTCTCCCCCAGTCCCTCTTTGTGCTCTCAGCACAGGAATGGGAAGCTGGGTGAGAGGAGCATCCCTGCTACAAATAGAGAACAAGTTCACTGGTTAAATGTGGCGGTGCTAATTCAGCCATTTGCTGCCACCAAGAGCGGTGCCACCCAGGTCCTGCCTGCTGCCTCTACTGCCACACCAGCCAGCACACCTTGCTAAACCAGTGGGAAATGGTCTCGCCAAGCCAAGCTGCTTCCTACAGGGTCCCTTTGCTGGATGAGCTCACCAAGCACCAGAAGCCACCAGGGGAAGCTGCAGGCACCCAGGCTGGGGAGGAGGTGGGAGTGCAGGGCCTATGCTGGTGGATACCCCAAAGCTAACTTGGCATACCCAAGGCTTGTCTGCTCTCTCTAAAAAGATCCTATTCCTAGCACTGTTCTTACTGCAATCCATTAAACTCCCATCAGACCAAGCTTCAGTCTGCTGTGCTACTCAGGACAGAGTGGCAGGGAGGTTACAGCCATGGTCCACCAGCTCACTGCTACTGGTGGGAAGGACCTTCATCCCCTCCTGCCTCACACAGCTGGCCATCTGCCATAGGTGTTTGCCTCATCTGGCTCTGGATCTCACCTGGACATGGTATGAGGTGAACAAATCCACTAACACATCAGGGAACTTGTCCAGTGTGAAACCAGCCCACTGTTTCCCTACAAGTCGGTGAGTTTGCTCACTTATGGAAACATAAGGTGAGCATCAGTGTGAGGTGGGACTGCATTGTGTGGGGCAAGGTAGGGAGAGCAAGCAGGGGAGGGAGAAAACAATGGGTGAAAAGGAGCATTCCTGCTGAAACTGTCAGGAAATAACTAGATCAGAACCTTCTGTGAGACGACACCCTGCTCACTGATTTCAACAACAATTTTGGGTGTTGCTCCAAGAACCCAATGAATTCAGTCCCGACATGCGAATGGGTTAGCACCTGCAGCTCCCTGCCACGCTCCCTGCAGAGGGGGTTCCATAGCAGGGCGGCTGTGCACAATCAGGAGCTGCTACAGTAAACAGAAAAAAAACAAGAAACCACACCATCAAGTCATGGGCTGGAAACTCTGGAGCTGTTTCATGTGCAAACCAGCAGCAATTTGTGAAAGGATGGGGTGAACATCTCAGGTCCTAACTGCTTTAGCCCACGCTTAACCTGCTATGCTTGTGAGCCAACACCAAAGGCCTCCAAATATCTCTTCTGCCATAGTATCCCGAATGCTTAACACGGCATCTGACATCTCCTGGGCTGCAGAAGTGAAACACAGCCCCATGCGCTCCCCCCTGCAGTAACCAGGACACCTCAAGACCTGGTATCCAGCCAAAGAGTCACATGGGGATAACGAGGCAACCTAAAGACTGTAAATTTGGCCTTCCTTGGAGAAAAAGCAAGCAGGTTTTCATCTAGTACAAAATGGAACTATTATGAAAGAGACTTGATTAAATGCTTTGAGGAATTTAAGTGACAAAGAGGTACAAGTGCCATAAGCTTTTACATTACACATCGGAACAGTTGCCTAGACAATTTATCTGTCATCCACTTGCCAGGGCTCACTCAAGCTGGATTGCACGAAGGCCAGTTCTCAAAGTTTTTCTTCTGAAAGAGGGAGTTGTGATGAGCGCTTTAATTTCAAAAGCACAGGAAGAGAGTGCATCCTTTAAAGTGCCCCCACCGTATTTTTCTGCGAACACATTCGCTCTTTGATAGATTTCTCCAGGGGCATAGCATGATCTGGTGATTTTCACTTTCAAAGGGCTGAAAGGAAAAGCTACGAAAAATTGTGCCATGAATCTGCACGGGACAATCTCACTGCAGTAAGAACAGATTAACTGAGATATGAAAAATGCAGGACTAAACTTCATCAAAACTTTGATTTAACATCGGGGAGACAAAAAACGCTGTTTTAGGAAAACTGCAGTGATGAAACTTCCTATGGCAGTGAAATGCAAAAGGAACTTCCCCACCTTTAAACAACTTAAAGGACAAAATTTAAGCACCACAAAGCATGCTCCCTAAAGAGCTGAAGATATAAACCAGTGCATTAAAACCAGTAACGGCCTGCACTGGAGAGCAGCATCGATGGCACTCCCCTTTTTTTTGCCTCAGTTCCCATGGCTTTACGAGTAAACACAACTCCGAGTGTCATGGCCCTTCTCGACAGTCACGTTATCTTCATCTAAAAACAAATGACGGTGACCAAAGGCTCGCCCTCTAAACCCACCGCTGTCTACGTTTCAGCATCTGAAGCCTAACGCGGCCCAACACAACTGCTAAATATTTTGTTAACCAACACCAATCCCCAGTGCTTATTTGGTTAAAAAGAGAATAAAATAAATCTCAGTTAATTTAAAGTTCATTCTCAATGTGGTTTTCAAATCTGTCAAAACACGCACAAGGAGGTCTAGTGGAAGCCAGGAACGATGGGAAATTCAACTTGAAAGTTAAATCTGAACCACAAGGTCAAAGAAACAAAGTCATAAGCAGTTCTCAAGCTCTAACACACCCACACGCCCGCTCGCAGAACTTCCAGTACCCGGAGTTTGGGTCTCCAGAGCAGCTCGGGGTGTAACACCGCGTTATTTCTCCCCTAACAACTAACGTCTAACCCCAAAGCGATGCTATGTAAACACATAGATGCACATAACCTCCCTTTCAGTCCCAGAATCCCCCAAACACGCCTATTCCAGAGGGATAAATGGGTTCATTCATAATCTATTTTTAAACCCCAGACATGTTTTAAAAGAATTTCTTTCAATTCTTCAACGTCTTTATTTAAAATAACACAGACCCGGAGCCCCCCCCAGCCCCCGCTCCATGGGTCGCGGGGCCGCTGCCGCCCCGACGCGCTGAGACACGGGGCAGCGCCGCAGCCACCGCCACCGCCCGCGCCGCGACCCC
>WBMW01003011.1:445316-570017 GCA_013396635.1 Penelope pileata | reverse complement strand
CGCCCTCCCCGCCGCCCGGGGCCTCTCCCCTCCATCCCGGGCACCGCTGGGGCTGGGGCGCCGCCCGGACCTCAGCGCGCGGCGCTGACTCAGCGCTTCTGCCCCCCTCGCCGCACCCCGGGACCGAACCGCCGCCCGGCACCGCCCGGGGGGGCTCCGGCCAGGGGGGTGCTGACCTCTGCCGTGCGGGGCCTGGGCGTGGGGGTGGCATGTCTGGGCTGCGGCTGATGGAGAGCCCGCAGGGACCTGTGCCGTAGGGGGTACCGTGCTGCTTTGCTTTTCTTTCTTTTCTTTCTTTTTTTTCTTCTTCTTTTTTTTTTTTCCCTCCATGCGGCACAGGTTCTCATTTATTAATTGATGCCAGACTGCACCGTGAGCACAGTGAGCAGCGTGGTCTCTTCCCTCCCAGCCCAGCACAGGCACAGCGCCCTGCCCCGCACCGCAGGAGTGGGCCCAGTGGCTCCGTGGGGGTGCTCTGATCCGAAAGTACCCCCAGGGATGGCACACGCCATGAGATCACCCAACCAGAACGTCCAAGGGGGCCATTCGCTGTAAATCCCCCCTCCTCCATGGAGTTCGTAGTTCAAATCAGATGTCAGGTATTCAACGTATACATTTTCCTTTAGAAAATTTAGAACAAAAGCACTGGATCATTCAGGAATATATAGATAGATATATTCTTTTATATATATGTACACACATATATTCTCTTGAAAACCCATTCTGCAAATCGCCCGATCCCTGTCCGCGGTCAGGTTTTTACGTAAAGCCATCAGGCCACACCAATCGCTGTGTGACAAAGCCACTGCAGCAGCTCCCTTCAGGCAGCAGAGAACCTCAGGAGCCTCAGCAGAGCTGCTGCTGGGCACGGCGCACACTGAGCCGCGTCCCTCCATCAGCCTGGCCGTGCTCACCCATGGATTTCCTATATGCCATGGCAGGAACATGTCCTAAGGTCGCTTTTCTCTCCAACAGTTTTCTTAATCGTTCATTTATTTTTTTCCCCTCATCTCCAGGCAATTAGCATTGGTGCGTTTGTTTTAAGGGAGAGCAGGAAGAGTGAGAAGGGAGTGGAAATCGGTTGTGCGGTTGCGTGGCTGCGGGAGGTGGAAGCGAAGCCCGCCTGAAGTCACGGCCGCCCCTGCTCTGCCCCAGCTTTCGGCAGGGCAGCTGCATCCCAGGGTCAGGATGAGTGATGGGCAGCGGCTTCCAACGTGCTCTGGCTTTTGAGCCTGGAGACACCGAGCCCTTCTCCCTTCTGGTGTTCTGGTGTTCACGTAGCACATTGATGCTTGGAAGAGCCATAGATACAGATGTATTCCTTATCCCCCCACCCCTTTTTTTTTTTAATTTTACCTTTTACTTTTGCTTCCTTTTCTGGAGTAGGGGCAGCACAGGAGATGCACGCAGTGCCTCCGCCCTGGCCCAGAGGCTGATTGGTCCTCCTGTAGCCCCTCGCCATGCTCTGTCCCCTGACTGTGCAGAAGGAATAGTGATGGATGACAGCTCTGACTGCGGCATGTGTCGTCCCGTGTTCCCCTATCTTCTGCCCGTGTGCTAGGAGGGTTACTGCCCAGACCTTTGCCCTGAGCGGTGTGACTGCCTTTTGCTACACATCAGCGTTTCTGGCACTAAGTCTCTTCGCCTCTCCAGTAAGGAGGAATCACGTATGCTGCAAATGGGCCTCTTCCCAAGGCACTGGGTATTGGCACTGTTGTGAGAATATTCGAGCTATTGACAGAAGTACGCATGCTTACTTTTTAGGAAGCCAAAAAGTGCAGTAATTAAAGTGCTACTGGTATGTTATACCTCTATGTCCAGTGGAACATCACAGAGGAAACTCCTGCTCAGAAATCCGAGCACAGACCATTTAGAATGGCCGGAGAATCTTCTGGCGCTGCCCTTAGCGTGTGACTGCTGTAATCACCTCTGTAAGTTTCATGATGAGATTTCAGACACAGTGTGTGGAGAAGGCTTCATTTCCTCACTCGTTGAAATTTCCCCTGAACATGTTTATGACCGATGTCGCGAGCGCAGGTGCATTGTGAAGAAGACGTGAAGCACTGGACTCAGCCAGCATCGGGGAAATATTTTCCTGCCATCTTTTGTCCTGTTCACGATTTGCCCCCTCCACAACTCGTGGTTTTGACTCTTGGTCCCTGTCCGTCCAGCTGTGCCTGAGGAGCAGCGGGGCGGCAGGGAAGGGTGGGCCCCACACCTGCAATGGGGAGCAGGGCCACTTGGCATGGGCCGTGGGCTCCCCATCTCTGGTGCAGTGTTCCCGGTCACAGGTTTGTGCAGGAGCCCAGGCAGCTGCCTGGAGCCCTGTTCACACCGACACCCTGCTGCTTTTATCAGCAGGAGCTGCACTGGGATATTTTTGGCATAAAAGCTAAGTGGGCACCTATCGTGTAAGTGTTCTTGAAATGGGAAGCTCTCAAGAACATGCCTTAGATCTGGATAGAGAATGTAGTGCTCTGACTTCACCTCAGCTGTACTTACCAGCTATCTTCAGCCTTTTTTCCCTCCCTTTTAGCCAGTTTTGATAAGAAATCCCAGGATGTCCTTAGAAATAAATGTGTATACCTAAGGAGCTAATATATATCAGCCTAACAAAACACTGTCAAGCGTAAAAGGGAGAAAATGACAAAAATAGCCATGTAAAAATAGTTCTCTTGCAAGTAGCCATGATGAAGCCATAGGAAGAAACAAGAAAAAAGGGAAAGAAAATGCGAAATTACCTTTTTCTTATTTCCTAGGAGCTTAAATATTCTAGAAAATCATGCTGATACACAAAATGAAACGAACGAACATCTAAATCTAATGCATTCACATCCCAGAGGTGATCTCTGTCAGAAAAAGACTATTCATGTATATATATACATGCGCAATTTAAAAATTATTGTCTAATTTGATGATTACTTAAGGCCATACATTTGAATAATGAGTGTGTCACCCAGTGCACATTTGCACGTTGTGGTGGGTCCCAGATACCACTGTTAAAGGCGCTGGAGCCATTTTGCAAGATCTGCCCCAAAGTGTGGTTTATTGTCTCTCCTTACCCACTCCTCGCTGCCCTGCTCTTTGCAGGAGTAGTTTGGCAAACACATGAAGCTTCAGTAGTCCAAGGGTCATCACCTGCCTGAGGGCAGTTCTTCAGAGGGGCACGGGACAGGGCAGAAGACTGCAGCAGCCTCGTGACCTGCTGGGAGCTGGACTGAAGTGATGCGCAGTGTGGCCTGGTCACTGCCCCAGTGATGTGGTCTCAGCCCTACAAGAGCTCTGGCTGCTGTGCAGCCCTCTGATCTGCCCTGTTCAAAATATTGGGGTTCCCAGGAGACAGTGTTCTGGTGGCCAAGATTAAAAGAGAGAATGGCCAAAAAGTTGTTCTTCGGTAGAAAAAAAACCCCTTGATTTCATAAAGAAAAATAAAAGTTCACTGTTGTGATTGGAATTTTAGGGAAGAAAAAAGCTCAAAAGAATCCATTTCTGACTTCCCCTATAACTCTTTCCTGTGAGGGGGGGGAAGGCCAGATCCAGGCTGTAGCTTAGTTTCCTAGTATAGGTTTGGCTGTCACGCAGCGTAGCAGAATAAATAACATGGTGTGCAGATGCAAGGACCACGGAGTGCCAGTGTGGACCCCAGCTTTCAGGCAGGGTCAGTGGCAGTGGCAAAGGTGGAGGAATGTGTCCTCCCTGGCAATGTTTTATCTGCTGCCTAGATAAACGCATCTGACCCAAGGAGCCTTTCAGTCGGTGCTCTGAGGAAATTCCTCATCAAGGAAGGAATGCCCAGGGGACAGAGATAAGGAGGCAAAGGAGCTCTCTGTAATTCCCCATTGTCCCAGCAGCAGGTGAGCGAGGCTGCTTTGTCCTCAGGAGGAAACCCTGCGAACTGGGATAGAGAGCAGCACTGCTGAGAAATGCCTTGGCTCTACTGACTTTGTCATGGCAGCTGAGAAGAGCAGCAGGGCTCAGCAGCATCAGGTGCTGAGACAGCACTCTGAAAATCAAATTCTAAGTTAGAGTGCACTCAGAGAATAATTGAAGTTGGGAGAGACTTTTGGAGGTCATCTTTTTGCTTAAAACACGGCTAAGTTCAACCTTAGTTGAGGTTGGTCAAGACTTTGGTCAGGAGAGTTCCTGTTCCTCCTCACCTCTTGCCAGGGCCTGCAGCAATATGCTTCCGGCCCGCACTGCTATGGGAGTCCCCAGCATCCACAGCTCAGACTTAGCCCTGGGATGCCTGTCCCTTGCCTGTCACCCAGCAGTCTCTGCCAAGCCTGTGTGTCCCCATCTCCCTTCCTGAGGTGCGTGGCCATCACCATTGCCCTGACAGGCACCTGGCCCTGCCCACCACCTGGACAGCCATGTCCTCTCTCAGGAGCCCTGTCTGGTAAATGGGAAGTAGGTCACAAAGTTGTTCTGCATCTCTTGGACAGAAAGACTACCTGCTCCTCTGTCCATTTCTCATCATATTTCATGGCTCCTGGCTGAGCTGAGAGACATTTGCTGTGTAAAAGCTCTGTAGGCCATGTAAGCCTTCCTCTGTGATGCACTCCCAGGAAAGCTTCCGTAGCTGCAGGTGGAAAACAGCAAAATGCTTTCTGGATCACAATACCAGCAAGCAGAGCAGAAAAACAAATTTAAAAAGAAACACGCAGATCATCAGGATCATGTCTCAGTGCTGTCACATTCTTCCTCTGGCCTGAGCAAGGACCATCTTCCTCTGCCACTGCCCACCCAGATTTTCCTAGCCCATTACCTTGACCTTTCTCTTTGCAGCATTCCTCTGGCTCTCCACAGAGCACAATTTACTTGTCTTTATCTCCAGCAACCTTCCTCATCTAACCCTGCCTTATTTATAATCTCTCAGTATTGATGATGATCATCATCCTTCTGCTTTTGAGATATTCAGAAAAGAGCCTCTGTGCTTTGCCTTATGCTGGAGGTTACGTCCTTCAAGTCCTTCATTAAATCATGCCTTTGATATGCTGTCTACAGAAAATGGGACGGCTGCAGTGATGTGGCTGATCTATGATCACTGCCTGGCGTGCTGGGCAATCTTATTTCCTTATTTCCTCATTTCCTCCTCCTAGCTCTATTGGTCCATGTGTAGCTGGTGCAGGCTGACCAGGCTTCACCTCTGAGCCTGAGAGCCACTGCTTTGTTCATCCCGAGCCACCTGCCTCAATGCACTTTGTTCTACTGCCTCCCAGTTTCCCTTAGCCCCATGGTTGCAGCACAGGGTCCCACCATCAGCTCTGGATGCAGAAGGTCCTGCCAGCCATCTCCTGTGCTGTGACTGGGTTCCAAAGCCATCTGCCTCACATGTGAGCTCCTCCACCTGGGCTCCCAGTGGTCCTTGAGTGGGTGGGTGACACCTCCCAGACACATTCCCAGACTCTGAATGGGGGGAAGCTGTCCTTTACCTTACTTCATAATTAGACTGTAAATTCTCCAATGCACGGAGAGCGCTTTTCTTCTGTCTAGTAGGCACTATGCTGAAAATAATGGGGTTCCATCCATGAGCTGTTTCTCCAGTAATACAAATAATAAATAGGCTTTGACTATTCATAATTTAGGACTTTTGTCATGATCAATGAACAGAAATGTTAGGCTCATCACTTGACTGACAAAGTACAAAGAAACATCCAAACTTTTAACCAAAAGCTTTTAACCTTCTGTCAGAAAGATCAAAAATAATCTTGCTTCCAGAAAAATTATCAGAAGAAAGCCTGAAAGATAACCATCGTGTTTCAGACTTTTGAATAATTCCTGAGCTGGGACTGTAAGTCAAAGCAATTTTAGCCCTTTTGTTGTCAAAGCACATAGGAAGACACAAGAAGGAAGCAAGTAGAGCAAGCGTAGATCATTTCTATCATCCAAGTTTTGTCTTAGTCATTGTACCAGAGGGCATTGGTACACCTGACAAGCAGAAACCTTCAGAAATGGTGAGAACTGTCTGTCACCTTTGTGTAGGTCGTTGCACTTGTCTTCAGCTTGGAAAACAAAAAAGTGCAAAGCCGTTAGGGTAGAGCCAAGAAGTCTTTCTGTAAAGTGTCATGTATAGGTGTAATACTTAGATCAACTTTTGCAGTTTTAGCACGTGAAAAGGTAAAATATTTCTCTCTTCTAAAGGTCTTCATTTTTCGACATTTATAGCAACAGTAGCAGGTCCTCAACCAGTCCAGTTTCCTTCATTGTAGCAGCAGGAGCAATGACACAGCCGGTGTCATTTCAATGGCCAGCCAGACTGCTGCAGCATTTGAAATGATCCTTGATAAGATTTTAAGTGAAATAAAGGAAGAAAGAAAGACAGCAAGAAAGCCTCTCCCACGTCAAATTGTTCAGACTGACCTGTCAGCTTCTATGTTACTACATTTGGACTTGAATTTCTCACCAAGGTCAGAGCAGATTAGAAACTCCTTTCATATCTGACAGAAATATTACTCCCCTGTGAACAGGGAGTGTATCTTAAATGTGGAAAAAGAGTTCTGTCTTCTCAAACAAACTGTGTGGAGGACACGGAGGCCTCTCTATTAACTCTGATTTGCACCAGCAGGTCATCTTTTCCTAATCCCACTTCCCCCCCTTTTGTTTGGATCTAAGCAGCAGACTCTAAAAGCACAACTGAAAATACCAGAAAGACATAATAACATTTGAAAGATCTTATGATCATCCCATGATCTCCAGCTTTCATTTCGTTGTATTCTGTTTGTGAGAAATGTGCAATATTTGTTTCTAAATCATGCCTAAAACACAACAACAGAATTATGTGCAGCCGGACAAGGGCTTTATTTCAAGAGTGACCTCAGGACTCACATTTCCTCTTGCCTGAAGCTCAACTCACATTTGTAGGGAACTTGCTCGGTGGGAGACATGTTTTTCTTAAATGTTCAACAGCTGCATGGAAGCTAGGCAGCAGGAAAAACAGAGGGGAAGGCAAAGGATAAAAATTATAATACTGTATTCCCCCCTTGTCTTTTAAAACTCCGGTTCTCTTAAATAAAAAGTAAGAAAGGAAAGTCTGAAAATCCTGATGTGATGAAATCGAGACACATCAGCTGAGTGGCAAGCCAGAGGTCATGAAGAAGTCTGTTGCAGAGATTGGAACAAAGCACAATATCCATTTCCCAGCCATGTTTACAGAAATGTCTAGCTCCGCCAGAATTAGTAATGGGATGCCAGAATGCAGAACAGCTACAGCTTTTTTTTTTTTTTTTTTCCAAACATGGATCTAAATAACATAGTGCTGCAAGAGCATGATGTGAAAACAAAAGGTGAACAACTTCATGAAACATCCTTATTTTAGAGCAGGCTGGAAAATTAAGAGGATTTGATGAGGAAGATGTTTGGAAAAGATGTACCGTAGCTGAAAAGAAAGTGACTATGCTATTAGTCAGGTGAATTCAAAGTAATGAAGATCAACATTAACCTGAGTTTTCCATTTGGTCACTTGGTCTCCCGTGTATCTATCACACATTCACTTTACATGTCAGGGATTGAACTTGCATGCCCTTCTTCTCTGCCATAGTGACAGTCTGCAGCAGCAAAAGCAGTTGCTCAAAGTAAATGAGAAGATTCCCTGGTTTACCTTCCCTGTGTGGGATGCCTTTCTTAGCTGGAAATCGACTTTAGTGCATTTTGCAAACAGGAAAGAAAGGAGAAATTAAGAAGAGGAAGCTAAAGAGAAAGCTACAATCAGCAGGAAGGTAGAATTGGCTGTTAAGGACTCCGAAGAAGCAAAGCGCAGGTAGAGAGGCGAAGAAAACCGGTAGGAGCTAAAAGGTGCCAGTGAGGATTAAGAAGTGAGGGGAAAGGAAACACTCCACAGCATTATTCAAAAATGTCTTGTTTGGTTTGCAAAATGAATGCAGAATAGTCACAGTAGTTTTAACCTATTCTGATGAACGGCTGTAGTTGTATCAACAAGCACTTTTAGGTCAAAATCAGGAGTTGTCACTCTGCCTGTGCACCTGTGATCTCTCATCAGTCTGTAGACTGAGTCCTCCTTGCTTGGGAGTGCTTGTGGTAGGGAGAAGATGGAGATAACGCTGACAGAAATCAATCCCACTTTATCTGGCCTGGCTCTGACTACAAGCAGAAGATACTGCTCTTATTAAAGACAATTGGTCTTCCACAAATGCAATTATCACTTCCAGGATGTTCTTCCAGGCACCAACAAGGCAAAGCTGAGCACACGAGGCTTATTTAAGGTGAGGTCCAGGTCTCTCAAAGCACATAGACTTGAAGTGTGCGTATGTCAGGCAGGCCATAGGGAGGAGCAATGGCCGTGTTCCTGTGGTCTTGGGCAACAGTGCTGGCAGAGCCCAGGCAGGACAGTGGGGACACCTGGGCCTTGTCTTCCTCCCCTGCTTCTGAGCCCTGAGCAACCTCTGCCAGTGTCCCACCTGGAGGAGAAGTAGTCCTGCAGGCCGTGCTTGCAGAGGGCTGGCTTACTGGGGCTTCCTCCTAGACTGTGCTCCCTTCATTTCTCAGCACACCTTCTTGAGTGGTTCGGAAATAACTCCCACCTGCTGCCTCATGAAGCTGCAGAGAGGACATTACTTGGGGACCAAGATTTATCAGAGCAATGTCTTTTCTGCAGGGACATGCTGCACACACTAGGCCTCTGAGAAGGACAAGGCTTCTCACCAGGGAGGGTGCTCCTCCGTATCTTGTTTCTTGTTGAATCAGCATCTGTAAAGCTCTGCTCCATTTGCCTGTGCAGATTTGATCATCATCTTGTGATCATGGCACAAAACCCAATCATGTCAGCAGAATATGAGTCCTCTGGCGAAGTTTAAAATCAGTTGTTTTCTATGAGTCTGCTCCTGAGCCACAGACCTCGCCTCGAATTCAGGCTGCATGGTACAGAAACTTGGTAAATACCATTGGCCACTGTGTCTGGCTACTGGCAAACAGCTGCATTATGAACACAGGTGGTTAGCAAGGCCACTAACTGATAGCAAAACCCAGGTGGATATTATCAAAGTTTGCTCTCATGATTAGCTGGTGCTGACCTAAGTCTGCTCCCAAAAAGATGGTGGCAGGATGCTCCATACTGGGGTTGGAAGCTTGGCAGCTTCTGTCCTCAGGTTGCCAAGTTACCCAGTTCATATGGAGACAAGTTGTGCCTTTTATGGAGCAGAGATGCCTTTTAAAAGTGCATTGTTCTTTTCAAGTCTATAGTGCTCAGCACAGCAGAAGGATAAAGATTTTAAGCTATCCTTTGTGGTTTTTTGTTTGTTTTTGGGTAAATGTGAGAAGTGATGTTGGCCCCTGTATCTACCTGCACGCGGATGACTTCTGCAGCCTTCTGCAGCTCTCAGAGCTGTGGAAGTGAGCGGCCCACACAGAGAAATGCAGCAGCTGAGGTTGGCTGTCAGCTCATGAGCCGGGGCCTTAAGCGGTGGGAGCAGAGGCACTGTCCTTTGGGGTACGCCAAAGTCCCTTCAGCTTGGCACTGTCATGCTGACACTGTTCAATACCGGCTTATTAGTGGGGAAAGATCTCTTCACAGAAGTTTATGAAATAGCTTTCTATTTCATAGGTTATGCTTTTTCTAAGCTCTATTGTGTAGTGGCCAATGTAATTATTGAGGAATGAAGCATTGCTCTTGTGTTGTACCTATCTTACTGTGTATTTTAAATCTGATTTCCAGAAACAATAAATGTATCTGGAAACTACCCTAGCTTGTACTTCCATGGTGTCAGGAAATAAACCTGGCAATGAACAAAGCGATAACGTCTTCTAGGGCTCTAACCACCCTCCATCTCTTGCTATGATTTTGTCATTTTAATTTCTATTTCAGAGAGCACTAAATCTGATTAAACTGCTTTGCACATTAATTTCAAATTCATAGGCCATTTACCCCAAAGCATGCAATAATTTGTCTACCTGCCATCCCCAAAAAGTAATGCGATGTATGACTGGAAGCGAGCTGATTAATAATTTTTTCTGTCTAGACTTCCACACTGCAGTATCAAGCATATTCAGATTGTTCCTCTGTCCCAAGAGGATTTTCTCCTGACCAGCCTTTCAAGCAAGTGGAGGTTTGGGTGTCCCTGGTCTGCTTCTTTCTCCTCTTGACTATATAGAAAACTATCAGTGCAAACACAGGGGAGGACGCAGTGTTTGGATGGGGACTTTCAGTGAAGAGCTGTGTATGCATCTGTCCAAAACACAGCTCAAGGCTGCCCAGAGCCATGTTTCTCCAGATTCCCCAAAAGGCACAGACAAGGGTTCTCCTCACCTCTGAGGGCCAGAAATGCTGCAGGAGTTAATTGCCTTTACGCAGCTGCTGTGGTCGGCCCACAGAACCAAGAAGGTCCACCAGATCAAAGGGGCGGATGGTGGTGCAGAGATAGAAATTCCCTTGGGGAAAGGATTGCCCTCTCCCAAAGTCCTGCTCTCTAGTGCTACCATCCACCAACACAGAACTAAATACTAAAGTATTCTCATGTGACTGTGTTTCCTCTCACATAGTGTCCTTGTGAGGCTCAGCAACATCTGCCCTCTGCATTGCACTCAGCTATGCCTTTTTGTTTGTATTTTAGCTTTGGAAATTTTTGTGGGGGAGGCAAGGAGAAGGGCCTCTAGCTTTTACAAGAACTGGTGTTTGTATGATGTAAGAGTTTAGTTATCTGATATCTTTGTGGCTATCGGATAATTCTGTGCAAAAGAGTAAATGCAGATCACTGAACAAGAGATGCATATGATGGTCATAACTATATTCATGGAGATGCTTAGCAAGAATGTGATCCACGGCCCCAGTTGTACTGGGATGCCATGGGTTTGCCATGGGAGCAGGCAGAACTTCGGAGAAGGAAGGTCCTGGCAGCTCTCAGGCTCTGCTTCCAAGCTACAATTCTCTGCAGCTCCATTTTTCAGTAAGAGGTTGGGGCTCAGGTGCCCACCCCTGCAGAGATGGCTGCTCCCCTGGCCAGGGCCTGCATCGCCAGTGCTCCAGCTCGAGCTTCTCACCTGTTAGCTAACAGCAGCTGGCCTCAATGGGGATGTTCTAGCAGTTGTTACGCTGTGTCCCAGTCCTCCAAAAAAGACTTTACGCTTACACATCCCAGGCTCCATTCTCAAGCATGTGTACACAGGCCAGTCTGTGCCTCAGCCTCAATAAAACCATTTCAGATGCTTTTGACAAAGGATGCTGGCCTATGTCATGAAGCAACCCATTACTTATAGCTTGTAAACATGCCTTAAATTAGCTTTGATCATAGCAACTCAAAAAAAAAATACTTTTGAGAACTTAAATTTTCTACTTTTTTTCCTTTTTGCTGTACTTTGCATAACCTTAACAAGAAAAACCTAAGCTGACTCTTCTGAAAAGAGATAGAGTACCCCCCTCGAGCCCTATCAGTGGCTATTACTGGTGGCTTTTCACTCTGCAGCTGCACTTCGCAGCACAGATCTGATCCTTAGCATTGATATTTATAGTGGAAGAGTTGACAGATCCGTAGATATGGAGACTAATGAGCATAGCTATGTTTAAAATGTTTCTTTGTGAAGAACACACAATTTTCTTATCCAAACAGAGAGAACATCTTGTTGCTCACGCAGTACACAAGGTCATGTCAAACAGTGAAGTCATTTTTTTGTTGTTGTTTTTGCTGATTTTACTTTCAATGCCATCATGTTCCAGGTCTGAGCATTGTTCTACAATGTCTCCATGTCCAGTTTTCCAGGTATTCTGCGTCAGAGACTTTTGTCCATCCTCAGCCAAAAGACGGATGTATTTGTTAATACATTTTGGAGGAGATTTTCAAATGAATAAAGCTTCTTTGAAAATGTGTTATTATTACTAGTGTTATTGTTCTAATACTGCACACTTTTCTGTTTGAAGCAAGATTTGAAGAACCTGACCATTGGCTGTGTCCCCGTTCTTCTGACTCAGTCCATCAGTACAGATGATGAGGTTGCTCAGGTAAGAGAAGCTAACGGATGGGTTAATGTCAATGTTTCTTTTTTCATTCTTTCATTGTTCAGCCCCTCAGTTATACGAGGTGCAAAGCAGAGTGGATTCAGCAAATGTTTACTCTGTTTGCGCCAGCTTTCCAGCACGTCTAAACTCAATATGAGAATCCACAGCTTTGCACTTGAGCAAATGAAGGAGATGAATAATTTAGTCGTTGGTTATTGAAACCTGATGCAAGAGGCAAGTAAAATGGAGGAGGACTAAATGGCTAAGTACTCTGCTTTTCATGGGGCATCCTTAGTTACGGTGTAATGTCTTATTGTAATGTCGCATGGTATCCATCCAAGGAGGAAATAGTTAGGAGCATTCCATTGGATAAAAACACGCAGCCATGAAGAAGTCCAGCAAAAGATAATGTTCTGTTACAAATATGTAAGATGAGCAAAAGACGTTATTCAGTAGTGTCTCTGCAAAAGCAGTCTTAATCCTTTTAAATTGTCATGCTCTTTATGTTTATTCTCCTTGGTCGTGATGAACACCACCAACATTTTCTGCTGGTATTTCTGATGGTGTGGCATGAGATTGCTGGAGGCTGTATAGACAGAGAAAATGTAAGGGTACTACAGACGCAGTTAGTCTTCAACACAAGGATTGCCACAGTGTCTGGGAGAGCTCTGATTTTAAAATGCCAGCTGCTTTTCAGGGGAAAAACCCTTCACAGGCTCTGATCCAGTTGCTGCAGAAGTCAACGTGAAAAATCAAACTCTGAATGCACAGAATAAACATTGTTCAACATAATTTTTGTATAATTTGAAAGTTAATTTCTGGGGGCTTTCTTACTCATCTTACTGTCTGTGCAATCAAACACAGCAAGGACACACCACATAAAATTTAGTCTCAGGATGGGCTTTTGAAAAAGAAATGTGATTAGTGGAAATGTTTTTTTAAATTATTTTATTTTTTTTTAAACTTAATTTTGTTAATCCTGTTTGTTTAGGTTTTAATCTTTGTTATGCTTGCAAATACTCACACTAAAATACTGTGTTAGGGCAGGGGAGCCAGGGTTGGCAGTGACCAAAAAAAGTTCAGCTGGAAGTAAAAATTAACCTGATGTCTGTTTACATAATCTAGGCAAAAACCAAAAAGTAAACACAGAGTATTATGAAATAGCAATTAAACTGCCAGAATCATTCCCTTTTAATAGTCTAATAATATTAAGTATTTTTAAAGAACAGCTTTTCAATCTGGCGCCTTCTCTTCTCAGGAATGTTCTGCTTCAGTCCAGAAATGCAAAAAAGCATTATGTGTGTCAATAGCTTAACCAAAGCAGAGGAAATATTTGAAGAAATCTGAAATGCGAATTATGTAAAGTAAATCTGCCACACCAGGCAAAGCAAGAGCATCTTGTGAAGCTGTCAATGTTCGTCTTTACATCTTGATCTGAGGGAGCTATCTTTTAAACAAACTTCAGTGTAGTCATCTGTAGTTCACTAAAAAAAAAAAAATTCTTCTTAAGAAGAAGTGAATAGAATTTGCCCAAAACAGTGTTAGAGACATGGGAGGGGAAAAAAAAGACTTGGAATGCCTTGATCTTGTAGGGTAGCAGAAATCTGGTACCCAGAGAAAAAGCATAAATTGTCCTGTCAGTGTTAGGATCTGTGTGATCCAGAGCACCAGTAGTTAATGACATTTTTTAACAGTAGAATTCCTCCACTTTTTTGAAATGCATTCTCAAAGCAAAAAGTTCAGGATAACCTTTCCAAATTAAATATTAGAAGAAAGCTTTCCTATGGGATGATTCTGTGGATTTCCCATCTTCTTCAGGATGTTGGGACGTGCAGGAAAAGCTTGTCTGCTTCTGGAGGAGGATAGGAAAGAAGCCACCAGGTGACAAACCTGGTGAGAAGGCACCCCATGTTGGAGCAGCATGACAGAGCTCCTGTCAGGCAACACTGTGGGATGGACGAGGAGAGCTACCATACCCATTGTTATAGCAACAACAGCCTTAAGTATTTCAGAAAGTCGTGAACTGTAGGGAGGAAAGTACATTTTCATTGAATTAGCCAATGTTACTGGAGGAAAAATAAGCAAAATTTTGGTCGTGGAAGCTTCTCTTCAGAGCTACATGATTTTTTTTTGAAGTAAATAAATGTTGCAAATGAATGTTTCTTTTCAGCTCTAGTAATTGTTATACTTTGTATAACAGTCCATTACATGACCTGTGTTAATATAGCTAAAAAGATTTATTTCTGCTGCTTACATGTATGATTGCAATAATTTGTGTCTCCATGTTATCTTGCACTGATTTAACTGTCAGCTTGATTTGCAACCATTTAATTAAGGCAGCATGAAATCGGTGCAACAATCCATTTGAAGCAGATTTATTTGATTTGGCCAAACCCAGGAAAGCCTTGGTTCAAGCTGAGCTGAAATAGGTTGTTCTAATCTGATTTCACAGGGGTTTTATAGCAATGTAACTGCTTCGGGTGGTTAGGTTTGGAGTTTGATCTCTCTTTTGCTGGAACACCTGTTTGAATACGCCCTTCTTTGTGGTCATAAGCATGCCTGTGGGGAGGTGCCCTACAGTGGCATGGTTTGTTCCCTGTGGTGGTGGCTGTACTGACAAAACGCTGCTCCGCACCCACAAACCCATGGCATCAGCACTGAGCCACCTGCACCATGGGATGTGCAGCAGCCTGCCACTGCCCCATGCTCCCACCACGTGCCATGTCCCCATCCATGAACCCAGGATTGGGCTGGTTCCCTCCCAGTGCTCACGTCCAGCCATGGCTGGCCCTGCAAAAGTGACGCCTGTCCCCAGATGCTGAAAGGTGGCTGTGGCTGCCAGCTGTGGGTTGCTGCCAGCCCACACCGGCATCTCCATGACAGCAGGAGCTCCTCAAGCAGAAAAGCCCTGCCATCAGGTTGTCCCATCCGCTAGGGGAGTGCTCTTGTCCAGGGAAGGCAGTGTTTGTTTTACCCATGGTGTATGGGTAAAAAAAACATTCAAAAATCAAAACAGTTTTGCTAAAGAAGCTATGTTGAAATAGGGAGACTCAGCTGCCAGGGACTGAAAATACTGAAAACATGTCAGTACATAGATAAGTCCTATGCACATGCTTGCACAAGTTAGCGTTGATCTATTTAAATTGATTTAATGCATGATTTTGGTTCAGTCATAGGTGCCTCGTGGCTGAGATGCTGTAATCACTCTGCTCTTAAGAGCATTATTGGCAGCATGAACTCTTGGTGAGGAGGAGCCTGATCTCAGGGTTGGATGCAATTCATGCCCAGTGTGAGACACATTCATGCTTGTCAGCCAAGGCCACTATATGCTGCTGCTCCTGTTATGTGCATGCTGCTTTTGAGATCAAGCACGGCATTACCAACAGCAATGTCCAAGACAAAAGGTGGCCAGGCTCAGAGGAGCAGCATTATCCTGCCCAGCAGCATCAGCTGCTTTCCTTGGAGCTGCCTCTGACATTAACGAAATGAAGTCTTACTGTTTATTAAGCAAATAAGCACGGTTAATTCTCTACTGTGGGCAAAACATGAAGCTCCCATGTGACATCTCCCTCCTCCTGGCAGCCAGATGGTGGGGAAGGATCCCCACCAGGTGACAAAGATGACACTACAGAACCTGCAGGGAGGGCAGAAAGGGCCCTGCCCTAGGGCCTGCCCCCCCAGGCAGTGTCCTGCAGACTCACAGGAAAGCAGGGGGGGCAGCCCTGGGCACCCACCTAGGGTGCTTTCATCTTCACCTTGGAGTTCCCCTTTTGCCACATTAGTTGGTACTCTCAGCTGAGAATAAGAAAAAGAAGGAGCAGCTTTCTAAAATATTTCTTCAGCTGGATTGTTGTTCGTCCAGAGAAGGGAGGGGTACACATGTCTCAGCCTCTTCAGTCACCTTTTGCCAGCAGAGCAGGCTCCTGGATCCCAGGATCTCCAGAGGAGGCAGAGGCAGAGGAGTGCAGCCACCTTTCTGGGTGGGGCTGTGGGGATGTCCCTTGCTGGAGGATGAAAGCCCAACTAGTGATGTGGCTCTATCTTGGTAGTTGAAATACTGTAGTTGAAATCAACTTTTGGTTTTAAAGATAAATATCCAGGTCAGTTACAAGGCTTTCTTTGTAATCCAAAATCTCAGAATTCAAAAGGTGACACTTCCACGACAGTGTCACAGCAATCACAGCTGTCTGAAAGCACACCCCCAGGGAACTTTTCCACTTCATTATTCATGTAGCCTGGCTTGCTTCATCCTCTGTGCTGGAAAGAGCTCTCTGTATGTGTGTATGAGCCTATATGCAAATGTGTGAGAGAGTGAGCATATACAGATATTACATTTTTCAAATAAAGCAGCTGGAAAGCACCATGCTTCAAAATATGATTACCTCTACCTGCATTTTGCTGGTGCCATTATAGACATCACTGTGCCCAGCAGAGTTAAGGCTGTGACCATGCCTTGCTCCTCATGCTGCTGAAGCCCAAGATTCTGGTTGCTCCAAGATGTCCGTGCATGGATGCCTTGGCTGCTGCAGAGCTGTGGAGTGGCAGATGCCTCCACTCCTGGGACAGGCATGCCACATCCACCCAGGGCCTCCAGGGACATTCAGTGACTTCCAGTGAGGGGATGCCTCCCTGGAGGGGTGCATGAAGACCCTTTGCAGGTGACAATGCAGTCACAGGGGGGATCAGACACTCAGTGGCACCACATGTGGGTGGCGATGCCTGTGAGCAGGTAAATTATTGCATCCTGGGGTAGTGGTACTAATAAACCTACTTAGCATCTTGTTCATGTCTTTGAAAGGTTTCACAAGTATTACCCATGCTGAAACATTTCTACTTATCATCTATGGGAACCAAGCTAACGCCCTAATTTAGGTATCTCATTTTTTTCGTATTTTACACTCATCATGGAGAATAAATTATCTTGGATGAAGCAGGGACAAGCATTGCTCTCCTTCTGCAGGCACACTGTGGCTGTGGCTGGGGCTCTGCTGGGTGCCAGCAGCCCCCATCACTCATCCCTCCTGACATCTCCATTTTTCTCTCATGACTAAACCACCTGCGCGTACGTGAAATGGTGGCATTTAATGGTTCTGCACACTGCCTCCTTCGCTTTGACGCGATCCTGCTTTGAATGCATGTAGTGACGACGGCTAACATTCCTACATAAAAGCATTACATTTGTATAGCATTTTAGAGTGTCATATATATATTTATATAAAAAAGAATCCACAGAGCTCGAGTTCTAGAGGAAAGCATTTTAAACCTGAGCCATAGCCACCCATCTCTGCAGCACTGTGGTGGCCCTGCTGTTGGCAGAGGCAGCTCCCAGTCCCGGGCACCCATCTGCTGGCTGGTGGCTGTGGTGGTGTTTTCAAAGCTGGGTGCCAGCTGTGTTTCTCAGACATGGAAGCTATTTGGCAGCTTGCAGCTGAAGTGTGTGTGAGACAGGCAGTAACTCAATCTGGTGTGAGGAGTCACCGTTCTGCTTCTGAATCACGCCTCAACCCTTTGGAGGAAGTAATCATTAGACTAGTGCAAGGATAGGGGCACTTAGCATGATGATGAAATTCAAAGCTGGAAAGATAAGAGATTAAAAAGACAGTGCTTGCTCATCACTCAAGACATCTGGGTTTGGATTATGGTACACATTCCTCAGCATCTGTACTGCAGACTGGAGGATTTCCTTCTTTTCCTCGGCTTTTGTTCCCTCACCCTGTATCACAGCCACCCACCCCTGCAGATGCACTGAGTGTAGCCTTAGGACCACCGGAGCTGGGCTGAAAACCCATGTCTCATGGTTTTGCGACACTGCGAAGCAGTGCAGGGGCTCTACCAACCCAGCTGCGTTCAAAAGCCTGGGAGGGGTGGCTGGCAGGCCACGTTCTGGAGCAATCACTGCTGACAGAGAGCCAAACCCCAGCGTAAACGCTCCCCGCACGCTGACTGATTTGACAGAAATAGGATCCAAATAAAATCCGTATGCCCAGGTGACCCAGTGGCACAGGGAGCTAACGGTTTCATGAGTGTGCCCTTGGCAGACATCTGTGCTTAGGGACTCACGTCAAAACACTGGGGCAGGTGAGAGGCAGCTATTTGCTCCTTCACTCAGCTCTTGTCAAGGCTGCTGGTGCAGCCTCACCTTGAGCACTGTGTGCAGGTTTGGGTGCCACAATTTAATAAGGACATAAAACTATGAGAGAGCATTTGAATGAAGGCTATGAAGATGGGAAAGCGAGTGAAGAGCGAGGAGTATAAGAAGCAGCTGAGGTCCCTTGGTTTGTTCAGCCCAGAGCAGAGGAGGCTGAGGGGAGGCCTCATGGCGGCCCATAGCTTCCTCATGAGGGGAGCGGAGGGGCAGCGCTGAGCTCTGCTCTCTGGTGACAGCGACAGAGCCTGAGGGAATGGCATGGAGCTATGTCAGGGGAGGGTCAGGCTGGGTGTTAGGAAAAGGTTCTTCACCAGAGGGTGGGCGGGCACTGGCACAGGCTGCCCAGGGCAGTGGTCACAGCCCCAAGCTGCTGGAGTTCAAGGAGCATTTGGGCACCACTCTCAGACATAGGGTTTGAATTTCAGGTGGTGCTGTGTGGAGCCAGGGATTGGTCATGATGGTCCTTGTGGGTCCCTTTCAACTTGAGACATTTTATGATTCTGTAACTGTGTCACAGCCTCTCTGGCAGTATGTGTGTCCTGGCTTTGCACTGTGCAGGTTAAAGGGATGACCACTGTATGATTTGTTCATCCATGTGAACACTGCAAGGCATGCTAACACAGCTGCCCTGGGTGCTACGTGATGCTAACCCCATCCTTGCCTGTGGTATTTATGGCAGTGTGATGTTTGAAATTGCCCTCTGAAAGGGAGTACAAAGCCAAGCTGAAGAAATACTAAATAGATAGGCCAGAATCAAGTGACAGGTGTCCAGACAGGCAGACATCAAGTGTGGGGGTGGCTTGTCCTGAGAGAGTAGGGCAAGGTGGTCAGAGCATGGCCCAGGACCAAGAAGTAAAATGATAATCACATTGTCACTCAGTTAAAAATAGACAAGTCTGAGGTCACTTTACAGAAAGCAGTATTGGAAACGCCACAAAAATAATGAAGATCTGCAAGCCTGGTTATAAAAAGGGCGGTGGGAGGAAAGAAGGCAGCAGAAAGGTGAAGATTTATGAGGACCTCTTACAAGGCATTACTGAGAGAGCAGGGAGAAGCAACAGAAATATGTGTAAAGATGCCAGGGGACATGTTCCAATCTCATAGCTGAAGATGCATGTGCATTTATGGGCAAGAGATTACTCCAGTGTATTGGTAAAGGCATATGAAAACAGGTATATGCATATGCAAGCAGCCATTTACGTTCACTGCTATGAATTATGCATATACAGCTTCCTGTAAGATGCAGTGTCCTGATTTTATTGGCCCAAACCAAGATTCATGCATTTTGAATATATGGTCCTTTTAAGTCTGCCTACACCTATGTCAGTGGTTTATTAGGCTATTGTGTGTATTTCGCAGGGGTTCTGTTGCAAAGATCTGTATGACTAGCAGCAATAGTTGAGGATGCTGCACATCTGTGTGGACAGCATAGCCACACTAGATAGCAGAGCATTAAGGTAACCATTTATTTATCCCTTAGATAATGTATTTCAGGCCAATCACTGTACAGGAACTGCAAAGCAAGCAAGCACTGCTGCTCTGTACAGGAAGAAAGAGCTGGCGTGGCTGCAGCTTTGTTCTCACTGAGGGCAGAGAGGTGGCCACCCATCCTTGCTATGCTGAAGCAGATTTGTTCATAAAGCTACATAAGAAATGAGGATTGATTCTTAGCTGGGGATTGACTGGCTGCAAAACCACAAGCAAAGTCCTTACCGTTTTGTTCGTGCTTTCTGCCATAGCAAGAAAAACAGGAGTAGTAGGGTTTTTTTTGTCTTAGATGTGTGGTTAAAGAAAACACCATTGGCAAGGTGCTCTGAGAGTATAAGATTTAAATTGCTTCAGAAGTGCCAGTGCTGTTCAAGGATGGTCTAAGGTCAGCCTCATCCTGTCTGGGAGGATTTAAAACTACCAGGAAGGCACCAGTGGCAGCTCAGATGTGCCCTTCAGCCTGGGGTGACTGCCGTCCTGGTGGCACCTGGGCAAGAGTGGTGCTGGCATGGGGCATGGCGCAGGCACAGCGGGATGTGGGGCTGCTGCTCGCTGGCAGCTCTCCTGCCCTGCCTCCTGAGGTTGGGGCATAGTGAGACAGAAACATTGGTGTGACAGCGCACTGCTACAGCTCAGTTTAGAAGTTGGCCTGGAGAGAAATTGAGGGGTAGATGTACCCTATTCTGCCTCATTTGGAATAGAGCATGAATGCAGCTGTTCCCTTTGTTCCTCCCTGCAGTCCCCAGGGAAGCCCTCCTTCCCTGGCGGCACAGCGTTGCCCTGATCGATGCTGTTGAACTGACTCCAGAAAAAGGGCCTTCCTTCCTTTGTTTCTTGCTAGCCAGGAAACAATCATGCCAGTCCACCCTTGGGGAAATGTCAGACACTTTGGGTCTGTATAACCAAGTGACAGCTTTTGTGCTGGGCAGCACAGCCCTGGTACCTCACTCAGGAGCAGGGCATTTCCCCAGCTGATGCAGCTGAGGAAGAGGCCAAATAACAGGGCTGAGAATGCTTTTATTTCCAGGTGTTGCAGCTGATCGAGTGAAAAAGATATCTGCCTTCCAAGCCTAGATTTTTTTATGTCAGCCTTCATGTCTGAAACCAGCAGCATCCCTCAGATTGGTCAGCAGTATGTAATTTTAAAGGAGAAAAGAAATAGGAGTTGCAAAGAATAATTTCAGTGCATTATCGGAGCTGTGATAACTGCAGAAGCAGGAAGCAGGCCACTGCAATGGGCAGCGTTTAAAAGGTAAGGGGTGTGCCTGGATGAAAGCAGGCATTTGTATTATCTTTCAGCACCGGGTTTGTCTGATTGACTGCAGTGGGTCTTTAAGTTAGACTGTGTTTTCGTACACACTTGTTTTTTGCCATTACATGCAGACACTGTGTAGACATAAGGGGATCCTTGTGAATCTCATGGGCATTAGCACAGAGACATTCTTTCCCAGCCTAAGTGATACTGTATCGTGTCAGCGCATTTGGAGGTCAAGAAGCATGGCAATATGATGAAAACTCCCATTCAGCAAAGCGTTCATCCTCTCACAGTTCAGCTGCCCTGAGCTATTCCTGTCCTGCAAAACCAAACTCCACAATATTGGCTCAATTACCAAATTTGTATCAGTACAAAAATGGAACAAGCACTCATGATACAGATTCCTCTGTCCACGGAGACAAATGAGACATCTTCTGTTTTATCTCCGTTTTTCCTTCCCCTGCAGGAATATTCTGTTACCTGAGTAGGGGAGAAAGAATCACTAAGAAATCCTAACCCTTTACCAAAGGTAAAGAGGCTCAAAATGATAACATCTAACTGTCCTCACTTATTTGTGAGTCTTTGCACTTCAGAAATCTGGCCCTGACCGGCAGTGAATTTAAGGGAACACAATGAGACAGGTCCTTCATGTGATACTTTTGATATAAGCAGAACTAAAAAAAGCCAGGAAGTGCTCAGGCCCCTCCCCTTTCTGGAGGGGTTTGTATGGTCATCTAAAATTTCATGTACTTAGCCAACTTTTGAAGTCTTTAGAAGCTTGCCAGCGCTACAATATGGACTATCACTCTGTCAGAGGAGATTAAGCTAAAAAATTAGCTGCTTTCAAAATACAAATAATAATAAAACTCCAGGATATGGCAGCTTAAGCCGTGGTTCCATGAGCAGTGCCCAGATCTTTGGGTCACATGGAGGCTGCGCTCCATCATGGACCCTAGGTCAGCTCTGAGGTCTGCTGCAGCCATCACTTCCTCACATGGAACAAAGTTTGGGGGTAGTAAGGAAATGGGCCGGAGGGGAGGAGAGAGAATAATGCTGAGCGACCAGTGAGAGGTTCACTTAAGATCTTTGCTGTGAGCAAGAATGATCGTCCAATTATCTTTTTCTCCTATGTAGTGATGGGAAAATCAAGCAGTAGTTTCCATTGTATTACCAGGTTTTTGGAACCTTGTTTAGAAACATTTCAAGGATTTTATTCTTTTTGAGAACTTCCCTAGGAAATCTTCTTTAAATATTTGGCAAGAATGAAAATGTACTACTTGACATGAGCTATAAGTTCTTACTTATTTAATACTCAAATTAGTTACTCTTTTTTTAGTTACATATCAAAAAAAGGTGACTTTTAAATTCACTTACTCATGATGCTGCATTACCTTTCTCTTACTCAAGTTTTGGGAAGACACAAACTGATTCAAACTTCAGATCCCGTACTGCAGATACATATCTCACACCATGTTAGTGCTCACTGGGTAAATAATTGTGTGACCTTAGTTTCATATTACGTTAGATTAGAGGTGTAATTGTTTGTAATCCAATATGGCAAAGGAAAGGAAACATCATGCTCAGCAAATCAGGCTTCATATGACGGCATTACTTACAGAATGTACATTTAGCAAAGACTTTTAGGAACTATAAATAGTGGAAACTTGTAGGTTCAAAGAGCAGATGTTTTACTGACAGAAAGCAGAAGCATTGTAGCTAGGAGCTAACAGCAGAAGAAGGGAAAAATCCTATGTGGTCTTCAGAGCCCGCAACTGGATGGAGTAGGTGGATTGCATTCATTAAACTTCCCAAGGGATGGGATTTTGCGACATTTTGTGTATTTCTGATCAGTGAATGACAGTGCTTTGGGAGTTACTGGGATAAGTTCTTGAATTAAAGTTTGGGTAATATTTCTGGGTAAAAATCTGGCTCCACTGAAAGCAGCAGCAGTTTCATTATTGATTTGGCTACAAATAAGATCTCATCAAGAACAGCAGGAGGAGGGAGGAGAAATTTGATTTTTTATTTTTATAAACTCGGAGCACTCAAACACAGCAAAACAGTTCTGCATCGAGACCTTTGCACAGCCTGCAAGCCTCAGTGAAAGATGCCTCGCCTCTGTTCACATTTCACGTGCCACGAGCAAAGAAGGGAATGTGAGCACATGAAGTCTTGGTGGGCATCTGGGGGCTGCAACACAGCAGCTGCTGGACCAGAGGCTGGATGTCATCTGGTGGGAGCTATGGCATGGAAAGAACCTGAATCACCACCAGCCTGCTCTGCTCCCCCATGTTCCCCACGCAGTGCTCTCCCCACAGAGCCCCTGGGCCACCTGCCTGTGCTCAGGAGCCACCCATGCCCCTCCAACAGGGGCTCTGATCCTGTCCTTTCTGAGCAAAAGGATTGGGCTTTTCTATGCCTGGAGTTTTCAGTTCTTCCTGAATTTGGTAGGAAAATTAAAATGATAGTACTTTACCCCTAACAGAAAACTGCTTCATTTTAAAATGTTCTTTTCTTATTTATCATCTTATTCAATCATTTTCCTGCTGATGTCAGACAGGAAAACTTTTTTTTTTTTAAGTATTCCAAAAGCAAGTGGAATCCAACCATTTCCTGCTATTTTCCTGTGGACATCATAAAAAACTGAGACAACTTCTTCCCCCATTTCGAAATGAACTTCTTTTAAAGATGAATTTCTTTCCATTTTTCACCTTGAAAAATGAACTTTTGAAAGGTTTTGTCTTCTCTGCCACATGCTATTGCATGAATCATGCCTCTTCTCTAAATCAAACACTTACAGGCGTTCAGAACTGTCTGTGTAAGAGCGGATGCCACTTACGTGCCTTCCATAATGAAGACCAAGACCTTGTACCTACCAGCAAAGACTGAGATATCTATTGTGAAACAATTACTCACAGCTTTCAGCCAAAATATATTTTTATCTTATCCTGGAGCATTATTTCAACAGGGTAAAATTGACACAAGTCTTTTATCAGTCCATGCATTTTATCAAAGCACTGATCAAGAACTCAAAAACCAAGGCAAGGGGATGAAAGGCGGTGAGATGTCACCATACTGATCCTCACCAACAGTCATTACGTCCAAACAAAAGGCCTCATTCCTGGTAACCTTTCCTTTGATTTTACAACTTCTCTGCAGTCACTCCTTCCTTTCTGCCCCACATCCCAGTGGGGCTGGGTTGGGGCAGTGGAAGGTCTCATAACTGGCTGATAGGCTTTGAACCAGGCTAGAGGTGATCTTGAGACAGCAGTAAAAGACTAGTTAAAGTCTAGGGTGTATTCAGGCTACCTTTTCTATATTTGCCTAATCCCTGTAAGGAAAGAAAAGGAAAGAAAAGAAACTCAATACTTCTATTTTGCTCTGAAAATGTCAAAATTCTAATTTACCTTCGCCTTTTGATAGTTTTCTATCTTGAAATATTACCATTTTTATCCAGAAGACTCTTGTTTTGAAATGTCTAAAAATAAAATTCCTAAAAGTAAATTCTTCAATTCAAGTTTTCAAGATTTATCTACCCATTTTGTAATTTGCCACAATATTTGAAACATTTTTGTGCCAACCTGGAGTATTGTTTAACTATTATTTTTTTAGAAATGAAAAATCTTGGGGAAGAAATGATGCGGAAGGTTCTGTAGTACTGGATGTTCCCACTAAAGCCAGCACTTGTCATGCAGCCTGGGCACACGGGAGCTCTTCTCCCACTGTCCTCAAACTGCACAATATCAGATGCAAAATAAAAACAATGCCCTGCTGAAGAATTTTCTAAATTTTGAGTCGTCATTTTATTTTATTTTTCTCCCATCTCTTCAGCTTTTACTCAATATATAGCCAATGAATTAGAGAAAAACCATCCTGCTTGTTTTGCAGGCAGGGAATCAGGTGGACTGGTAGCAAATGGGGTGCTCACCAAGCCCAGCCTTGCCATTATCAATCCGCCTTCCTGTCTAAAGGTGAGCCTTCCTGTCCAGCCTAAGCCTTACACAGAGCCAAGGGATATGAGTGGTGTGAGGGAGCAGCTTTCAGGGTCACGAAAAATTCAGATGTGAGTCAGAGTGGTGGTAGAAGTACTGGGCCCTTTCACCAAGCAGAAATAGATACTATTCATCGCTCCCTGCAGATCCCCTGGGCCTAATTCTTTGCTCTTCTGCCTCCTTAGTCACACAGGCTTATGGACGGTACGTGTATGGCCAGATGCTTTCCACAGTCGCTAAATGATGCTTCAGTAAAACCAGGATCCTGATTAAGGTTAAAACATTTCCTCATTTTAACAGCTCTTGAGCTAACAGCAGTGCTCTGGCAACACTTTCTAGTGCACAGAATCACAGAGAACACCTGAAGCAACAACACAAACTATTTATTATTCAGGCTTAGTTCTGCAAAGTGTCTGCTCTTTCCTACTGTTCTTGTGCATGTCTTTTATGCAGCAGCATTCTTCTGCAGCAGTAGTACCATGGCTCTCCAGCAGCTTGAATGAAAGGCACAAGCCTGAGCTTACAGCTGTAAACACTGCACACCCACTGCTGCATGGGCAATCTGGCTTCTCCCAGAAAACAGCTTCTGAGCCACTTGCTAGAGGCAGCCAGGCCATTTTTCTCCACTTTGGCTCTTGAAATGTCAGAGAGTATTTATCGAGAGTGCTTAGAAGTCATTGCATTCTGCTCTAATATCACATTGGTCATGGGCAGAAGATTTCCAATTATGCCCACTTCCATGATTAAATCATTCAGACCGAAGCACTGTTTCTCAATTACTTTTATGCACCAAATGTCCTTTCCTGTCGCATCTGGCCAAGGAGCTGGCTCCCTCCCACAGAGGCCAAGGAACATCTGGGCTGAGGCTGGGCCCTGGAGTTGACCTGGTGGCTGGTCTGTGGAAGAGGCCTGATGTAGGGAAAAGACAGTAACAGGAAAAGTGATGCCAGCATTGATTTTTTCCTAGTGGTCTAAGAAACCATAGTTGTTTAGTTGCTCCAAGGTCTTGTGATAGATGTCCTCAGGTTCTCCTGCCAGAAGGGAGTGATGGGCAGCTGTTGCCCAATACGGGCAATGAATGGCTGGAAAGAGAGGCTTTTTTCTATGTGTTGTGTAAACTTCGATGGAAAACTTCACCTGTTATCGCACAAAAGACCTGATTTCTCAGAAATAAAGTTGAAGCGATTTAATCATAGAATCATAGAATCACAGAATCATAGAATGGCCTGGGTTGGAAGGCACCCCAAGGTTCCAACCCCCCTGCCACAGGCAGGGCCACCAACTTCCAGATCTGGTACTCAATCAGGTTACCCAGGACCCCATCCAACCTGGTCTTGAGCACGTCCAGTGTCGGGGCATCCACAACCTCTCTGGCAGCCTGTGCCAGCACCTCACCACTCCCCCAGTGGTTTAACTGGGATTTAAGTATCAAAGCAGCTTTGAGGTCCTAAGCTAAAGTCTCTCTGAGGCAAATTTGTGTAGTTTTATGATCTGTGCAGGTTAAAAAATTATCAGGAAAGTCAGTTTACCCCATTTTGAGCATTGTCTATCACTGAGGTGCAGAAAGAGACAGCTGGATTACCTCCTAAGCATTTGTTATGACCCATTTTCAAGGCCCTTACATGAGGAATTGTAGCAATTCAGTTTTATAAACACCATCTTGTCTCACCACTGATTTACAAACTTATGCCAGTAAGATTCCTGATTCTAAAACATACGACAAAATTACAAGCAGAAATACGTGATAATTAAAATACTCTGCATAATGAAAACATAGCCCAGGGAGAAGTGGAACAGGGAAGAGTTTGCTGCCTGTAAATTTCTGTCTCACCCTGGAAAGGTTCTTGATGGACAAACATGAAAAATATCATGAGCACATTAAACCAATTTTCTTGGAAAAGACCAAAAAAAAAAAAGCTACCAAGCTCCCTTCCCTTTACTACTTAGTAAGTACTAGAATAATTTAATGCATGCAAATGTATACAAAGTGCCATGGAGGGATGTAAAGTTTGCTTAACCTTATTTTGGGGGTGATCAGTGCTGTAATATACCATTGGTTTGGGTATGATGACAATTTTTAGCTGACATTTACACATGTGGACCATGTGTGTCTATGGACACACACACGTGCATATGCTCACCTGGCAGTGATTATCAGTTGTGAAAACAGCCGCATTCTGCTCCAGCATGCCAAAGGTCAGGCAGAATTCTTTCTTGTAAACGGAGGGAAATCCTGCTTTGAATAACCAGCGGCTTGACCTTTGCCAGGTATTAGTCTTGTCAGGAGTCATTACCCAAAGGAGATTAAACTATGAGAGCCTCAAGGTATTGTGTGCATTGAGCGAGACCAGGGATTAAGCACAGACTCTTGCCAAGTGCCAAGGGAGTACCGCGGGAGCTGCTGGCAGCGAGCAGTGCTGGTGGGAGGCAGCTGCACCCACCAGGTGACACTTCTGGAGTGGCATAGAGGGGAGAGTGAGAGCTGCTCCCTTCTATTTTTCTTTTTTCCTTTTTTCCCCTTTTTCTGTTCCTTTTCTTTTTTATTTCTTCTTCTTTTTTTTTTTTTTTTTTGAATTTTCTTTTATCCCCATGGTGGCTTGCAGTGAGAGATCAAATCAGTGCTCTTGCAATATCTTCAGGCTGTCATTTGAAACATGACAGCCCATTTAAAAGAGCATTCAGGCTGGCTGTCTCAATATTGTGCCTTTGAGAGGTGTCAGGGAAATGGCTGTGGTCGAGTTGGAGCAGCTGGATTATTGGCTTGTGTTGATTCTGGCAACAGTACCTTCACAGCAAGTCTTTGGTTTTTCGGCAGTCCTTCATGTAAAAGTGGGGGAGGGAGCTCTCCTTATGGTGTGCAGCCTGGCTCCTTGTGAAGGTATGAGTGTATTTGAAGAAATGTTGCCTACTAGCAAGAAATACCCTGAACACGTGGGAGACCCTTTCCTTCCTGCATGGTTCTACGTACACGTTGTGTTTAGTGGCAGCATCTGTACCAGCTCTGAAGGAATGATACTTGTAAGTATTTAAAATAATTCTAAAATAACAGTTATATTAGAACAAATACAGATTTTCAACCTGAAGAATCTATATCGGAATCCTCATATCTATTGGGGGGGAAAAAACCAAAACACTTTGTCTGGAGCTACTTGAATGTTAAGTTACTTGAGAATAGCTCTGCAATGTTGCATAGGCATCCAAAGGAGGAGAGAGAAGGCACAGACAGCGACTGCTTTTTTCCTGCTTCAAGTATGACTTCCACTTCTAGCAACTGTATAACATTTAATTACATACCTACTGTTCTTCAGATTATAGTTAAAATACAATACTTGTTGAATTTATGACTGAAGTGGGAAAGTAGCTTGCTTTGTAGTAATAAAATGTGCTGTGGTTATACAGACCCTGACATTTTTACAGCAGGTACCGGGATGCAAAAGCAAGTGGTTCCTGGCAGATGTGGGCATGGGAATGCTCCCCACATGCCAGCTTAACACCTACAAGTTTCTGGCACAACTTCACAGTTTCTCCTTAGACATGAGGAAAAGTCCTGATGTAAATCTGATAGTCTGAGGCTTCACAAAGCAGAACTGCTGAGACAGTTTGTGTTGGTAGCTGTAATTTTGTAAATTCTGGGTTTCATCTATTCCCTTGGTGAGTAATTAAATGTGTATATGCCTCTGCACGTACCCGACATCCTACGTCTTCAGCGGGTGGTGAGCTTTGGGAAGTAGGATTTGTAGGGCATGCTGCCATGGGGAGGCTGCTCTGGGGACCTGGGGGCTTGATGGCACCATGGCATGACAGAGGAACTTGTCCGAGGTCTGCGGTGAGGAGCCTCGGTCTAACCAACTCCAATGCTGATCGCATTTGAACAGCGTTTTGGAGACACAAGTGAGGCTTTCCTCAGTCTCACCACAAGGAATGGATGTAAACATTTCTGTAGCTGTTCAGGCTCAAGTCTGAACTTGGTTGAGGCAATGTGAAATTTGAGGTCAAAAGGTGAAATGCTGCTAAATTTAAGATTCAAACTTACATTCAAGAGTAAATGGTTACTTGGGAGGCTTCCATTTCAGATGCACTAAATAAGGGATGGCTCTTCCAGCATCTCTCCCTGCATCTGGGTACTGTGGCAGTGTCACAGGAGTTATGGACTGGAAAGGCCCTCCTCAAACATGCTTTCCCAAGTATGCAAGCCTAACTGTTCTTGTGCACCCAGGCTTGTATCTATAAATGTTTGGATGTGGCCCTGCAGGTTCACTCCATCACCCCAAATATAGGATTAAACTGTGTATTCTCCTGCCATTTTTTTTTTTTTCTGGCTTACTACCACTTGTCCACAAACAGTGGAAAAATTTGAGTATTAGAGATTTGTGGGGTAAGGATTAATTCTGAGAGATATAAATTGACTTGATGGGACCTTCTCTTACTGGAAGAGGGTGATTTCTTTTAAAATTTATTTATTTTCTGTCAGCTCTTAAAGAGAGAAAAATAGCACACCAGCAGAAAAGTAGTGAAATCATCTTGATGTATATCTTCATTATCTTTTTTAAAAAATTATTTATTCTTTTCCATTTTCCATTCATCAGTAAGAATCAGCTGACTGACTTGCATACTTGGTCATTACTAACAAAGTGGGATCTCAAGTCTCTCTAACTTCCAGTTGTCCCAGCACCGGAATTAGACTCAGGATGAAGCTGGCTCTGTTTCCATGCTCAGTTCCAGCTTTTTCCAGGCACTTCTGTCAGCTGCTGAATTACAGTAGTTGAACAACTTGCTAAATAGAGGGAAAAAACAACTGTGTATGGAACTGATGGACTTAGATCATTAAACTGATACCTCAGGGTGATGTTCTAGAGAGCAGATTTTGGAGATGTTGGTTTTGTTGCTCTCCCCAACAGTCTTTTTTAACTGGATTCTTGTTCCTCTTGCACATTCCTGCTGCCATATTAAGAGCCAACCAACGGGGTCAAACAAGATACTGAGTATTTCACTGCAAATGAAGACCACGTGCTCGTGCCTGCCTGTAGCCTCAGCTGTGATGGCTGAAGAGGCCACTGCCAATCAGCCATCAGCCCCAAGCTCTACTTTGGCAATACCCTGCTGCAAGCAGGAGGTTTTCTTTCTAAACCAGCTCACTGTAACCACACAAACAGTTGTCAGGATCTGAGACTTTCAGATGCTGCAAGAAGGAATGGATGGGGTCAGGAAGTCTCTTACAGCTCTGCTGCTGACAAAATAGCCATAGTGTCAAACCCTGGGCCACAATCTGCTGGTGTCGGTGCTTCCCTGCCTGGTGCACTTACGGGGAGTCTCCTTACCTCAAATACCTAAAAAAGCGGGCTGGAAAATACAGTTTTTTTGACTGCAGTGGACACACCAAGCTGGCTCTCGTTCCAGATGAGCTGAGTGGGAATGTGTGCAATAGCGTAACTGAGGAACCAGCAAACACAGGGACGCTGTCTCCTTGCAGAGATGTTGGCTGACCGAAAGCTGTGCAGGAGCTGGTCTGCTGCCACGAGTCATCCATCAGGCTTTCCTCCCCCTTCTCAGATTTCCCCTCAAGGCTTTTGGCAGAAATGAAACTGGAAGGAAACATCCTGGAATTCATATAGCGGCATAGTTACATGTCATCTATATAATACATGCTCAGTATAAACACAGTCATAATTAATTTCTCTGAAGAATATTCACTGTGTATGTCATGGGAACACGCAGGTGCTCTGTTGTGGGATGCCAACAGACCGTGTCCTGAAAAGCTGAATGTCTTCTCTGGCATTAAGAACCTAATGAACTTTGTTACCAGATATTGATGCTAAAAAGTGAACGTGACTTGTATTTGATACACCCTCTTTTTTGTCAGTACTCTGCTCTTTGAACAAAAGTCCTTACAGTCTCTATACACGTGTACTGCAGCTCCATGTGCTTCCTCGTTGTTAACTTTTCCTACCAGCATCACAATGTGGGGGCATGCAGAGCAGTTTGCATGGGTGGGGACCTGGAAATGATCTGCTCAGATCCCAGCACAAATGGGGCTGACTTAGAGAGGTTCTTCAGGGCCTTGTCCAGCCGAGCCCATGGTGGCATGTAGCAGTCTGGCTCTTTCCGATAATTGATCAAAGGTTTCAAGTTAGAAGGTTTACCTAGAAAGTAAATACTTAAGGTTTTACATAAAAACTGCATGCAGACATACATATTCCCTTATGCATGCTTGCGTATATGTAACACAAGGGCATGGAAGAGGGAATTATTATTGTAGTTACACTTGGGAAATATCTGCATTTATCTTACTTTACCTAAACACTCTCTCCTTAAACCCATAGTGCACAAACAAGTACAGTGCAGCCATCCTGGCCTTGGAACAAATGCTTGAAGTGCCTTCCAGTGTTTCCATTTCAATCCTTTCAAGCAGGAGGTCCTAGCCTGGACTTCAAATTTATCTCTGAGATATTTTCTGAAAATAATTTTCATCTAAGGAAAACTGGACGTTAAAAGGGATTGTGCCCCCACCCCAGTCCTCCATGTGCCTGGCTGGGTGCCCACCAGTAGGGCAGACCCAAGCACTGCTGTAGTGCAAGCCTCGTGGCTTGAGATTCCTTATGTTTGTAAGTTCCTTGCTGAAACATTACACAAAAGCTGAGAAGCTTTTTGAAAACCTAGCAATGAGATACGTTAAAAACCCAGTACTAATCCAAATGACTTCATTCTGCTGTTTAGAAAACAGGAGCGATGTCCAGTACGTGCTTGAAATGCTTGATTTCTTTCCACCCCTCCAGCTCATCTCGCTTCCCCATTTTATTTCTTCCTGCTCCTGGGTTGCTTGCTGCTGTGTTACGATCCAGTCAAGTTAACACGTACAGTTCCTGAATCTTTTGCATTTCTTGTATTTCAGTCCCACCTCGAGAAGCTCATAGGTACACATCCCTGTACCTGATTGCGCTTCACACAAATCCAGCTGCCAGCTGAGAACTGGAAAGCATCCAACTGACCCCTGCATCTGATCCAGTCGTTCACGCCAAGGACCAAAGGCAATAGCAAGATATTTTGGGACCAGGACAGGATGTTAATCTGGTGTGTCCTTCCCTCCAAACACAAACTGACTTCAAAAGAGTTGCACTGAGAGAAGATGGGGCAAACAGCCCTCCTGTGCACAGCCAGCGACAAACCCCTTCCTGGCTTCCACGGAAAGCTCCAGCCAACAGCCATGGGAGCAAAGGGAGCCAGGAGGGAACCCCATGCCCCACTGACTCCTGGCACCCACCTACCACGCTGCTGAGCAACCTCCTACTTTTAAAGTGCTCAGCTGGAGACGGGGCCACGGCAAGACTCAGAGAAGAGTAGGCCACTATTTAAATACATTGGATGGTGGATAAGAAGGAAACAATTTTAGATTATGGAGGTACTCTGTTGATGAATCCTGACTTGAGACAGGAGCCACTTTTGCACAATGAACTTCAGCACACCCATACACTTTATTTTGACATTTACAGCCACTGAAAACCCAGAGTACTGAATTTTAAAATACAGACCAAGAAACCTGCAGTAAGTAGTCAGAAATGTTTCAATGTCATTAGTTTTCAGCAGTAGTAATAACAAATTATACAGTCACTACAGAAATCAGACCTGATAATAAACAGCCATGTGTTTTTTAACACACTTTAGCAAGTGCAGGGTTCAGCACAGCAAGCCGCCTCACAAAGCTGCAAAATTGCTTGGAGCTGACACAAAGGCAGGAGCCCCACACCTGCAACCCCAGCTGTGCAGCAGCAAGCAATGCAGCAAGCAACACCCCTTACCTTGCAAAGATTTCATTTTAAACCCTTCTTGATTAAGGCATTTGGGGAAGGCACAGGGGAGGGCACTGTGGATGGCCAATAGCTCAGTCCCTGTGGGACTGCGAGACAGAACCTGCAGGCCAGCGTGGATTACTCTGAACAAATCTTCTGCTAAAACATAAAGTGAAGAGCCAAAAATGGAACAGCTCAGGGATTTTGCAGATAGTTAACTAGATGGGGGGAAAAAAGCTAGGACAAAACAAAAGAGAGCCATTCCAGCTTTCCTTCAATTATTGAAGCTATCAAAACAGTATAACAAATCCTGGGCACGTGACAGTAGAAAAATTACAGGATGTTTGTTAATGAATAGAGCTGGAATGGTGTCTTAAAGAGAGGCTAATGGGTCAGAAAAGAAGTCCAAGCATGCATGGCCAGAGGGGACAGTGCGGAGACTGCAATACAGCAAGTAAGCGTGCGGGTACCGAGCGGGAGCATGAAGTGGCTGACAGCCACAGCCTGCCTCCCTGACACCCAGAGTCCGTGTGGATCTTTCACACGTGGACAGCCAGTGCCATGCACGTCACGGAGACAGGTCCCATGCACCAGTGGGGAACCACAGAGACCCCCAGGAAGGCACAGTTATGGTTTTCTGAATTTTGCTGGGTAAGACAGAGGGAAAATCTCATTTTTATGTCTTGAAATAACTATAGAAAATATAGGAAAACTATGCCTGGAACCCACTCTCACTTCCTTACAAAAGTCTTTGGATTTCTCTAGGCTATACAGCTGAGCGTGCACAGGAGACTAAACTACAACACAGTTGTGTAGATGAAAAGTGGAGTTATATTCTGGGACACAATTTAATAGAAAATATCAGAACTCTCTGTCCACAGGAGCTGTGAAATCCATATGAATCTTGTTTTCTACACAGCACGTTTGTCCTGCCTCAATGTAATTAAAGCATCTACAGTCCAGGCTCTATCATCTAATCAGGCTAAAATACCAGGCAGCTTTATTTTTCATGTTGAAGTTTATCATCACAGTGATCCCCATGGTGCTGGGAGATGATGCTATGAATAGGTTCTGAAATGCAGTCAACAGACATTTCCGTGTTACTCCAGGGAAGGCACAGATAATTACTTTAATTACCCCCAGTTTGTTCTTCTGTCCATAATTATAGTTTTGGGTTTATAAATAACGAAGCATGATTTTAAAAAACAAAAAAAGACCCTCAATTATCTGAGGAACTGTGCTGCAACTCAGTCTCCAAACGTGGTTGTGCAAAAGCAAACCAAAACTACACTGTATAAGCCCATAACATACAGATGTGCGTAAGCAGAGCAAAGCAACAGGATGGAAAACGTCACCAGGAAAATAAACTCTCTCATCATTATTTCACTGCTTTTTACCTAAAAAAAACAATGGCCCATTGTTTTGATTAAACCTATTGTCCTGTTGCATTTTTTTGTTATTGAGGGAACCAACAGCCCATCAGTGAGAGTTTCCTGAGGAGTAGCAGCTTGAAAAGCTAAACACAATATCTTCTGCTCAAGGCACATTTTGTTGCATATTTGGGAAACTCGAGGTAAACTAAAGCACACAGTTGAGGATTTAACTTGTCTGAGCACCCATTTCAAATATAAAACACACTCCAGTTTTACAAGGTGGTTAAAAACTGCACAACAACAAAGTTATTTCGTGTCACATCCTTGCTTGGTGGCCTTCCTCTCTCATTCCTGGGCGCTGCCAGGGACAGGACACAAAAGCCTCTAGGTCAGGAGCCAGCACAGCAGGAGGCTTCACTTGCCATGAACAGGAGCAAAACAGGGCTACAGACAGAGCAATGCCCTCTCTGAACAAGGAGCATTCACAACCAGCTTCACCACCACAAGCACACCATCAGCTGAACAGATACACACAGCGACCTATGGATATGAAACAGCGATGGCTGAAGAGTTTCAAAAGATCTTTGCCCAACAAGGAAACAAATTATATACTAAAAACCCTTCACGAAATACATGCTCTGTTCTTTCTCCACTTGGTATCTTCCTTGCTTGAAGCTTGGCTGTTGCCCAAACGCATCCAGAGCAACACTTGATGATAACTCAAAAATGTGCAGTTAATCTGTGTGTAGCTTCAGCTCCTGAGTGCCAGGAGCCAGAGTGTATTTTCTGAGAGAAATGGGCTCGATCACAGAGCATAATCATGTTTGTGTAAGTCTTTAGATGGCCAAGGATAAAGGAAATACTTTTAACTCCTTTGAGAAAAGATGAAAAGTCTGAAGAGAAAAATTCCACTTTTTTCAATGCTGTTTTATCCACAAACAAGTACAAGGCCCAGTAGAGAGCCTTCTACACTATAGTGAGAAACACTTAGCTTGCCCTTTTTAAAAAAAAAAAAATGAAAACAAAACCATACAGCTATATTTCATCATAAAAACTAGTTTGAAGAAAGAGTAAACTTTTGCTCTTTGATCTATCTTGACTTTCCTCCAGAGACACATAACAGGAATATTTCAAACTCATTTTCATCTCCTATTTGCAGGAAATAGGGAAGTTGCAGCTCTTAATTTCCAGGCTTCTGAAATGAGAAAAATAATAAAATTATAGGTTGAAACAAGATGTATTTAAGGAAGAAAAAAAATAGAAGTAGATTCTTAAGCGTACTTGCAGCGTTTTAGTGAAATCGGATATTTTTGCCTTAACCATAATAAACAAGAACGTTTATTTATGTTACATGCACCTTCCATTTATTATCTGCGTATCCCTGCTGGGAGGGAAACAGAAATCTGAACTCATGTTCCAGTCTGATATGGACTTCAAGCTCTACATTATAACAGTAACTCCTACTGACTGAAACCCTGAAGTGCAATACTATGGAGTGAGACTAAGGCAAGGCAGTTGTTTTGTTTCATAAGATTGATTTTGTGGATACAAAGAGTCTTCAAACAACTCTCCATATCTGGATGAATTAAGATGAAAACATCCAACAAATATCTCTCAATGTTACGATACCAGTTTTGGCATCCTCCCCTCAAGCTTTATGGCCGTGCAGACGCTCTCACTCAGAGCTCTGGGATTCCCCTAGCATTCAGAAAAGCTCTGCGGTTGGAAAAATACCTGTGCTGTGTATTGCAGTTATGCTGATGCTCTGCCAGTTTTGAAGAAGAGACAAGCACAAGAATATTTCTGCAACTGTGGACAGCCATGGCCTTACTAAGTCACAACCAAATGAGGAAAAACACTGCCTCCTTCATCAACCCTGATACCCGCAGCAGCACTGGCACAGTAAGAGCAGGCACCTGCTGCTGCTGACTGTAGCAGGAGTTTTAGAGCTTACCAGGGTCCTTAACTGTGATTGGACTGCGATTTGACAGAGGGGGTCAGGTTCACGAATTCCCCTCACTGCGCAAATAATAGATGATATATTTTTTTAAACAAGTCTTCTTCCTGGCAGACTTGTCTTCATTTAAGTAATTCTTATTCTGACTGGAGCGATCTACAGATGATAGCCCTCAAGGAAATGACTTCAGCTTTTCACTCAGTGTAAGCCAGGCAGTATAGGCTAAATAGGGTAATGGCCAGTGATGAAGAACTAGCCAGATTCCTTAAGGTTCACTCTCAGACATTGAAATGTTTCTTTCTTTAACAGAACATTTGAACGTTTTGCCCCTACGTAGTACATATATTAGCTATTTGTCAACAGAAAGAAATTGAGCTGACTTTTTTGACAGCATTTTTGCTCTTATGACTTTAAAAGTATATTCTAATGATTTCTGTGACTTTTTTTTTGGTGAGAACTGTCATCTTTTTCCATAACACTGTGAAGAAGTGGAGAAAAATCAGAGGGGCTAACGATGCCCAGTGTGTCAGCTCAAGAAGAGCACCACAGTTACCTGACAGCAGGAACTTTTATCTGAAACTCTTTCACAAGTCTCATGAAGCTGTGCATTACTGAGGAGGCTGTGAACTGCACGCTAACACAACTGCTCTCAGCTCTGCCTCTGTTGATAGTGAAACACCTGCAGCTCTCAAACTAATCTCTAAATATATTTCAATTGCCACACCTTAAAGATTTGAGTCAGTTCTAATGAGCTGGCACAATAACAAATTACCACAAATTTTACATCGTGCACTAAAATTCCAAGAAACAAAATCAAATTAAGCAAAAAAAAACAAAAACAACAAAAACAACAAAAAAAAAACCCTCAATCTGCCATTGTAGAAATAAACTCATGGGTGTTTTGCAGTATAATATCAGCTGCGGTGTGAGTTCACTTCAGTGAAATTTTGAAAGTGAAGAACAATACTTAGATTCTCTAAAGAAAATTTGGAGTAAAGATATCTGGGAATGTGGGAATGTACTTCCTTTCTTTATTCATTATAACAAATGTACAAATCTAACGCATGAACTGGATGAATTTTATAGTTGGTGAACTGTATGGTGCTCCCTGGGTATTACAATATTCTCAATGCAGGACATTTATTTAGACAGTTAAAAGCAGGAATGCAGGTGAACATGTGCCAACTTTTTCTTTAAAAGGCTTAAACTTACTGAATCATCCATCTATGTGGTGCCACCAACACCTCCCTAACAAAATTAAAATAATTTATTCGCAGTTGAATATACACCATTTTTTGCCTGACTACAACGTTTTTGTGATTTGTTAGCGCTTCTTTTTACAGCTAGGAAGCCACCATCACTGATTAAAAAGCCAAGGCTAACATTTTCATTTCATGCACTACTTGAAATGAAAGACATTCATGGAATGGAGTGTTTTATCTGCTTAATTGTGATTGTTCTTGACAACACATCAGTCCACGGATTGGATGGATCTGTGAAAGACCATGCAGTAACCACACGATTAAACAAGCTATGTGAATCTGCATATAGATTTTACATTAGGGTTCTACAGTCATTTAGGATGATTCTGAGGTAATGACATGACTGACACATGATAAATCAATATGTATGGAAGAAGCCATTAGGCATATAATGCATATCAGTAACAAAAACAAGATGTATGTCAAGAAGTGGTAAGCATAACGCTACCCAGCAACAGAACAGTCAGGGACAGCTTGCATGCGTGTAAGCACTGCTCACTACTAGCATGTCAGGTAGTAATTACTTGGGCATCCTGTCTAACTTTCAAGGTTTTTACTTGTCTTGACTAGTACACATGAAATGGCAGAATCTGCTCTCAGCAGATGTTATGAGAATGCTGTAAGGATCAAGTATGGGCAAACTAATGGTTAATTTGATCCAAACAGCATTCTCCTTGGGCTGTGCAAACCTCTCCCCTCTTCCAAATAACAGTCAAAACACAGAGACAGCAAATGAAAGCTGGTTCTCTCAAACCAAGGATTGCTAGAGCAGGGCTCAAATACCTGGGCACAGCCACCTCAACCTGCAGCTGGCCTGGGGTGTCACCACAGTCCTGTGAGCTGAGCGATGTTGTCATTCTGTGTAAAACTAACCATTGCGCTCTCCAGACCAATTTACTGGGGAAAGCGAGAGAGAAGTGACAGGAGAGTCCCATCGCAGATGCATGGGGTTTATTTCAGTTAGGGCTTCATCCCCTCTTGCTCCACTTAGTATGGTGCAAGGTTAAAATTAAGTAGCATGAAATATTTTAACAACTTGGATTCTCAAGTGAGGAACATAAGCTACACAAAATTAAAACGGGACATCAAAAATTAAGTACTTAGAGAAGGGGAGGAGGTTGCAGGGGATCAGCAGCCTTCAAAGGAAAGGGAGAGAAGCCAGCATGAAAAATGCAAAGCCTAAGAGGACAGCTCAGTGTTCCTGAAATGCTTATTATCACTTTAGAAGATGATAGCCATCAGGAAAAAAAAATGAAAAAAAAGAAAAAAAACCAACAAAACAAAACTCATGATAAAGCAGATAAATGTCTCTCCTGATATCTAGGTAATGACAGAAACACACTGCCACATGAAAGTAGTATCAAAGATGAACTACATATTTCTTTTTAGGCCACTAACAGACTTCAGACTGACATTTTTCCACAGCCGACAGTGGTACAATTGCAGAGCCAGCTCCTTTTCATGTCAAACTGCAGAGCCAGGAAATTCAAAGGCACCATCAACGTACACCACTAACGTGCATCAAAGCCAAGTGCTGGACAGCTGGCCACCACTCAGCAAATGAGAAAGCCACATGATAAAGAGCACATTACAAAACATTTCCCTAAACCCATGTATGAAGTACTCCATGAAACTAGGGCCTAGATAAACTCCTGAGAATTTTTTTAATGTACATACCAAACATCCTCTCCCAAGCTGGAACAGGAAAATAATGGCTGTTGACCAACCTGAATTTGGACTTCAGCCTCAAAACAATCCCTTCACTTGCTCTGTGATGGGGTCAAGGTCAATGTCATAGAAGCACGGCCTGGTGGGCAGTCCTGGCATGGTGCTCATCTGTGGGAACAAAGAAACGAAGCTACAGTCCTGCACTTGTACAGACACAGCTCACTCCATCCATGTAAACTTCAGATTAAAAGATGAGATTGTTCGTTGTGGACTCAGTTACAGATGTGAACTTCATCACATTTTTTGTTTCTGCTAAAAATGTCAAGCTCTGTACTTCTTCAACTCATTTTTAAGTGCATGCTTCCAAAAGACAGAAAAAAGAAAATAAAAGCCGCATAATAGAAGCTAGTACAGTAAACTAAATATAAGAATAAACTCCTTAACAAAACGAAGACAAGAAGACACTGGGAGTTATTTGTTTCTCAGAATGTTTATCCAGAACATATATCAATTTATATCTACTAGGAAATTCACACAGCAAAGGGCAAGGATGTAAATGCTTGAATTCGCCCGGTTATGCAAACGTGCTGAGCTGCAGACCTTTCCTCCACAAACTCAGAACACAGAAGCAGAATTAATCGCAACACTTTCATGACCAATTACTTAACGTGAGGAACAAATTGAAATAGTTCAACTAAACATACATGGTTTGTAGCTGAATTCTAATTTAGTAGTTAGAATCAGTAGTTTGAGATATGAAACTAAAGTAACGCAATTATCACAAACTATGTATAATTAAGATCCTGATCTAGCATAAAACATGAGCATCTGCATATTTTTAAACAAATGAATAATCTCATGGCCTTAAATTATGCAGTTAAATAAAACTCAGCTCATGCTGCTTATATTATTATTTACAATTGTCATTTTAGCAGCAATTAAAGGAAAAGGAGTGACATGGGAATCTTGAGGTGCAGGCCCACCACAGTTTATGCTACCCAAAACCCCTGCCTCCCAGCCTCCCCCACCTCAGCACTCCCACCTCCTCATGAAGGGGATGTCCAAGAGAAAGTTCAGCAAAATAATCCTGTTTTAGATTTACTGGTGCAGGGTAAAGGATGAGACTGTGGAGCAGTTTTAAGGCAGAAGCAGTCTGGATAAATCCAAGCCACCATGGTTCCCACCCTGCATCTTCCTAAGATGACAGTCAGACACTGAATGTCTCACCATGTTTCCACTAATTCAAAGCACTCTAAAAATAGCATTTTGGCTTATGAACTCCATAAACCCTTTCAATATCTTAACCTCACAGGATGGCTATACTATGTTTAGTCCTATATTAATACCCAAAGAGATGAAAAACATTATAATCTTTGGAAACAAACCAGAAGGTCAGCATTAGCTCAGCTGTTTGCTGGCTAAGAGCTTTTAAGCGTTAAAGCTTCTTCAATAGATTCTGAAGACCAAAACTGTAGCTGGGACAAGTCAGTGGAGCTCATTGAAGCTGTTGGTTAATCTGACTCCAGGATGTCATCTTCCACTGTGGTAGTACAGGAACAAATCACACTGGCTGAGTACTGCAACGACTCCTGACACAATAACCTGATGACAGGGACAAAGTGAGGTATGTTCTCATGACGTCAGCTAAAACCCATTGCTGAAAGGAGGAGGTTTCACCCTGTATGCCCCTGGGATGGTTCCCCCTTGGAGCCGACTCTGGCACTTGTCTTACTTCAAAGCAACCTCATTCAGCCTATCAAACTGACGAAAATGCACCCATTCTTCTGGACAGGGTTGGTCAGCTGATTAATTAAATCTGTTTACTGCATGACTAGATCACTACTGGACTGCTGGCCCAGGTAGGCAGCAGGAGGGCCATGGCAAGGCCTCACCTCCTAGCAGAGCGCAGATGGCTAAGATGGCCAGCCGGCTCCCTACCTCAGTTCTCTCCAACTCCCCCATCAGTGGTGTTTTTCCTGGCCAGAGGCAAGCCATAACAGGCTAACTGGCCTCAAAAGAGGGAAAACAAATGATGGCTATCCCAGTTGCTCCAGAGAGTTGTATTTACAGTCCCCTCTCTGCCTGGAGCCATATTTCTTTATAAGTCAGCTGGTTCTGCTGGACATTCAGTGATTCAGTTAGCATCTCCCTTACACTTCAGCTTCACTCTGAATGCTAAGTGCAGCACTTCCATCATGGGAACACAAGTACAGACATCTCTGCATGCTGCCCTGCTTTACGCCTCAGCTCTGCGTTCTCTGGGGGTTTGTCCTGCCATCTCACAGCTCAACCCCACCTCTGGGAAGGGGGAAAGCAGTGCTGATGTAGCCATCGTCCTACTGGAGATCTGAGAAAAAACTGGCTCTTCTGCTGGACTCAGTATGTTTCCTCTGTTTTTAAATATAGCCCTTCCTGAGCTTTTGTTATTGTACACAGTAGGATTAAAAGGCAAAATTGTCCGTTTGCATTCACTTAAAACCCTTCCACTGATTGCAGGACATCACTTTATTGCCTGACATTGTCTTGGCATCTTAGTTAAGTACTAAAACACCTTGTCACTATTGTTTATCTGTTGGCCACACTGGTTGGACTACTACATTATTCAGGTTACTGAATTATTTTCTGTCTCAGACTCAGCCCAGTTTCTGAGTTAACTCTTAACAAGAAACTGCCTTAATGAGTTACACTTTCCTGGGAGGGAAATGAGCACATCGCCAAAGACAACTTTCTGGTTACTCTGTGTACGGCAGCTCTACATTTGCACCTACATTTGGAAGTAAACTCCCACATTCCATGTTCCTTTGTTTTTATTTTTATTTTTCTCATTACTGTTATTGTAAAAAATATATCTACAAGCTTGTCCAGTCTTCATTTCATTTTTCCTGCACAATAAAAACAAGAATAAGTTAGCGGAGTTTTTCCTTATTATTGTGTTGCTAAAAAAAAATCCTAGGTGTATGCTTATTTTTTTTTCCCTATGAAAAATCAGAGTGGAGTTACACCACTGTAGAACTGCCTACGTTAACTAATGGAAATGTACTGCATCTATAAAATGTGAATATCAAAACAGTTTATTACCAGTTCAGGGAGTACAACTGTTCTCATATTGAAAGTTTAAGTCAACAAAAGGGAGTGAGTTCATCTGAATTAAAATTACTGCTGCACGAAATGAAGCACAAGGCAGAAAAACAGAGAGGAAACACTTTGGGACTAATACCTATGTGAACTGCAGAGTGAAAATAAAACACGTCCTGTCATTTTCCCCATGGTCCAAACAGGCAAAGCCATGCGGATTTATGATCACGCCTCTCCGCTCTCATTATTTGGACTCACAGAGGTAACGCACAGCAGAGTCTACCCCTTTTTCATCACTTCAAGGCCAACAGCAGGAGATGGCTGGCTGGCTGGCTGCGGAGATTACTGCCGCTTATTCCCTCACCAGCACTCCATTTCCTTCTGTGGCAAAAAAGGCGCGAGAGCAAAGAGGGCTCAGTAGGCTGCATGGCTGCATGAGACTTCAGCTGGTTGGCTTTCCACATGGCTGCAGACTCAAAGCAATTCTCTTCCCCTGCACCGCCTTCCACAGTGCTGAAGGAAGGAATCAATGTGCAAGTTCACAGGCCAGCCTTAACCTCAGCAGGCATCACAACCCAGAAGCACCCATCCCTCTCCCTGCTCTAAGTGACTACAGTCTCAATTTTGTGCAGGGGGATGCCAATCCGACCCTGGAGCACATGTTGTACCTGCATAGCACCCAGCAGACTGCCTCTGCCTCTCCAGGGCTGCCTGAGATAACTACATGCTAAAATTACTTCATCCCAAAACGCTTCAAAAAGGAGAATGAACAATGAAAGAGAAAATATGCTAAAAACATAAATCACTATGGTAATTAGCAGGTATGTGCAGCCCAAAAAAACCCAGAAATTCACAGACACACAGAAGCTTGCCAAGCATGTCAGACAACATACACCCTCTATACACTGCACGGAGATCAGCACAACTCTCCATTCCAATATAATGCCGTTCTGGTTATAATTTGGTAGCTACTCAACACCACGTGATGAGGCTGTAAAGAAAAAGGATAAGAAGTAGTGAACGAGACCACAATATCAACTTCATACCGCAAACTGAATGTAGGTAGCCAAAATAATCAATGCTTAATTTAATCAAAACTGTTGTTATCACACCTCCCTTGGGAGAAGGAATATACGAGGCATAAACTTTGCACGTTAAGACCTTATGCAATTCACATGAATGTTTTATGCAGGGAAAACAATAGAAAATTTTATGAAGACTTTGTCCAGCTGCTGCCCAAAATATATTACGAAGGAATTAATAGGAACTAGTTTTGTAGGAACTTACTGGAATCAATCACTTTCTTTACAAGCTCTGCAGCTGTCTACACATCCGTGAGAGCAAGTCAGCTTCAGAAAGGCAATATGAAAAATACAGCGCATATTTCTTACTATGTCATTCTATATTTAGGAGATAAAAACAACGAGTCTTACAATCAGCCATCCTGAGGGCTATTTACGCTCCTGGAAATGCACAGCTAGTGGAAAATAAAATACGGTTTTGGTTAAGAAAGCCTGTAGGCTATTGTTATTTACAACAAGCACTTATGAACTTGCAGAAGTGTGCTTACATTACTAAACAGAAAAAAACATACGGAGCTTCCTTAAAGAAGCCAGATATTTTTAAGGAAGCTACATGAAAATGCTGCTCCACATCCTCTCCAAAACGCACCTACAGTCACTGGATGAGTGACTAAGCCGAGCTTCACTGGAGTTCCATTTAAATTACAGTTACTTGTAATTTCATGTGGCCATCAAACCCTAAGGCTCTGCTAGCCAGGTTTGCCATGGTCCCAAAAGGAAACATTGTCCTTTGCTTCTTTTTTTATTGTACAATTGCTTCTCAGTGGTTGACACATCCTGCCTTTTGCTTTGAGTGTGTATACACACACAGGTACATATATTTGTTTATTAAACAAAAAATCCTAATAGAACCTGAGATCACTTTAACAGAGCTAGCACAACAGCATAATTTGCAAAACAGATGTCCTGAGGACTACACCCAACTCATGGTTAGTGTCTTTTTCAGCTATAAGACAAGATGTGCTGTTTTACAGGCATAGCATGATTTCTAAATAGAGAAGAAAAAAACAAACAACAACAACAACAAGCTCCAGAGGAATCTGTAGTTACACAAAGTAGGTAAAATGGATAAATATAAGATACCAAAAAAACATCTTACTGAGGAAACCTCTCTGTTCTGTGGCTTATGAAGTTATATTGCATTTGACAAGAAATGCAAGTAATTCACATTATCTAATAGCAATCTTTTGTTAACAAAGTTAGGACAATGTGCAACCATTTGAATCTTAAAATACCACAGAAAACAGATGTTGTCTCAGGAGAATCTAACAGACACATGACTGCGGATAACTTCTCAATAAAATCTGATGCAGTGAATTGCACACTCCATACTCCCTCAGCAAGAAACAATACCAGAGGAAACTCAAGAGATTTATAAATAGCACTGAAAACCTGCATGCATTGTGTTCAACACACTAGAATTTGTTGGAATGTTGAGGCGTGGCATGAAGGAGCTCCACCTGAGGGTTTCAATAAAGAGCCACTTCAATAACGGAGCCACCACCAGACATTTACTCACCTGCAGTGCCAGTCAGCAACAATGCACAAGAAGTTGAAGGGAAGGGCTCTCCTTCTTCTGAAGAAACCCCTCCAGGTCTCCAACCCTGCATACACTTTGCCACGTTCTTCATTTCCAGCGTCAGATTACTTCCACTGATTTCTATGGTGCACTGGAAGCCGGCACCAAGAAAACTGCAACCCACAGGATTTAAATGAGATTAAACAGACACAGGACTGCACTGCATGTCTGGAGGAGGGAGTGCAGGTGTTATTACTGGACACCTTAAGGTCTCTGTACTCTCCATAGGATCACAGCACTTCAAAGCATTCTCTTTTGCAAACCCTTCCACGGAGGGTTCACGTACTTCATCTCCAAACTGGACTGTCCTGCATTGCATAGAGACACTCCATGTGCACCAAAAAGGGGTGCTAGTGCACAAAAATCAGGCAGCATATCCTAATGAGATTAATGTTGTAGCCTGTACCATGAATTTAACAGGAAAATGAAGGAAAAGAATAATTAAAGGAGAGCAGTACTGTTTAGCTTAGTTAAAAGAAATACAATAGATATGCAACAGCTAAAACAAAATATGCATAATAGAGTATATCCACCCACCAAAGAATAAGAGAGAGGAATGACACTACTCCAAACACAGAACTGACTCTCAAGTAACCTTTCACCATATCTCTAAGGCAAACAAACCTCAAACTCTCACATTAGGAAAAGTAGACACACAATGAATGCAAGATGGGGCATCCTTCAAAAAACTTTAGCCTTTAAAAATAGATCAGTAAACTCAGCCTTGGAAATGGATTAATTTCTAAAAATCTACTTTAATAACTACACAAGGCTTAAGAAACTATTACCACATTATTTTTCATTGCCTGAAAATATCAGGGATTTATAAAATCAGCTACGCAACAATTTTTGGTCAGGGTTTAAATAAAGTTTTACTTAAAAGTTTTAATGAAAATTTGCCAAACCTGATGATAGTAGAGGAGGTAGGGAGATAGAAGTTCATATTTCCTTCTCAGGAACTCTTTAACAAAAAAAAGGAATCTTGTTGTAAAGTAAAAGAGCAATCACCCTAAGAAATTCAACACATTAACAGCTTTCAAAATGATCAAAATAATGTTTGAAAAGATGATGATCCTATTCCAACATAAGCTGTAGTGTTCCTTGCAAGAAACAGTTCTGTCTCACTGGCATGCTGCCTGATATCAGGTGCAGAAGTCCATCTGGCATCAATTATTCTATTCTGATTTTCTCTTACATTAACTTGCACATTCTTAGCAACTGTCTCATTTTGTGAAAGTATTTACAATAACAAAATGCACAGACACTGTTCGGCCATCAGTGTCTGGATGAAGATACAGAAGTACTGAATACTGAGTATGCAATCCTAATCAACCTTGCTGCCAGCTGCTCAAGCAAGGTGGAAGTTGCTTGTGCCCTGTGATGTTCTCTAGGGGACTTCCAGAACCCTATAACTTAGTCATCTTGAGCGGAAATATTCTGACTGAAAGCAATCTCTTGGGCACCCTGAAGAAAAAAACACACAACAGTCCACATCTGTCCAGTACATTTTTTGAGACAGCTGCAGGTACATCAGGAATCAGCCAGTGTTTGGTTGGCCAAGTTCTTAGCAAATGGGTCCATATAATACTGCTGAAACTCAGATGTTGCTGTTAGCAATGTCCTGAGGCACCAGAGACCCAGAAGAGGTATTTCGCTAGTTACTAAATAAAATACTTAGGCACAGATGTAATCTGCAAGAGAATGAGTAAATTTCCCCCTTCAGGTAAAAATTTGTGACTCACATACATGACAGCAGTTTCTCTCAGCTTAGTTGTCTCAGCTCAAACATTTTCATTTCGAAGAACATAAAACTACTTGAAGCAGAAGAAGAAAATGATCCCCCATAACAGCACAATGGTGCAAATATTTTAAGTTTTACTTAAAAAATGAATCTGGGGTTGCACATTAGATGGGCTGAATGTTTGATGTATTATTTGTTTGTACTATTTGCAAAGTGGTATGATGTTTCACAGGGTATTCAGAGCTGTTTTCTGCTCTAGATAGTTCAATGGATAAACAAAATGCTATAAATTGAAGGCCAAAAAAAAAAAAAAAAGCGCCCACCCAAACAAACAAAAACAAAATCCAATCAAACAAAAAGAACCCCTCAACCACTAACAGAGGAGATACAGCTAGAGAGAAAAAAAATATAATAAATACCAGATAACTCATTCCAAAATATCCCGCACTCCATCCCAGCCCACTCAAATCCTTTTCCAGCAGTAATTGCTCCCTTGGCCAAGGCCTACATCCTGATTTTCCCTCCCTCCAGGCTTTCGACAGAATCTCTGGCAGAGGACTCACATTCACTGCCTCTTGTACAAAATCACCTCCTCGGTCAGAAGAGATCCTTGCCTCCAGCTCAGTCCTGAGGTCAGAGGTTCCCAGCGCTGCTCCCGCTCCTGACAAACAGCCAGCATATCAAATAGTGCTCTGAAGGAATAAATCTAGAGCGTATTTCATGGAAAGGTGCTCCTCTCAAGTACTGTTTCAGCAACAGGAATGTCTGAAGTATCTGATGCTCATGGGCACACAATTCTCCTGCTTTGTCCAGTGCCTGGGTCTCCTAGTGGCCAGAAGGTGATCAAGTTGCATGAGCAGCTCAGGTTCTCTCTGCTCATGGTATTTTGGAAGGAGAGGTCTTGGGTGGGCACATCCCAGCCACCTCACTTTTGCCCAGGGATGGGGCACCCATCATTTCCTCGGAAACCTGTTTATCTTGTACCGACTGAGGATCTTCCCTTAAACACTGGGAGCATGTTCCACCTTGCGCTCTTGATCTTCACTTTGCCGTTTTGTTTAAAAGATTTGCAACTTTCACACAAGACTTCCCTTGCAAGTCTGACACATTGACACAGAAAAATACAGAGCTTTGATCGTAGCCCGGAAACTGGAGATGGTGGCGACAGTGCAAAGTAAGCATGAGTTCTACACACAACAAATGTTACCCTTCCCAGTTAATTCATGCTAGGAAAAGCATCAATCACAAGTGTATCCCAGACCTCTCACAGTATTTGACATTCAGTACCAAGTGTCCTCTAAAATCATATCAGAATGCACAGAGGTCCTCCTTGACAAAAAAAGAATGAACTAGCAACTTTCATCTGATAGCTGGCTGCTCACTATTTTAAGAAGCTTCCAAAAGGATGCCAAGGAAAGCAAGCCTTGAATAACCCATGCTGAAGCTCACACTTCTCCCGGAAGATGGAGGATCATACAAATGCTTTGAAAAAGGCTGAACATCACCGTCTTAAATACTATGGATGACATGATGAAGAGAGAAGTGTGATCAAGAATAGTTATGAGATAACATCCGGCATGAACGCACCCAATTTTCCGTTAGTCTCATGTCATTAACTTAAGGTATACAAACAGATCTGTAATTTCAATGAGGCACTAATTACTACTGTGTGAAAGGAAAAAAATAATCTAGTTTACATTATTTTGTATTTAGTTTCTAGAAGGAAGGTACAAACTGATGCTCCAGTGCCTTCAGAAGAAGGACTTTCCTAAACTGCAATAAAAGCTGTAAGGAGAAAGTAAAAAAATAAAATAAATAAATAGACAAATATGTAACTTAACTCTCTTTTTGTAAAGCTGATTTTCAAGGTTTCTCTAAGGAGATACTAAAACTTGAATTTCTGTTCACCAGCCTTACACCATGAGTTAATATGCTGTCAGATAGATTTAATTTTCAAAAGAAACCAGAAAAAATTTGTTAACTGAGGGTACAATCTTAATCCTACAAACTTGTACTGATATCTAATAAAGATTCGTATCTTCATAAAGATAATGCTTTTCAAAGTACTTTAAAACATGAATTCAATACACTTGGGAAATACATGAAATAAAACCTCAATTTTAAAAGGTGAGTGAGATAAAAGGCAGAAAAGGTTAAATGTTTTGCCAAAAGTTAGAAAAGGAGCTGAGGTGATGCCAGGAGAATGGAACTTGAAATAGGTAAATCTGACTCTTTACTTCATTTCATATAACTGAAACTCAAGAATGCCAAACAGGTACTCTCCACAAAAGATCTTTATTATAATAATGAAATCTTTGCACCAGTATTTTTAATGAAATAAAAAATCCTCCATTTCTCACACTTTGCCCTGAACTACTCAAGTTTGAGCTTGCAATACGTCAATTTTTAATCAGATTTCTGCAATATAACGAAGGATAGCAATGTATTCATATAAATAACAAAAATGTTGTGAAGCTGTCCAATTAAAATCAACCACATTTGGAAATGCGCTTTTTAGCCTGAAAAACAGACCAACCCCAAAACATGTTTTGTGGTGGGCATTAAGTATTTTTCCCAAATGAAGTGTGTGAAAGGATTAAAAAGGGCAGGGTAGCAGCGAATTTCTGCAGCCTAACAAGGAAGAAGTTAACAGAACTCTCTCCTTTTGACCGTCACCTAGCAGAGGATGATCTACGGGAATGTTTTCTTGAGCATTTGAAAATGTGTAAAAAATGCACGATCAAATAAGTGAGAGTTAATTGTGCACACGCACACGGTAAATCACAAAATGTCTACAATAAAATGATAACATGGAAATTAAAAACAAGTGAGAATATCATCCCTACAATACCAAAGCGAACAGACCGGCCCACAAAGCTGTAAGCTTTATTTACTCTCACAGAATAGCCTCAGGCTGCTCCTAATCAAAACAAGGCCAGCCATTAATGAACTCTTGTTCTTGGCAAACAAACTGCTCACAGCTTCACTGCTTGGCCACGGGCACAGCCAACACGGCCTGCAGCACATTGCTAGGGTTCGGCTCACCTCGTTCCTCCCGGGGCTCTGTGATGGCAGCTGCAGAGCAGCAATGGCCACTTTCAGATGGAAAACTGTTACGGGTTACCAGTGGGAAAGCTCTGCTTTATCTTTGTGTTGGTCCTGTTCTGGGCAGATTATCTGCAGATCTCCTAGTTTCAGCGTCTGTTCACCGCATCACACCCCACTACACTGCCAAATGTGATGGCACTGATTCTCTTTACTACAGACAGGATCAGGGCTCCATAGTTAGCAAGCCTTGTGGAAGGTCTCAGACAGCCAATCTGACATACATGGTGCCAGCAGCACAACATCTCTCTCTAGCGCACACACATGGTTTTAGCCCTCTGTGCTGCTTTGCTGCAAGTGCGTGCTCGCACCCGCCCGCACAGAGGCTGGCACAACCTGTGCTTTCCTGGCCACTACCAAGAAACACAGGAATGGGAAAAAGTCATCAACGGCTGAGGAACGTGGGAAATATCCGTATCTTCTTTGCTGTGTTTGTTTGGGAGACATCATCTTTTATCCTCATTTGATCTAGTCTAGCAGCAATACCTCCTAGTGCCCCGCTTTCTGATTGTACGGAGCAGTGAGATGTTGTGTTTGCACAGAAAACTGGTGCACGGCGAGCTATTAATACAGAAGTTACATGTTTTAAATCAGCCGGAAGGCAGGCAGGGAACGTGCTGTATCAGGTCAGAGCAGCGCGCATCCTCCAGGCTTTTGTCTCTGATAGCGGCAGTGCCAGATGCTCTTCCAGAAAAAAGCTAAAACTACAGAAACTTGACAAAGCAACAGTGGGAGCTGGTAACAGGACTGGCTGAACCCTGGAACACTAAGCTCGGGACTTTTTCCAAATTACTTACCTGTATTAATTACAATCCCACATATTGTTGATGGCTATATCCTTTTATAAATCTTGTTAAATTCTTGGCCTCGGCAACTTTTCCTGTGTTAATGACTTCCACATTTTAATCACATGTGAGAAAGTATTTCCTTCTTTTATAGAGGTATTAATATGGATGCCTGGCAACTTCACACAACCAAGGGAATATTTCAAAGAAAAAACAGTTCCCAGGCAGTAAGGAGACGGCTTCAGATAACCTCTAATGGCTCCATAACAGCATAGGGACATGATACAGGTATAAATACAAGTCTGTGAAATGCAGGAGACTTCAGATGTTACAGATGTAAATCTTTTGTGAATACAGCAACTTAAGAATTCTAGGCTTTACCAGTATTTCAAGTATTAGAAACAAGTAAACTGTGCCAAGAGTCCTAAAACTGTTTCTGTGTTAAAGAAACTGAGAATGATCCAAAAACTTCAATTAACTGAGAGAAAAAAAAAACGTCAAATTACTAAAGAATAGAAACCTGTTACCAAATTGTTATGGGGATAACAGCTGAGATCAAATAACAGCAATTAGCTCTAAGCACACATTTTAAATCAGCAAGTCTACAAAAAATACTACGCATCACACTGTGTGCAAATTGGTGTTTAAAGCCACCTTCAATGCCCTGTTTTGAGAAGAAAATGCCTAAACGTTTATAGATTGCTGTATTATCATCTCTGTAACATGCTTCTGCTTTTCGAGATTGTCTAGCTACTTATGCACTAATTACAATGCTTGCTGAAATACATGCTTCACTTGAATTTTCATTTTATGGGATCCAGGCTACAATACCTAAGTAGCTTCGATTACATAATCCTAACAAATATGGTAACTTTCACAATTGAAAATTTTCCTCTTTCTTGTGAACAATCTGGCATTGCTTCCCCAGTTACACAGCAACTTGAGAGCTTATGCGAGCCAGCTGAAGTGGCTGCAATGCCACAGGATGAAGGATCTTTACTTTTTGATGTATCTGCTGGGATTACTGGGGAGGGCGATGGGAAGCCTGGCAGAATGCTGAAAAAGCCAGCACAGGTCAGGAAGTCACTTCTGGGAGCAGCTGTTTGCTCTAATTGCCTTTACAGATGGATGCTATAGAAAGGAAAGCTGGCATTTAGCAGGTACTGTACTCAGATCCATTTTACCATCATTAAGGCTATTATTAAAAAGGAAAAACTCAGTGAGAGAGAAAGGAAACTGATGGCATAACCAGGGCACGTCCAGACAGCCCAGGAGACGCTCTGTGACATCCTAGTTACTCACTTCCTCTCATTACAGTGTGACTCCTGCCCAGCTCATTCTGGCATTTAGGCTTACGGTCCCTTTGCTAGCGAAGAAACAGGCTGCGGAGGGTTACAGAGAGCCCTACCCACTGCTCTGCCCTGGGTGTGGGCAGCACAGGGTGGCCCAGGCCCCTCCCTCTCCATGGCTGCTTCCACAGCACCTGCACCCAAGCTGCTGCTCAGAGGGCCGCAGGTGCCAGCTGCCCCTCTGGCCCTGCCGCAGTTCACCCAGGAGCTGCAAGGGATTCAGGACTCTGATTAACCCATAAGGAGAGCCTGACTTAGAGCAGGAGGCGAGACAGATGCTCTTGCTACCCAAGTACCTCAGGCACTTCTCAGCCAGCTTCTGGACAACTGCTTTTTTGCTGCAGTGGTATAAGGCACACTGAAAATAGCAGAGGCCTACCTACAAAGCGCCAAATAGCAAGCTGTAAGCTCTGGGGAGCTGACTCATGAGCAGATCAGACGTCCCGGTACTTGGGGCACCACGTCCTGCAGAGAAGCAGGGCTGCTATGCTTTGGCAATGTGACTCTCATTTGCAGATACACGTCTGTCAGAACCCTAAATCTCGCACTGCATTACCTTTGGGCCTGATATTAAATACGCGTCTGGAAAGAATAAAAGGGCAGTCGGGTTGTTTTGAATTTGGGAAAAAGCAAGAATTTTTCTTACTCAAGTGTCAGAAAATATAAATGTAACTTTGTACTTTATAAAGTGGAAAGACTCCAAAACCACTCAGTGCTCCATGTACCTGCAGAGATAAGCAGAAGAATGTTTACCTAGGATACAGTCCTATAAAAAAAATATTCTCCCTTGTAAATCACTTTCCCAACTGGGAAAGTACAGTAAGCGCTCCGGGAGAACAACAGCAGTAAACTGTAATGCCAAAATTTCCTCTGCAGTATGTACTTGGTTCTGAATCAGTTCCAGAGAAGACACCAGACAGCATCAAAACAGAAGCTTTTAATTGCCCATGAGATGAAGATGACTTTATCCCCTTCAGCCTGACCTTTTATGAATACACCCCAGGAAAATGGTACCCCATGCAACCATTAGGCATAACACTGCAGTTATCTGGGATTCATCTTTCATATTTTTATTTTTAAATTGTACTGGAAATTACATTGAAAGGCCTACAAGAAAGCACATTTCTGGATTACCATGGCTTTTATACCTGGGAAATAGATTCAGAACATACATTTAATTAAATGGTCCATTTGATATAACCCAAGGAAAGAAAAATGATGCTATCCCTTTTTCTAAAGTCACCTTAAAACTTGGCTGATGCTTCAGTGTGGATTCAGGTTCCCCACAGAAAACCCTCTTTACCCCACAATAAGAATGCTCACAGACAGATGTACCAGAATGGCCATTCTGCTTTAATTTAAACTATATTTCCTTCCAATATGACACATGTGCATGCATCTGGTGGGCATTTGTGCACATCCACCAATTTTCCCAATTCCTCAGTTCCCCTCTTTTTGACTAGGGAGCAAAGGGGGTATCTTAGTGTTGCCCATTTTGTACAGCACACGTAAAGCGTTAGGAAAAAGGAATTAAATGATTTGAAACGATTGCTGTCATTTTCTTTAAAAAATGTGAAAGAACCTGTTCTTACTACAGAGTTCTCCCAGCAGCAAGTCTATCAGCAACGCAAGGCAGCGAGGTCGCTAATGGACACAGCCTGCACAGCTGCTGGGTTCTTGTGCAGGTAGTCTTCCTCAGACAGCACAAGGCATAGCTTTGCCCCTTCTCTTTCTGCCCTTTCCCTCCCCTCCCTTCTCCTTCCCTTTCCCTTCCTGCTTTGACCACTTCAGCAAGCTTCAGCATTGCTCTATCTTTACCACTCTCATATATTAATCTCTTACAGAGTACATCTCCTGTTCACCAGCAGGGGAATATTTGAAGTAATACATCTATTTGTATGGCTGCGCCAGACATTCCTCCTATGCTCTTCCTGTGCTGCGCCTGTAATTGTCTCTGTCTTTCAAAAATTCAATCAAGGGGCAGTTAATGAAAATTAATTAAATTAGTCTTTTGACAGCACAGAGCAGCACCACACAGAGTTCCTGATGGAGCAATGAGAAAGCAGCAGCAAAGTACTGGTAAGTCTCCTCTGCATCCCTCAAAATGCTGGTGAAGGATGCCTTAAAATGACTTGTTACAAAGGACATACATTGTGAAACAGCTGCTGATTTCTAAACGAGACATGAGGGAGGGTAAATAAAGCAGAAAGATAAAAAGAACACAAATGTTGAATCCAGACTAAAAAGAATGGACGTCTGCTCTTTACTCCTAATGAAAACAATACCTCCACATTTTTGAGGAAGAAGGATGTGAGTACGTCATAATCCTACAAATGAGGTTAAAAAAAACTGTGTTCTTTGAATGAAGACAGACAAGATAAAATTAAAAAAAAAAAAGTCTACAACACTGCAAGAAGAAATTAACTCTCCTGCTGCCCAAAGGGTTTTGTTTTCCGGGAAAGATGCAAAAATCCTCAAACATCATAGTGTGTATTGATGCAACTTTTATATTTGATTCTATCTCAGCACACCCAATATACTGGGGTGGGAGGAAAGAGAAGAAAGGGGGGGAAGGATGAAAGATATCCTAATGATCATGAAGGCACCCACTATGAAGTATGACAAATTTATTTGCCAAGTCAAAATGAATTCGTGAATATATACAGGAATTTTCTCCCCATGAACACTTCCTAGTTTTCCGCTACTGTAGTCAAAACATTTATTTTCTTGACAATGTAAAGAATCTGTGAATGTTTCTAAAATCAGATCTAAATGACTTAATTTATCCTGAAAATACAAACCCAGAAATGAAACACCCTTAACCACCTCTGTTGCTGTGCAGGTATACAGAGAGACAGGCATGCCCATGTGCGGGGGCAGTTATTCGCACTGCTCTGAGTGCCTGTGAAATAAATGCTTTCTCATCAAAAGCTATTTAAAAATAATTGTATTGCAACTTTCATTCAGAATTTGCTACATAGCTTTTCCCCCTTGTACCTCTAAGATCTCTATTTATGATTGGGTATAGGTGAGACTTTTGTTTTTTTTTTCTGTTGTTTGTTTGCTTTGTGCGCTATCAGCTATCCCAAAGCAGAGCAAGGAGTGACAGGCCGAGGTGCCATGGCTATGTCAAAATGCTCCCATCACCTCTTGCTTCCTGTGCCTGTTGTTCACAGCCCGTTGGTCTCAGCGCATGCTGCAGAGCTCGTGCGTGACCCCCCTTCCAGGTTCTAGTGCTATAAACCGAGCCTGGGGATGCAGCCAAACATCTCAAAACTTCTCCTCTAATACAAAACGCAGCACTTTGTCTTGTTAGAAGGAAACCCTGCATGAGCCTCTCTGCAGAGTTAGCACTGCGAAGGTTGCACGTGGTCTGTATCCACACCAGCGCAGCTTCCTGAGCCTTACAGCGAGGACATGCCCAGCAAAGCCTTTGGAGGAAGCCGGGCTGCCCTTCTGGCACTTGGCCTCTCAAGAGATGAAAATGATTTCACTTTACAGAACTAAATGGAAAAAATAAAAAATAAAATAAAAACAATACACAGCTTTCACGCTGCTCTTATTTGTCAAGCTCTTCATACAGTCTATACAAACAAGAAGAAATTAATACGGCATCTAAACGTGCCAAAGCAATTACAGCTGCTCCTGTTTTCCAGACAGGCACCATTTAGCAGTCTGGCACCTGAAGGGTCAGCTAAGACCGGCATGCCTCTCTGCTCAGCTGGAGGTGAGCACCGTGCCCTGGGCATGGACGGGGCTCCAGGGCACAGAGAGCTCAGAGTGCTGGGAGTGGGGAGCAAAAACCTCCCCAGGGGTTGTTTCAAGATGAGTATCCAGTGATGCCCTTAACCACAGTACATTATAGTTATGTTGTAAACAACCAATTAACCTCTCTCAAGATCTAAGGATTTACAAAATGAAATAGGATTAGTATACTTCGCACTAGTTCATCAGCTGCTGTTAGCAGCATACTGTGCTTTGCCACAGTAACTCCCCTACTCCTACTTCACAATGAAGCAGCACCAAGTATCAACATTTTGTCTGTTTGGGCTAAAAAGAGAATTAAACAAACTTGTAACTTAACATTACTAAAAGCAAGTGACTGAAAGTAACAATTGTTAAAAAAAATTAAACAATTATATACAAAGCAATCGTTACTACAACGAGCACTTATTTGACAGCAGTTTTTTCCCTGAACCTCTCTAGGTACAAGCAAAGCAGCTCCTCTGAGCCCCAGTCTCACAGTTGCAGCTTGTTGGTTCGCTGTGGGTAACCAGCAATAAATTTATACGACTGAACCCACTGAGGCACTACTGAGATCGTTTGGATCACAATGGAGGAAAACAGCTAACACAAATTTTATAGCTTTCAATAACACTGTGTGTTTCAAAGACCAGTCATATGAAACTAATAACAGCCGATGAAGCCGTTTATTAAGGAAGATCCTTGCCAAAGAGCAGGAAGATCTATTAACCCAGGAAACAATCACGGGAAAAAAGCCCTTCACTAAAAGTATATTACTAGTGAGACAGAAAATGAATGAATTTCATAGCGTGATGCGAAAGCAGAAATATCCATGCAGTAGGCAGAAAGCATGAGCTGCCTTCTCAGCACCACAGCTCATATTCCCCAAACAAGGGGGAAGACCTGTCCCTGGCTACATATTGGTCCAGGACTGCTGTTCTCTTTTTAATTACACTCCACGTTGACATGGCACAGTTCAACATAACAGACTGAATGCAAAGCACATGACCAAACCACAGTGACTTTGGATGTGAAAACTAGCTGCATATTCAGAGGGGCAGAGCTTTGGAGATATTTGTATGTTAGAGGGAAGACTTCAGACATCTCCTTTCAAAACACTGAGGTCTCTCATACTGAGTTATGACATTGTTGGACACCATTTTTCTTTAATTCCAAAATCGAGTTAGACCATAGTGGATATATATATATTTCCACCCCCCATTGTATCGCTGTAGCCCTGCTCCATGGGTGGCAAAGCCAAATAAAATTTTGCTTCATTTCCAGATTGGGAAGCCACAAGTAAGCAAATTCCTGAAATCACCACCTTAAAAGCAGACTTTCAAAAGCCTTTAAAAGCTTTGTGTCAGTGACTAGGCTATGGATGCAAATCCAAAATTTGATTTGGCTTCAGAAGCACCCAAATATGCCTATCCCTATGCAGACCCCCAGGGCCACTCTCCTTCCCTTGTTCTCCCCATGAAGGCACACATATCCACCTGCTTTCATTTCTAATACCTTGGCCCCCTTCCCAGAGCAGTGTGATATCCCCCCTCCTCCCTTTAAAGACGTGACACTGAATCCAGCTGCAACTGCACTGAGTTTTGGCCAGGAACACCACATATCAGTTCCTGGAACTTCCATTTTGACATACAAAGCAGTGTGCTATTGCTGAATAAATAAAAAGATTATACGATAGCAAAAACTACTCACTTCCTCACAAAATATCATGAGCTTCAAAACAATGCTTCAAGGTATTTTGTAAAGGAGAAAGAGGATGATCATGGGAGCCATAAGGAAAGAAAATGGACTTGGGTTGTGGTGATAGGGCAGTCAAACTGCCAATAGTTTTAAGAACTAAGAAATAAAAAAGTCCATGTAAGGAAAAAAATGGTTCAATAGTAATCAGAATATTTTCAAGGTTTTGGCTGCAAAACCTGAATGTTGATTCAGATGGATCCAGCTGTTCTTAAAAATCACTGGACATTTTTAGCCCGTACTTCCCACCTATATCTTTGCACATCTCAATAATAGAATCAGTTCACCTACACCTTACCAAATCAAACTCCAGTAATTCCTAGTTGAACCTCACTAGACACAGAGGTTCCAAGGAAAATACTGCAGCTCTGAAGCTGACAGAGGATATCTTCCTCATTCTCCATGTCAGTGATATCCCCCACACAAATACTGCCAAAATATTTGCTTCTTGACTGCGCTGTGCAATTCCTTCAATTGGCAGCTGCTTCCTTCACTGTCATTTCAGCCCATCCCAAGAGAAAAATTCGCATACTTTTCCCCACTCAATTGTCCCACAGCACTCACTATAGGTTCAGCAGCAGCAGTATGCGCACAGCTGTGTAACATCTGGCATACAGGTGTACGAAACTGCGTTTGCTCGCTGCCTGGCTAGTCACCACACATTCTTTGGAAGGATAACAAACAGTTATCTTGCAGAAAGACAGATAGATAGTGCTGTTGTGCTCACTGCGCTAGGTTACATTTATCTTGTGTTGTAATCTCCAGACAGTGAGACAGAAATGTAAATGCCATACTCATTCATTAAGAAAGAAAACTCCTATGGAAGACACACATGGTCCTCTGCTTTGGTACTGATAACCGAGCTTGGATGCTGCTCTGTTTCCAAGGGGGAAGTGGGTGGGGCTGCTGTGCATGCTTTAAGTAAATTGTCCTGCGTGGTCTGAAATGGAGCTGGAGCAATTGCTTTCATTCACCAGCTGGAGCTTACAAGTTAATGCCAACAACACTGCAAACATTAATCTTAAACATAGCACCAAAGACAGACTAAACACAAGACTCCACAGAAGAAATAAGGCTTATATAAAAGCAAAGTCCACATTTAAAAGGCGCTCAAATCTTACACAGAGCATGGAAGAAAAGTGTCAGACATCAGATATAAGGGGAAAAAAGGGGGAAAAAAAATCAAGGTCATATTTGCCAAAGGCCTTGGTTCAACAACACATCTAACTCCAAAGCTGTACTCAAAATAGTACAAGACAGACCTACACAGCAAATATGAGGATGTAACCTATGTCCAGTATCCACTGCTTGTGAGCTTCAATACGACGAGTGCAGCAGCAGCCATGAAGATGTCACAGGAGAGATTCCAGCACAGGCTAATGAGCCGTGTGCACACTCAGAAGCTTGCACTACCTCTGCCAGTTGCATCTTAATTCCCACCACCATCTGGGTATGAGTTTGCTTACTCATAGCACAAACATCTTAGATTTTTGCAGATGTATCAGCAATGGACAATGCTTTGTGCCAGTTTCTCCCCAGTAACCCACTAACTTGTCCCCAATAACTTAATCGAAGAGGAGACACCAGTGGCACTACGACTCTTGCCACCTGAACCAAGTCCTAAAACTGCAACCTAAGAAAATCATTTTCAGTTCTGAAATGAAACTGAACAAAAATGAATGTTAAATGGACAGTCATGAAGGCAGCAAACATGTGACAGTTATCTCAGAAGGAAGGGCAAGTCCTTACTATACAGCAAAGCTTTCCATATGTTTCCAGCACTGAAATGGATTAGTAGCGTGAGCTGATAGGTGCTTTGGCAGAGAGAAATATGACAATACGAAATGAAATATGGGTAGATTATTAAAACAGCAAGCTTTGCTGGCACCCGTAGTTTGCTGAAATTCTAATCCAGTTGCCAAACAAAATTCCTATTTGGAATTAAAAAGGAGCATCTCATCTATTGTCAAAAGCTTTCAGGCTCATTTAATTGGTCGTGAAAACAAACAGGTGCAATATTTTCTTTAACTGATGTTGTGCAACATACACGTTTCAGTTTACATGTGTTTCTGCAGACTTCATTCTTCTCTATCCTTGCTGTTAGGGCAACCGGAGTCAGTTAGCAAACCTCTCTCATTTTGGTACTCCAAAACAGTAATTTAACTACATCCGTAACTCCTGGCACAGGCTCTGTTCTCCACTGAGTCATAAGTGCAGGGCCAAGCTCCCGAAGCATGTTTCTGGGGGGTTTTTGATTCAAAGTAAATGCCAGGAAGATTTAACCAGAAAAGAGAATGTACTTTACCCCCCTCAAAATACTTTGTAGCTAGTGTGGGGAAAGGTGCCACTCCAGATGAAAAATAACAAAACTTTTTCTTTTTGCCAAGAGGGGACAGATGATTGGAGCCATTACATCCATAGTTGAACCAGCAGCTACCTCTGCTATGTGCTCACGCACAAAGAACAGTCCCCAAAAGATGAAGTGAAGACCTGATGCAGAGCTCATTTTTGCTACATAACCAGCAGGTAGTCAGAGATGGCACTTCCAGTTAAAACACTGAGCACCTCTACGCCCTAGCACACCATCTACAGTGTAGCAATGTTTCAGGAACTGCTTAAGAAAGGGCTTTGCAGCTGCTTGACCTGGAAGGCACATCATGGGATCAGTACTCAAGATGAAAGCAAAGCAAATATCTCAAATACTACTAAAAATTTGTGCCTGGAAATAAGATTTTACTTTCAATTCAGCTAAAATTCTAGCAGATCCTTCGAAAGAGTTTCAGCCAAGAAGCTAAACTTCAAATCACAAACAGGGTTTTCTACTGTAATGAGGTTGCCTGATTCTAATTATCAGAATTTTATATTAATTAAAGGAGTAAAACAAAGCAAAACAAAATAAAAAAACCCACAGCATTCCTATTGCTTCAGCATTTATGACCATGTGAACAGCAGGGCACAGGGTGGGTAGAGCAATGAGTACTTACATAAACAGATGGAAAATTTGCAATGAAGAACAGATACTCAGCACAGAAATGCACACAGCTATGCATTCCTCTTTGCTCTTTTTCCTACTTATTACTTACGTCTCCACAGTGTCTCAAGGCTCCAGGCCCTCTGGAAGGGAGAGGACTGCAGCATGAAGGGGATGTTCTGCCACTGGGCAGAGGTACACCCTGTGTACACCCATGACATTTTGTTGCACCGCCATGGCAGAAGCTCTTCATACCCACAGCAAGTGGCTGATCCTGTTGGAGCACGGGAGCTTTGCTGCTTCCAAAGGACTGACACACTGTGGAAGCACACTACAGATCAGGAAATGTTCCTTTGACAAGATAAACATGAAGTTGTATACACGTGCAGGTCAGCAGCTTTCTAATGTCTTCATGTTCACGGCATCTGCTAGTTAACATGACAGAGGCTAAATGGAAGGGATGTGCTAATCTGACACTATGTTCAAGGCAATGTTTTTGAATAAATACATGAAGATTCAACATCTCAAAGGATTGCAGGACCCGGGTTGTGCTGTCATTCAAACCATGCCCCAGGCAGCAGATACTGCTGCTTGCAGCACCAGCCTGAGGTCCAGGAAACACGCATCATTTCCCAATTCTTGTTTGTGATGGACAGTTTCCTTCTCATCTGCAGCAGGGGATTGTATCTCACATCTCCTCTCTGACAATTAAGAAAGTTAGGGATGAAAAGCACTATGTAAGACACAGTACATTACTGCAAATATACTCATGTAATACCATATCAAACGGGAAGGATGACATTGCAAATTGATTTTGAACAGCACATTTGGGAGTTGCCAAGGATATCCATAGCACAGTAGACACCCACACCTACCATCTTGTTTTTCTGCCCATTAATGGTAGATATCAATTAATGCACAGCTTCCTCAATGCACTTTTCATACACTTTATATAAAGCCATGTGAAGTAACTCGTGATGTAAGTTAAATAAACTATTCAAAATATGCAAAAAATCTAATCCAGTCCCTTTTTCTGTAAGGTTATTTATGATGTACCTTATTTATATTTCATGAACGCCTCAAGGCATAAATAGGCACACTAAGAAATCAACAAGCACTTTTACAATTAGGTAATTGAGTTTGCAGATTTCAGTAAATATCCACTTTCCGGCTATCAGCTAAATGCATTGTTCAGATAAGAATTTTAATCTGAAGAGAATGAAAGAGAAAAACTGAAAAATGGCTAAGTACATATGTGCCACTCGAATGCAAAAATGCCTTTCAGGAGAGAAAACAGATATTTCTTGGAAAACCATTATCAATTTTGATTACTGAGGAGGTAAAGCATAATTATGAATTAATAGAGGGATCAAAACATTTGCAGTCTAGCAGCTAGAAGGAAAAAAGGCATTAAGACTTTGAAGACAAGATATAAAATGATATGCTATATATGAAATGATATACAAAATGGCTAAGTAAATATGAACCCCTCCACAGCAAGAGAAACCACTAAAAGCTGTGGGTCTCAGCGACTCTCCGAGGCCAAAGATCCTCCTTGCTGTCAGCTGCCAGAGGGTACAAAAGGACACATCCAAACCCAACAGACAGTGCCAATCTGTGAAAGAGGTGATCAGACCTGTCCCCTGCTGGCTGTACCATCTGAGTACACCTGTCCTGATGTCTGAATGCTGGAGGCAGCCTGCACAGGTGGGTCCTGGTGCTTGGCAGCATGTGGTGATGACAGCCAGTGTGATTGAAAATGACTTCATTTTGAACAGTTACCTTCCCTTCCTGGTTATGCATTCCAATTTACTACAGTGTTGTAACCTCATTCCCTACATCTTCAGAAATTATTTCTTCTCTGAAGGAAGGACAGGAAAACAGTAGAGGCAAAAGACACGAGTGATGGAGGGAGAATGAGTGTGACTGGAGAACAAAGGGGAAAATACTTCCTGTGCATAGACGAACGGTATCAATGTGAAGAGTAGTCAGCGGGAGCAAGGGAAGGACTAGGCGAAACGACAGACAGAAGGCAGATTTCACCAAAGTGCACAGAATGGAGGGACATGACCTCCAAAGACAACTGCTGCTAGGGGGAAATAACAAAGCAGCAGTAATGACATTACACAGTCCTTTTAATGACACCTCTCGGAGGGCTGAGAACACCTATCACCTCTGAGGTGGTACATGCAACATGCATCCCGGCAGCCTCAATTTCGGGAACAATTCTGCCTTGGTGCCTGTAAACTAGGGAGAATTTCCATTTCAAAGACTTTGAAGTCTAAATAGCCAAAGCAAACAAGGAAAGGAATATTAAGATGTTGAGTTTTTCTGAGAAACGCATGTCTAAAACAGCAATAAGGAACTACTTATAAAGAATTTATCACGTCCATCTGAAAACCCATTCTCCATGGAATTGGAAATCAATATGCCACTGCAGCCAAAGTCAGATCATTTTAATAGCAGTTAATTTTTTATTCCATGGAAATTATATAGAGCTGTTAAAAATGTGCAATGAAAGTAACACTCTTTAGAGGTAGTGAAAAGGCATAAATATTTACACCTGGTTTCCTTCTTTTCCTTTTTAGGAAGCAGTTTTCTTCCATTATTTCTACAGATTCAAAACACAATTTCAACAGCTGGAAACCCAGACCTCTTAGTTTCTTCTGGAAGATTAACTAAACAGGAGACATAACTAACAGTTTTCTCACATGTAATGCTCCTGAATCCCACCCATTTTAAATGAAAAGAGATGACACTGAAAAGCAGTCAGTGAAAACTCTGAACTGCTGACTCAGAACTGCTGACAAGTCTTCTGTAAAAATGAGTTTTTGTTTTTTTTAAGCCTCATGTCCAGTTATCAGCACACTGTACTTAAGTTTAATAGATCTCATTATTGAGAAGTGCTAGCACTTAGCATCGGTAGTTGGCACATGGATGCTCAGCACTGATGTCAAACATCGTGCACTGCTGATAGCAGTGATCCATGTCAGCTTATTATTCCTGTCTTACTCTATCCAGCTCTCATAGTCTGGTTTTCACTAACTTCTCTGGTGCTGAGAGTTTTTTCAATCCTCTCTGAAATGCTGCTTTTTATAAGAAGTCTCACAGTGGATGGTTTGGTCTTGTGCACATCACAAGATACACAAAATAAAAAGGATGGGTCTGTGATGCTGTTACCTTAAACACTTCCTCCTACATTTTATCTTTACACACCAAAAATGTAATTAGACCTTGACTTGTTTTCCATAAAACTACAACATTCCTTTCATTTTGCTGTTGGATTATAACAGCTCCTGAAATTGTGTTTGTCATTTGTAAGGAAACAAACCTCCAATAGCACCTACTTTTAACATTTCCTCAGTAGATTTATCTTCTGAAATCCTCACTGCAGTAAGTTATTTAGCACATGGAACAAATCTAATATGAACTACCTGCCTAAGCTTCCCCATGACCTCCATTATTGCTGATCACACAGCTCCTCTATTGAGTAGACCTAATCACAACATCACATAAGAACAGACTCCTCTGAATGCCTGGTGGTTTTTCCTCACCTCAGAAATAAGTATTCCAATTTCAGTTTAACACAATCTTGTAGGTGAAAATACCTCCAGCAAAACCACACATCAATGCAACATAACCAACAGGTCACTCACAGCACTGGCCCATAAATGAGAGGTCTTCACAGTTCAGTTAAAATGGGTTTAGGCAGAGGTTTGAACAAAGACTTTCATCCTACAATTACAGCAAATGCATGTTATGCACTTCTCAACTTTTCCTCTGAATTTACCTTTAATTACTTCCTCAAGACTCCACACAAACAGCTTTTTTTTTTTTCCCTCCCCCACAGAACTACAAAATAGGTTTAGTGGAAGAAAAAGTAAATTTTACCAAAAAAATGTTAACAAGTGGAGAATCTGCAGCTCATTCTGTGGCAAGGGCTAAATGATGCATCCCAGGGATCCCATCTGGTGGTAATCCACTGCTGCAGACTGCCATGGTTTCTAGAGATTTTGCCTGAAATTAATACAGAGTCAGCAACATCAGCTCCATAAACAGTATGACAAGATTTGAAGGAGGGCCAGGGCAGAGAGCTAAGATCAGGAAGAGTTCAGCGCTTTTTGAGAATCAGCTTAGGACAGAAGAGCTGCTTCCTGCTTAGGCAAGTAGCACTGGGAACACACCTACCATTCAGTACATTCCCTGGCGTGCTCCCCCTTGAAAGCAGCCAGCAGCCCGCTAACCAACATTCCCTCCCCGCCCTCGGACCTTTTTGGCAAGCCTGGAAGAACAAAACATGGTGACCCTCATGCAAAAGGATGTAACACTTCATAGCCTGGAAATAAACCATGGCTTTGAGCGACACAGGGATGGGGCCAGCAAGCCTCCTTTGCACAGTGCACAGGCACAGGAAAGGAGGTAACCTCAAGTATGCTTTTGGGGTATGTGTACTCCTGCTCTTGTGCGCAGACATTGCAGGCACAGGGGGATGCCTACAGACTTTTAGAGACCTCGGGATGATCTATTGGCTTGCTCATTTTGACATTTTGACCACACAGAAAAGTACTGCATTTGGATGCACATCTTTCAGTCCAGAAGAGATCCCCACAAGAGTATATATGAGCTTTTCTTTTTTTTATTTTTTTTTAATATACTACTTCCTCTCAGCGGGATCCCCAAAGTTGTAAGTTACACGTTCTATTTTTAATATATACCATAATCCATTTTTCCATTTTGTGTCTATAAAAGGTGAAGTTTTATGGTGCCAACAACATAGCTAGATTTCCCCCCAATACCTTTAAATAAATAAGACACCCTTAAATTGCAATTTATTCTTGTGTATATCCTGAGCGGAAAAACAAAACTGTTTCCACTTAAGAGAACAGAAAGCATTCTCTGATTTCTGTATGAGAGTGATAAAAGGTTTCTTTCTGTCCTTTGCCAGCTTTTCTGCTTCCAAAGCTGAATACATTCCATCCTTTATGTCAAAATTAAGACCGTCTCCAGCTGCCAAAACAGTTCCAAGGGGAAAAAAAATAAAAAAAGTAAAAAATCTGAGGCTTTTGTCCACTAACTCATGTTAGTGGAGCTGATGGCCATCTATGGAATTATAATAATTTGTTGCAAAGCGTAACAAAATTGAGCACAATTAAGACAAACAACACACGGTTTAATGCGGTGGTTAAATAAATGCATGCATTTTCAACAGGGGATAAACAACAGAATTATGATTTTAATACCCACAACAGTCAGCAGAAATGTCTCAGTTATAGTGAAATTTGCCAAGAACACCTGATGATCATATTAAAAGCATCCTTCTGGCAACAAATTCATTCTCACAATTCATACCTCCCTGTACTTACAAGGAAATCCTTACATCAAATGATGACTGCTTCATCAGAATGCACTTCACCTCTAGTACTAACATTACAAATTTTGTCAAGCTGATGGGTGGAAAATTGCCCTTAAAGCATAAATTTAGAGAAATTCTTCAGCAATTTCAGCAAGAAAGAGGTACAACACAAAATGGTGGTCAATGGCAAAGCTGAGCAGGAACCCAAGTGTATAGCACATGCACTCCTCTAGATCACTTACACAGCACATACAAGAGCCCAAATACTCTGTGGCAGGGCTGGATTTGTGTGGGCAGCTACAAAACTGTAAAAAGACAGGAGAGCAGCAGCAATGTGAAAGCACTGCTTTCAACGGGCACACGTCCTGCAAGGCAGCAACACTCCTGAAACCAGAAATTGGAGCCAGGCCCAAAGCATGAGCTGTGCAGTGAGAAAATGCTGTGGGACACCCTTCGGAGCAAGCACCTGCTGCATGAAGCCCAGGGCTGCTCACAAGGGAACTCCGCTGTGACCAGGGAAACAGGATGCTCATAAATGTGTAAATGCAAGATACTGAACTCCACCAGCATTTTTTCCAACATACTAACCATAAGCCCCTGAATTTTGGCTTATTTCCAGGATCAGAGAGGGGTAAAAGTCACAGTTCCACATTCACATGTTGTACAGCTTCCTTGTCAAAATCCCAGATTAACACTTCATTGCTGAGCACTGGAAGTTTTGGGCAATGGTGCAAACACAGTAATTTCTGCATAGCAAGAGGCAAATGTTGCAAATGCAACAGGAATAACAACCCAGCGGAACCACCTAAGGGATGTTTACTACTACCACTTTCTGAGTGTTTTTAAGGGTGTGTTTGCCACACTATGATGTGAATAGTACTGCCATAGCTCAGACCTAATGGAAAGGCTGCCCAGACAAGTGGTGGAGTCACCATCCCTGGAGGTTCTCAAGAAGAAGGCAGATGTGGCACTGAGGGACACTGTTTAGTGGGCATGGGGGTGGTGGGCTGACAGTTGGACTAGATGATCTTAGAGGTCTTTTCCAACCTCAATGATTCTATGATGCTGCTGTTATCAAAAAAGCACAATACAAGATCTTCCAGCACAATCTTATCAGCGTTTCTCAAGAAGCCTAATTAAGACCGCTGAGGGTCAAACCTGTACTACTGCAAAGAGTGAGCACAGCAGGGACTTCCCTGGACACAGCTCCCCATCAGCAGCCCAGCCACTGCCAGTGGGCTGAAAATAAGGAGCCAAGCAGGAGCTCCAGGCGGTGTTGAATTTCATGTGTGTTTGTGGAAAGATAAATGAAGAGTAAAATGATAGCAGGAGATTTATTTTTTACTTATCTAAGCAAGGCTTAAAAAGACTAGAAAAATACAACAGGTTTCTACAGGTGACAAACTGTCACAGTTCTTCTGCCTTCAGTCTACTGATTTGTTTTATTAACTGAGCAAGGAACAAAACCAGATCGTCTTGGCATTAGAGTTTACTGATGATTTACTAAATGGCAAACACATTACCTGCATTCCTCTGCTGCTCTCGTTCATGGTATGCTTGACTGCAACCAAGAGGCTATCCCAAAGCAAACCTAATATTCCATATTGCAGAGTGTTAGCTTGCCAGGTGCCTTACTACATAAAAGAGCTTTGCCACCTTTGTAAGAGGCATTGCTAAATACATTCCCCTCACATGCATCAATGCATCTGTCTGATCAACACAGCCTCAGTGCTTGTTTGTACAGCACTTTCAATTAGAAAATCAGAATCAGATTTTTCTGAAGATCGTAATGGATATAAATGATATTTCTGTGACTATCAAAAGCCTGTGTCCATTTAATAGTTTATATGTTGGTTGCTAAACAGTGATTAAAATTGAGCATCTTTTTGTTATTTTGTATGTTTGTTGAAACAAGAACCAGTTGATTTAGACTCAACCACCTTTGTAAAATTTCTAACACAGATGCATGGTCTCCAAAAATTAAGTAAAAACCTGTAAAAACAACATGATGAACAGCTCCTGATGAATTTAGGGCAGCTGTGCAGACGAGGAAACCATGACCCGATTGCCTAATTCTCACTAATTTTTCTGAAAGTGGTTACTCTGAGGTTAAGGTTAGCCTCAAATCTTCAGAGCATTGCGAAGCTTTAAGTAGGACAGCACAGGTAGGTCCATAGCATTTTTAAAATATTTTCTTTCCAATTGCAACATTCCTACATATGATTGACTGGCTCATTCTGAAGTTCTTTGTGTCACTACCTTTTCTTGTTAAGCTTGAAGCCTAGCTCCTTATGTTGTCTAAAGAAACAGTTATTAAATAAAGATGCTGTGGTCAGGCACTCCAGCCTAAAATATCATGCAATTATAGGATTTTATCTTCAGAAAATTCCAAGTCCCTGAAGAGAAACCATTTAGCCTACCACTACCTCCAAACTTTGACATGTTATTAAAAAAAACTATTAAAAATATGAAACCAGTTAAAGACAATGTTTGCATTTATATTAAGCCTTTTTACGCAACTGCAAGCAAAAGCCAAATGCTCAGCTGCCAGGCACTAAAGTGTAAAGAATCAAGCATTGGTAAAGCTAACATGGAATTACAGGCCACTGGATAGTTATAGATGTAAAAAATTAAAACGTTTCCAAGGATTCCGGTTTTCCTACAGAAGCAAACACCCGCACATCTTGTGCTGTACCACACTCTGATTTCTTGCGGCCATCCTAGACTGCCCCACCACACAGCACACTGCACTTCAGCCCTGGGACTGTCACAGTGAAATAATGGGTCCTTCTTGTACGCCCTTGGGTCTCACATCCCCCCAGGGACACAGCCCTTACACAGTGACAAAGAAGTAGCTGAAACATGTGGATGTGGCACTTACAACGTGGTTTGGTGGTGGACTTGGTAGTGTCATGGTGATGGATAGACTTGATGACCTTATGGGTCTTTTTCAACCAAAATGATTCTACGGTTCTATGAAAATAGGCATACTATGGCTTTGGCTCCATGTCAGCTTAAGCCTTTCCACACTGAGGTTCTTGTAGCTGTTGTTGAGTCACAAGAACTAAATAACGTTGAAATTATTTTCTTCTACGATAAAAATATACAAGAATGCAGCAGCTTCACCACATACAGCACTCAAGAAGTTTTGGTGGTGTTATTAAGACATTTCATACTGACACTTTTTTTTATGTAATTGCAGTAACTAAATGGTGAGGAGCAACAAAGTTATTTTTTGCCTTACCTAATTGCTAGCTCAGACCCAAACATATTTCTCCTTCACAGTCCCACGAAAATCTTTGTTTCTTACATCTCCAGGCCAAGAAATACTGCTCTTTGCTTTTACAATGTAAAAGAGAAGGAAGCATGGAAGAGAATTTTCCCACAGCTGTGTGGAATAGGCATTATATCAAAGAGGCTTAATCTTGGTGCAAAACTGAATATATTCTTATCCCCAAAAAACGTTAGGAGAAAACAATAGGGAGAAAAGAAGGGGCAAGCTGGCACACATTTACACCATGGCGAAAAAGAGTGCAAGAGAGGGAAGTCACCATTCTGGACCAGATGACAGGGTGTCTATACCAGGCTTTTACTCTTGGATACAGGAAACACTGTCAACTACTGCAGCACTATCTCTGTTGGGGGATTTCCTCAGACACACAAGAATATGGGCCTATTTATAGGACCACAGAATCACAGATTTCTTTCCTTCTGTTCAGAAAAAAACACAACATAATAATCTTTTGACAAGTGATGTTCACCAATGTGTCATCCATCCAAAGAAGAGTAGACAGAAGACAGATGGCAGTCACAGAGCAGCATCAAGTAGCGTCTCTGAATAGCAAAAATGCTGCATCTGTTGAAGCCTGTGGGTCACAGTTGTACCATGCCAGGAACACTTGTTTTAATGGACTTCTATGTCTAGGAAATAGCTCTTGATCTATAAGCTTCGAGCTCAGTATCTAGCCGGTTTTATGCAACCTTCTTCTTAGGTAAAAGGTAATGCTCCATTCATGACATTTCACAGCTTCAGAAGAGAGGAAAATTAGTTTTTTTCAAAGCAGAACCATCATTACTTACCAAAGGTGAAATACAGCATGCCAACATTTGAACTTTCACTTTTTAAAGGAGGACACATGATGAATAGATTGGGATATATGTACTTCTGGGTGGATGGATGGAGTAGAGGAGGAGTAGCAGCATATACTTCTTTCAGCATTGTCCACAGACTGTAGGTCAGCCTGCTCTGATGGAAATACCTCAAACTGATCCTTCACATTCTTAGATGTAAGCATCTCACAATTCTGCAGGCCCAGAAATCATGAATTTTATTCCTAGCCTTGCTTCTGATTTGTCAGGGGACCTTAATGTTTGCTTCTCTGAACTCCTTACTTTAAAAACTGTGTCAAAATTTTTCTTGTCTTGCAAACTGTTAACATGAAGTGATATTACATAAATGTTGAACATTATAATTTCTGTAAAACCTGTATCACAATGTAATAAATTAGAGAAGTTCAGTTTCTAATTTCCCAATGAAATGTTATTTTGTGAAGTATTTGCAGGATATATTTCTTTAAAAATAAAAGAATTTGGAAAATGTCCTTCCCCATATAAGCTATTTTTAACTAATAATAGATTTATATTTTACTATGTAAAAGCATAACCTATTTTTAACCTCACTTTTTCATGTAAAGTTTATGAATAAAATACTTTAAAACAGGAAATCAGAGACCATTTCCTGTTTTAACAAGGATAATCCCTTGACCAGTAGGCACAAATACTCAGTTCTTTGTTGTTAATTAGCACACTCTTCATCCTATATTTCACAATTTAATGAAAGAAAGCAAGTTGCTGGTAACATTATTAAGTTCAAACCATCTTTCACCTTATTTATCCAGAACTCAATAAAACTGTTCAGTCACAGACTTGCAGCCTCCAGCTAGGCTCCTGTTATTAGTCTTAAATCACTTTTAGAGTTGCAATAACAGTAAGTTGCCAAACTCAAATACACATCTATCTACATCTGCTCAATAATTTGTCTTACTGGGAAGCCTGGAAGAATTTCAGTTATTTGACCAAAGCTTTAAAGGTTTTTTTGCTGCTTACCACAGAATCAATACTTTCTAAATCTACGAATTACCATTTGACAAATGTACCTGGAAGAACGCTAAAGGGCCAATGTTTTTTTTCTTTAAGTGAGCATAAGATGGCCTCTGCAAAAATTGCGTGTAAGCTGGAAGTTTAAAAAGGTTTAAAAAGGTAACTATTGCTTCCCTCATGCATGGCTGAATCTCAAAATTTCTAGCCTTAATCATGGGGCATCTTTTCAGAAACTGATTTATTCAACTGAAGAAGGCTATCAGGCTGAACAAACAAAAACAGGGAGCATGAAACATCATTTCATTTCATCCCTATACGGAGGAACAGCAGTAAGCTGAAAGTGACAAAGCACTGGTGCTGCTACCAAGCTGAACAAAGACAGGCCACAGGGACACTGAAGAGGCAGCCACAAACCCTGAGGACTTGGTGACCCCTGGTCTGGCAGCATCAGCCTCTTCAAGCAGCAAAGCACTGAAAATATAATGAATGTCAGAAATACATATCTGGTTGCCCTCTCCAATGCTCAGGTTTGCTGGCTGGTTTTTTTTTTTGAGCTTTATTCATTCTCACCTGGGGTCACAGACTGTAAATCAGAGACAAGGGAATGAAAGAGACAGAAAACATAACCATGCTCTTACTAGAATAAACAGCAAGGATCTTAATGATTCCCAGAGTCTCTGATGGCCTTGAGCAAACTGTGTTTTCACAGGAGTGCCCCCTTTGGCTGCATGCGTTGTGCAGGTGATTCTAATTTTATTTGCCTACACTAATGCTATCTACAACCTTAAGACAGCTGCACTGAGTTCATTACATAGTACTTCACAGGTCTGATGAGGGCAAGACATTAACAACCACACTGAAGAAAACTGTTTCAGAGCATAATGAGCTGTCTTTGCTCCAGCTTCACTTAAACTTGTCCACACTAGCCAGGCACTACCCTTGATCAAGGAATCCATACTGCTGATGTGTCAATTCAGCTAATCTTAACTGAAAACAACTGCTACAACACTTCAGATCTACGCACACCAGTCTAACAAATTCCTGTCCAGCAGCTTTGACCTGCCATACCTTCCACTGAATAGCACGGCAGATGCCTTTACACATAAAGCAAAGGAAACTAGATAAAATTACAACATAAGGGATGGGAGGCTATAAAAAAAAACAATTTCGGAGATCTTCTGAATTCAGGGTATCACTTACTGACTGAAGTGAAACGTGAAAGTCACTTTTCATACACGTGAATAAGCGTCTGTTTTAGGGGACCTGTTCAGATAAACTAGTTTAGGTTAACAGAAACACGTTTGTTATCTAAGTCTTAAAGCTTGAATAGAACGTTACATTTGCAGTGATGTATTTAATAGAAACATCTTCGTAAAAGAGGACAAAGGAATGTAATTGATATAAGGAATACAGTTTTTCTTATTAAAAAGATAATTTTCAAGTGTCCATTGCCAAGTTTAATCATTTGCATAATAAAATCCTTCTCAGTCATTGTTTATAATAGTGTAAGATTGGAAAACATACATGGACACCAAATACAAAGAACTACTTTTACAATAGTCGCACTGAAATGGTTTGTAATGGAGGTTGTACTGAGAAAAATCTCATCTACTCTAAACATTAAACAGCTTACCAAACAATGCACTGTATTTTATTCTGTGATATGTTGTCTAATGGTTTCTTCCCATCCCAAAACAACAAGCCCCCCTCCAGCTATTCAGTTTGCTGAAATAGCACACATGCCGCACAAGTTCTTTTTATTTCTCAATTGAAAACAAAGCAAAATCAGTTCTGCCAACTTTACAAATGCTGTCCCTTGAGAAATCTAAGGCTAGTGTGAAGGAAGCTGTAATAAAGCTGCAATTTAATTTTGCCAGTAGGACCAGCAATGAGACCCGATCTTTCGTCCAGAAAAGGTAATACATCATACTATATTATAATGTAGGTTAAACTATGCTAACTAGCAAACAAAAAGAGCAATCAAGAAAGACATGAACTACATAGAATTTAAGTGCCTTGCTTTCAAAAGACATGGAGATGATATATTTTTCAAGGCAGCTAAACTCTACTGTTTTTTTCTCCCGTTTAAAAAAAAAAAAAAAATCCTTAGGCATCAGCAAGGCATGTTCTGCTCTCCCGTAATTACATCTATCAATTACCCCTAAGACTTCTTCCTGGACTGATCTTAGATCACGTAATTGTTTCAACTAATACTTCTGGAACATCTTCAAGTCTCTCTTACCATTGTGGCTCTTACTTCAGAGTGCCTTCTTTCAGTTCTCCATGTATGTCCCGGATGTATCTTCAACCCATTTCACAGGTGTCTCCTTTCATTGGTAGAACTTTCAATTCAACTTCTTTCTCTTTCTAGCCAAACCCACCATTTCGATCCCCTCCCCAATCTTCTATTCCTGCCTTCTCATGACAAAGGGACAAAATCATCCTTGACTCTTAACTGTCTCTTGATTCACACACCTGGGATGCTTCCAGAGTCTGTCACATATCCCTTGTCATTATAGTCTACAGCCTTTCCCTTGTTCCTTCAGCTGAATCATTCCCTTGGGCCTATTTTTCCCCATCTACAGTAACTCTCTGTGGCCAATCCAATGCAGCCACAACCACATCATGCAATCCACCAAGGAACATGGGTGGATTTGCTGCTGTTACACTACCCATCTCTCAGCCTTGTGTAATTCAGAAAACCTCTCTTCTACCTCCCCAGAAGGAATTACATCTACCATAATAAATAGAGGCATATAATCTAATAGAAGAGCAGATAGGCTTTTATATTTCTGATAGTATTTTTCAATTGAGAATTACACAATTGCTAATTTACATTTCCTGTCTGAGTTTAACTTCATAGCTTTTGTTTTGGTACTTTTTCCACACTTGCTGCAGTTACCTCAAAACCAGCCTGCAAAGTCTATGAGCTGCTAGTATTTTTTCACCTAGCTGTCTGGCACCATTAAGGTATTAACCACTTTGAAAGAAGAAATTCATTCAACAGAGAACAGTATCTTCCTTCTCAAACTACTCAAAACATTTACTTTCAAGGGTTTCATCTCGCTTGCAATATTCATGTAATATTTTAGCAGGACAATCCTGGTTGTCACCTACAAGTGAATTAGGCTTTATTATTCCCATAAACTGATTTCAAACCCCTCTGTGTTGCCCCAAGAATCCCTTCCTAACGGATATAATTTCAGAAGTAGTTCCAGAGACTTGAAGTGTTTTCTTTATCAGGAGAAATAAATTTCTGTAACAGATCAACCTTTCTGAAGATTGATACCTGAAGGATGCCAGTTCGTTGCAAGAATTTGGGAGGCGATGTGACTCCAAAGACTCCTCATATTTTCACTGAGACTTTATCTATGATTTTAAGCCGTTAAAACAAAAGTGCATCTCTGGAAGAGGCTTGTAAGTATTTAAAAATCTCACTGTGAATCAAACACAGCTAAATTACTTGCACTGGTAATTTGCTAAAGTGTCACTTCATAAAGGTAAAAGAAGCAAAGTTTTACTTCTAAGATCAGCTTGCTTTCTTGCACATCACACAGGAGAGAACAACGGAAACACAGCTCAGTGTGAGAAAGTACCAAAGCGCAATGGCTTTTTGGGTGGGGGTGGGGAGAAACACACATACTACAAAAATCTAGTAATACTCCACCCAAGCATTGCTGGTGAATGACCTCACTGGTTTCCTACATATACTCCAGCAGCCTTCCTGCCATCACCCTGTTGAGCCAAGCAATGATGTCAACAGTCCACCTGTGAGCATGATGTAGCCCCATGGGTCAGGGTCACAGAGAACTTGGAGAAAAGCTCTGCCAGCGTTAATTACATGCACCTCTTGTTTCACTGCTGATTTCCTCTGATAAGGCTCAGCTCATTTTTCCTGGAAAGACTTCTATGCTGGAAGGCAACCAGAGCCAAGTATAATACAAAACAAATATTACTTAGAGAATATGAAGACAACACATTAAATATTTAGTTTTTAAATATATATATATTGTCTGCTAGTGCTGAGGTAAACACAAATCTAATTAATTTATGTGTGCTAATGACAAGGCTAAACTACAAATGCTAGTTACTGCAGGTAGCATCTAATCTTTCAGCAGTACTTCTCTCTTCCATTTGTAATGCTCTTCTCAATTAAACTGGAGTAAAATTCTAACAATCTTCTTTACCACTGATAAGCTCTGCCAGTTTAATCATAGAACCATAGAGTGAGAGAAGCTTGTCTAGTAAAAAATATGCTTTGAGAATGGAGTTAGACATTTAATTAGTAGACCTCTTGCCCTATATTTAATTTTAGAGAAAGAATTGTATCGCAAAGGTGTTAGGAATACATTCATATTCACTCAGATTTGTAGCAACTCTAATAGTTCCACGGAGTGTTCTGTCCCACATCCCTCAGCATTAACAATATTTTCCAAACAATTAATGATCAGTGCCTGTCCATTTACATGTTTACACAGCATGTTGCCCTATGAACTCTCCTAGAATACAAAACACTAAAAGTATACTATCTACCCCATTCCTGATGTGGGAAACATTATACGGCTATACTATGCCTCACTAAAGTCCGTAACTAAATTGGACATATTTTTAAAAATCTCCAATAAGGAAATTCTATATCTATCTATCTATAGCGTCCTTTGTAAGAATCACAGTTTTGGTTCCGGGTGGCAAACTAAAAATGAGAGGTATCCCTTCAACTCATTTGGTCTATACTGGAGTCCTATGGACAGTTGCAGTGGATTTATGGGGCTGAACTGCAGCTAGTTTGTGTTGAGGAGGACAGCGTGACTCATTCAGAAAGATCAGCCTAAGTACATTTCATTCTGACATCCTACAGAATAGCTCCCGCATGGATTTGAAGCAGTTGCTGCCCATTCTTCACATTCACTCATTCTCACAACTTAATGATACACAATTTCCAGTGCAAACTTGAATCTAGGCCATGAAGAAGATACCAGAACTTCTATCAAATCGTATTCTCTCACCAGTAACTGGAGTTTGGTCTTACACAACTTAAACACACAGCTGTGCTGCACTTCTGGTGGATGTACACCATGTAGTCACACAAAAGGAAAGCACATCCCCATGTCTAGTGAGTTAAAGTGACACAGTTTCCTGAACTCCAGGAACTCTCCTGGTCAGAAAGTACTTCCTTCCTTGTTTCAAACACTTGATTGTTTCAGAGGGAATTCAAAACAATAGATTAGAAACTTTCAGCCTTTCCTAAGTGTACTGCTACGCAAGGAAATCAGGCCGTGCTCTGGGAAGATGAGATAACACTGGGAGAGGACTCTTTTCCGGAAATGCAATAGCTTTTGCATCCCTTCTCTAGCACCATCCCATGAATCAGCTACATATAAGTAATAATTCATGCTATGAGATGTCAGATGCGGTTCAGCTGTTGTTTGAAATTAGATGTGCATTGTTAGCAAAAGGCATGAGCTAACAGCAGTAATTTCTCAGCTACTTTGATAAGCCACGTCAGGGAACAAAATAGTAGGAGCTTCTTAATCTGAGTCTGTACTTTTAAGGAATAGTTAGGAAGAAAGGAAGACAATTTCTGCTTTTTAGAACTTCATTGTTTACATCTCTAAAAAGGAGAAAGAAGGTGTTACCTCTGCAGTTACAAACCAATCCCCTTCCCACTATAACTTAGTTTCACAGAACAAGCAGATACGTTCATAATGGCTTGGGTTCATCAGATCCCACAGAAAAACAATCTTTTTAATTACATGCTTTTTCCTGACACTTTCTTTCATCTAAATGTATGTTAGAGATGAGAGATTTAACATTTAGAATACCATCTTAATTTCCTTTTACAACAATGTTACCCATCTAGTTGACCAAGGGAAGCCAGCACACATGCCTTCTTTGGATTGTAGCAAAGCTTTTTATACTGTCTCTCAAAGTACCCTTCTGGACAAAACATCCAGTATACACCTAGACAAATACATAATACAATGGATGAACAATTGGCTGACAGGTTGGTCTCAAAGAGTTATAGCAAATGGAGTTACATCATGGCGGCCTACAGCTTCCTCACGAGGGGAGCGGAGGGGCAGGCACTGATCTCTGCTCTCTTGTCACAGCGACAGGACCCGAGGAAATGGCATGGAGCTGCATCAGGGAGGGTCAGATTGGGGATCAGGAAAAGGTTCTTCACCAAAGGGTGGTCAGGCACCTGCACAGGCTGCCCAGGACAGAGGACACAGTCCCAAGCTGCTGGAGTTCAAGGAGTGTTTGGACAACGCTCTCAGACACAGAGCTTGCATTCTGGGAGGTGCTGTGTGGAGGCGGGGGTTGGACTTGGGTGATCTTTGTGGGTACCTTCCAACATAGAATCACAGAATATCCCAAGATCATGTAACTACAGTTATTTACAGGCTGCAATTTGAATAATGAAAGAAAACAGACATGCAATGATACTTTTTTCAAGATAAGGTTGCTTAAATATCTTAGACTCAAAAACATAAGAAACAGAAACAATGGCAAGAGTCATTCTCTCAGACCCTGTATTCAGAGATTTTATATATTACACTTTCCTAATTCTGTTTTCCTATCAATGTAGAGCTACACAACATGGGAGGATAAAATTATTATTCAAAAAATGAGAACTCACCTGGTTCTTAGTGACAAAGTACAATTTTCTAGTGATAAAGTAGAAATATGCTTCCATATCAAGCTCGATCAAAGGAAGGGGAGTGATCAAGTTGAATGCTCTACACTCACCGTTCCTACCAGAGGGTAGATGAATCCAGCTCCAATACTGGCTCGCACATCGCTAATCGGTAAAATGAAGCCAGTGGGAACACCCTTCCTCTCTGGCTGATGGGAGAGGGATAGGTGAGTTTTTGCCATGCATATGGGAAGATTTCCAAATCCCTAGCAAAAAATGGAAAGAAAATAAAAGAAAATATTTTTAAGATTACAGTAAGACAGAATACATTTTCACTTTGTCATCAGCATTTCTATAAATCTTGAAAGCTATATAGCAACAACTAACCTCAGTTCTTTACCAGCTAATATTTCAGAGAGGGACAGAATACTGTATTTTACACATTATTCTCTCTCAGCTTAGGCCCATACCTCCGAAGAGACTTTCCTGTATCCATACCCAGACGCTCGAGCAGATTCACACTCTAGTTAGGTGCAAAAAGTTGCCTGTAGAATGTCTTAAACGTCCTGTTTTCCAAAAGGATGTACAAGTACCACAGTGAAAAAGAAGCTACATCACTCAGTAAAATTGCAGCATGGCACCTCTCTCTGGGCAGCATTTCTCTCTTGGGATCTAGTGACCTAATTAGATACCTAGATGAGATGACGATTCATAGCCCCAAACTCTCTAAGAGAGTCTTCTCAAGGGTAAAACTAAATGGCTCACGATGCTTTGCTTTGTTTTTAAACAGCACAAAAAGTGTGTGAGGCAATGGTAGCCACTTCACTTATGACAGTGCAATATTCTCAAAAAGTGGGAAAAAAATCAGGGAAAAGCCCTCAGGAGCTCCCCTAACACTGTTTGTCTCTAAGGTTATTGATTAACCTTGAGTCAGGCACCTTCCAGTTTTCTGTTCAATGCCTTGACAAACAAGGATGCAATTCACAAGGCCAGGAGGAGAGGCAGCACTACAGGGAATTGCCTCTGCAGCCCAGCGCTGACAACAATCCTTTAATGACACTGTGAAAGTATTTCCTAATACTACTAACACTTAGACTAAAAGTGGATTAGAGAATCATAGTGGGAAAAGATTAAAAAAAAAGAAAAAAAGGGTTATTCTGCTTCAAGTAAACTAAGTAGGTTTCTTTTCCATCTAGAAAATCAAGTTAATTCTCAGGAGATTTACATTATAAAGAAGACAGCTATATTTCTGCTTGTCTGACCAAGTTGCTGAAGCATACTCAGGAATTTTTCCATGACACATCATCCATAGTTTCTATTTTCTAACAGAAAGGCTCCACCATGTTTACTTCTAGAAGCTGTTCTGTTTACAGAAATACATTCACCTCTCCACGTGGTTTCAGAACTGTTTTCAAGATGTAACATAGCCCACTCCCATGTTTTAGGAACAGCGATCTATTTCACCTTGTAATCTCTATAATCCCTTGAAAATAACATGAACAGAAGGAAAGCAAACAATCCCTCAAGTATTGGGAGCACTGTTACTAAAATGCATAGCTGTGCACAGATTGTCTTGTGTTTGCAGACTCAGGTTTTACAGGTACAAATGAACACTCATATGCTAGAATTGGGCACATTCACAAGCAATTGCTTTTGCTGGCATGCATTTGTTGCATTTAGAGCAGTAAGCCTAAATTACCACTCTGCAGAGAAACGGCAGGCTTTTATCAACAATCTCAGACTGATTCAAACCATCTCTTGTATCTTAGGTAGATAATACATATGAAAGCTATAGGAAGATAGCTTGCAAGGTTAAAACCATGCTGTTCTATTTAATCTAATCTAAACCAACCCACGCTGACCTCCATAGTTCAGCATCATGGGTAAGCTCACGCCTTTTAGCAAGGCTGGTCTAAACACTCCAATCTAAGAACATTTTAGAACACAAGGTATCCTGAGTCTCATCCAGCGGACACTTGATGGCATAATTCACCGGTGTTCTTACCTGCCGGGTGTAACGATCAATTTGTGACTGTGCAGCAGGAGACAACTCTATATCCTTAGCTCCATAAACTTTCTGAGCAATGATCCTTATTTTTTCAACAATTGGAAGCTGCAAAAAGAGGGAAACAATATAAGTATGAACATAAGCCAAGAGAAACTAGGAACATTTTTTGCTGAGCGAGAAATCTGAATCTTTCATTTAGATTCATCCTTCTTGAACAGTCTTGCTACCAAAGTAAAGAGCTCTGCTGATGGATATGATATTCATCTAGAGGTACATGAATTAGATCCATGATTTCAGCTTCTCCGTCATTCAGCAGCTACACAATTTGTGCATTACAGAGTTGGCAGCATAAGCTGATGCTCTTGCTTGAAAAGGGGGAAGAAAACTACTGCCATGTAGTTTCAAGAGTCAAGACAAGACTTAACCCACAGTGCAGATAAAAGGAAGCAAACTCCAGAGGGTTAGCAGAGATCACTAGACTACTGTGACACTATTCGTATCACAATAGAGATAACTACTACAGTGAGGAGACACAGTAAGGTAGAAGGCAGACAGAGAAAGTTCCTCTGAGAAGCAAGCCATTTTATCAGAACATTTCTGACCTATCACTGCTTCTTAGACTTTTAATTCTCACCTCTCACCCTTCCGTCCTTCCTAACATATATTAACCTCTAGCACTGATGTAGCAAATTATTTTGAAGAGTTCAAACCTCCCTTTCAAAAAAACCCCCAAAGCCCACAACCCAACCCAAGCATTTATTTTGTGATGCACATCAAATTCCAAGTCACTAAATTCAACTCCAAACTCTGTGAACATCCCCACCACATTATTCATCTCAAACGGAACATGTGTTCTGCCCTTAGAGCTTCTGTTAGAAGACAGATCTAGACTCTCACATTCAGACAGTTAGAAATCCTTTCACAGATTTTCAGCAGACAGTTTTTTGTGGTCAGATCAGGCACTTACTTTTGGTGCCTTCATTTCCTTAGAGTAAAAAGCTCTTTCCTCTTTCTTCTTCCTTTTGTTTTGCATGACATTGAAGTCAGCAATTATGATTCCCTGTAACCTATTCTAAACAAACCAACCTCCTCTGCTTCTTTCAATGTGAATATGACTATGAGAGATGGACCATAGCTCTCGCTGCTAGCTCAGGTACTTCAGTACTGACCACAAATGGGCAGAGATGTGTGCAGTACCTCCAGGGACACCTCACCTGTAATTTGTACTCCAGCATATTTAAGCAACAACAAATGCAGAAGAAATGCTGAACAAAGAGATACCATTTGGGGATGAAGACTTGGTAATCTCAAGGAAGTAACACATAAAAGGCACCATAACACAAAAATGAACGGCAAGGGCAAGTAGTTGGTTTGTGAATAACACGCTAGCTAGTGCGTTTACAGGAAATTCCACAGTTAATCACATCTTTGCAATGCCTGTCTAGAAGTAATGGTTTTCTGCAAAGGTACATCAGTTAAAGGGCCTGTGCCAGGCTGACCTTTTTTGTATTTCTGATTAAATTATAGAAAAACTGAAATTTAAAGCAGTCTTCCTTTACATTAATAAAGAACTCCAGTAACAGAGACATCACAAGTAAAGAAACTTGCCACGCTTTCAAACAGCTTAAATATAAGACAGCTAAAGGCTACTGAGGCTCAAATAAAATCTCTCCCATACATAAGAAATTTCAAAGTGAGGATTAAAAGATATGCCACAAGACACCTTCTGAACATGCTGACTATATAATTACTGCACCTTAATTGGGTGGAATGATGTCACGTTCCCCATTTCAGGCTTTTTAAATGAATCCAAGTAGAGCAATAAAATCTAATGAGGACTGGAGATAACACGCTGTGAATATCCTGGATATAATTCCTGGCAGCATAAAGCTGAGTGGAATACCTCAGTGACATGGATAGTCATGGATGAAACTTCCTCCAGGTTGGTTATTAAGTATGTTCAAGCCCACTGCAGTCTAGAATGCAGTGAAAGAAATGCAAAACACATCTGTTAAATCTGCCCTTTGGGTGCTGTTTGCTGGCAGCGAAGAACTAACAGCAACAGCAAAAGCAAAGGCAAGAGGAATTCCCCTCCCCATTGTCGGTAGGCCAACATCAAAACTATCAGTTTTCCCCTTAAATCTCAGTAAATTCATTGAGATGGAGATGTTCACTTAGATTCAATATGCATTTGCCTCAAAATATTTCAAACTAATTTGACAGCAACATAATTACTGTGCCTTCAGCCCCCTTCCAGCAACCATAGCTGCAATTTCCAAACAGACTGCAGTGGGGTTCTGGCTAACATCAGCACAGACCGCTTTAATGAAGGTGGTGGCACTCTGTCTCCCAGGATGTGCTATGTAGAGCTATGTATCTTGCATGACTGAGTCTGAGCTGGACAGCAGGAGTGTTTTCTACAGATTATTTTTATTTTTCTAAGTAAACAAGCATAATCCAGGATTACTTTTCAGATCAGTAACCATGCCTCAAATTTTGCAAATTTAACCTAAAAAGAATCACCAGTTGGGAAACAGATGCAAGAGTGTGAATGGCAAACAAAACTGTTTTTCTGAAACTGCCACGTTTTTGCAGCAAATGCACATGCAAGTGAGTGAGGCAATGCACATGATGTTATGAGAGAGTTTGAGCCTATTTAACTTCACAACATACATAGATGAGCCTTGGCTAAGCACTGTCCAGACAGAAATCAGCAGGGAGGCACAACTGCTCTGTATAACACTCCCATGCATGTGCAGTGTTAGACATGCTTCCTTCCTGAAGTTTCAAGAGTAGGCAGAGAAGCACACTACATTGTGCTAAGGATCCACCTGTTTCCTAGTATTTAGTGGGATTTTTAAGGGATCATCTATTTAGAATCACAGTGTAAGTGCATTTCAAGCTAAAACGTTTCCTGTATTTCAGATAGCAGGCAATATTAGGGTAATTTCATTTAACTTAAAGAAGTATTTTTCCAAAGAAAAGCCACATGATAATTTACATGAGAAGAAAAATTCATTTCAGTTGAAAATGACATGATGGTATTTATTAGAAAAGAAGCTGTACTGGTTCAAGAGAGTTTTTACACATCTGACATAGCAGAAGTCTGGATGTTTACAGGACACGCAAAGGAACAATTCTAGGCTGTTTTTATCGTGTCATTAAGGGTAAGGTTAGGGTTAGCTTTTCAACAGATCTGTTGATTGATCACAGCTGAAATACTTTCACTGATGGGAACACAGATCCACCATATGCAGCAATGTTTCACAGTGCTAACTCATATGGAAAATGGTTTAGTTGAACTCAAAGGGGCTGGAAAATAATTTAGTGCCTAAATCTTTAAGATATTTTAAGCAGAATTTCTGCTCCAGCAGATACCAGACTCTTCTAAAAACTCTTATGAGCTACCTGTACATACCTTAAACACCTTGGTGAAATGTCTGCCAGCAGAAGTCACTATCTCAGGTACTTAGAAAAAATAAGTCATTCTGTATCTCTCACGTATTTTGTCTGATAATTTTCCACAACAGCCTAGGATATTCCTGAACTGGTTGTTCATTCAACAGCTAGTTGTTTAGCCATGTTGTAGAGTTTCCTTCCTTGGAGATCTTCAGCATTCATCTGCACATGGAGCTGGGCAGCCTGTTCTAGACGGGTTTGACCAGATGGCCTCCAGAGGTCCCTTCCAAACTCAACCACTCTGTGACTCTGTGACTCCCACTCCCAAATTACAGTACGACATCTTCGGCTGTGCCGATGAAATTGTTTGTGGGCCTTCAACAAACCATCTCAACAAAAGAAGAATGAAAAGTCCTGCCTGGATGATGTGTGTAGAACTGTATCCTTAAAAACGCCAACTTAGCTCTACAGCGCTTCTGCTGACTGCACTGCTATGATGACAATGATATTTATAAAATATGCAGACAATGAAACTGTCAAAAGTATGTAAGATTTAGGATCAGCAATGAAAGCTGTTCTTCTTTCATTTCCTTTAAGGAAGGTTGTGAATACTTTGCAACTAAGCACATTTAAGCAGAGAAAAGGTGATAGCTACACAATAGACAACATGAATTTAAACAAAAATTGATTTTTATAGATAACAACTACATATTAACATTAATGCTGATGGAATTACAGCATCTTCAGAGAATTCCCTTCAAATTCAACTTTAGCTTCTCAGGAAAATGGCAGCATGTAATGCTCAAAGTAAACATATACTGTGTAAGAAGGTGCTACAGGGCCACATCATACAAATATCTGCTGATGGTTACGTAGCTTTGGTGTTGCTCTGAGAAACAACTGATCATCCCAACCCTGCTAAACGCAATGCACATTTCAGAAATCTCACACATGCAGAACTACCAAAGCCACATGCTCCTTCTGAGGCAAGCACAATCACACATGCTTGTGGACCCGCCAAGCACCCACACCATAAACAGGATTATCTCTTTGGCTAAAGCCTAACAAGTGCTAACTATAGCAAAGGCGCACAAATTGCTTTCACAAAAACAGTATCTGTGTTGTGGCACAGTTCATTATTTAGTAGAGAACAATCAAACCAAGAAATCAGCAGTAATAAAGAGTGGAGTGTGTCATTCTCAAGACTGAATCAACTATTCAAGATGAAATCACATCAGTGTCATCATTCAGCCACACTGCTACTCTCAGGCCATCCCCCTTACAAGAAGAGATGTTAGTGCAAATTGGTGCTGTTTATTACACAAAGATGTTCTTTCTTCCAATACTATCAACAGCATACTTTTTACCACAAGGTACTGTAATACAGCTTTCATTTCTGCTAGCCTTTTCTAGCATTTCTTTCATTCTTCATCTCTTTCTTCAGCTATAACAGCAGACTCTGAATGATCATTTTTTCATGTGGAGCTTGATAAGGACTTCCAAGGACAGCAGACCAACTTACATGGCCCCTTCTTGCTCCACTCTCCCTCTGCCGCTTGCACTCACCCTTGTGCCAGTGCAATCTGGAGGGCAGCACCACCATTTGTGCAGCTGCACATACCAGAGAAAGTGATCCAGGCTAAACATAACCCAGGGAAAAACCAGCTATCTTAAATCAGTTTACAGAAGCAGCTTACCATAAACACAAAGCCAGTAAAAAGCAGAGGCACAGAGATGGCTGAAATGCCATCACTACAGAAAGAAGTGCTCAAAGTGTTTGAGACAGATCACTGAATGTGCCGGCACCAACAGTGCATTGGGACAGGGACACTCTGCTATGGCTGGGGCTCCTGACATCAGTCTTGTTGCCAACAGTCATGTGAAATGGTAAGTGCAAGTTAACAGGAATTGTGCTTGAGATTCCCATCTTTTGCATCCTAATGTGGACATCTGACTTCAAGCTGTTTGGCTACTGGAGAAAGGAGTTCATCTTTTTAACTCTTCATAGCTAATCTCAGGGTCGCTAAAAACAACTCCCGGTCCTTCCTTCCTTCCTTATGCGTTAAATACTTCTCCTGACTCTCTCCCACCCAGAGTTCAACAGAAAATGTCTCTGAAAAGCCAGAGCCAGCAGCTGTAAGTCAGCAGTCAGTCTTCATTCTGTGAGGTCTCAGCAAAGCCTACAGCTACTGTGAGATGCTCTGGTATTATCTAGCTTAAATTGAATACCTGAAGTCAGTACAGCACTGTCTGAAAGGATCTCTTCACAGTTATACAACATAAATATTTAAAACCAATGTATTCCCTGAGAACACTTGAGATTTGCTGAAAAAACACGCAATTAACCAGAGAATATATAAAAGCCACTGCCCTATTGCTTATAATTTACACATTGCATTCTTAAAGTTCTTTAAATACTCACTTTAGTTCCAACGCCTATAATATTGTCACTATTTTACTTAAGAAATCACCAGCCTCTGGATTTATTGTTGCTAAACTGCTTGCGTTTTAAAAGAAATTCTTAAAATGGTAAAAAATTCAAGGCAGTGTCACTTTTTTTTTCATTTCAAGTCATGCATTCCCTGAAAGCAATAATAAAGAATCACTGGTTGACTAAGTGAAACAGTATGCAGACATCACTCATTCCTCTTCTTGGGAACATTGCCAAATGAAAACATATGATGGCAGGATGGCTGAAGGTGCTGTGTGGGGTGACAGAGTGTAGCGCTAAAACAATAGCTGACTCTGCACATTCAAACTTCTACTTCTAGCTCTTCCCTTCAATAAAATAAAACCAGATTTATTCAAGTATCTGTATATTCTGGTTCCAGAAGACCTGTGGCTGACAGAAGGATTTCCAGGTCTTTAGCACTCCTCTTCTTTTGTTGGCACAGGACAAGATTTTGTTTCTTAATTTGTGGAAAAGCACATTCAGTCAAGTTAAACAGTTTCTGAATCAACACCTAAGCCTGCGGCCTAAGAGATTTATTTTCCATTTCCCCAACTTTGAAATCCCAGCTGTGCTGAAGAAAGTTGCTTCATGCAAAGAATAGGAAAATAATAAAAACAAACATAAAAGTGCAGTGCCATCAAGAACCTACACACACCAAAAAAAGAGATGGAGTGAAACGAAGATAGCTTCCAAGCCCAGAGCATTCAATTCAGTGTAAAAAAGTGTCCAGACTCCACTTAAATCTCTTTGATGGGAGTGGGAGGAGAGGCTGGTACAGCTCTGTGGAATTCCTCTTTAATGTGGCTTCATTGCTAAATGGCTTACAAGCAGTGGGCTGGGGGAAATAGTTTAAAGACCCTCATACCCTGGAGGGCAGCACAGCCTGCATTTCAAGATGAGAAATGATCTTCATTGTCTATTATGAAAAGTTTCAGTAAGGAGCATATATAATTTTATTTATTCTTACTCCAGCAGTGCTTAAGGACCTTCTGTTAGGTCCACACATTACTGAGCTCTGTGTTGTAAGATCTTCAACGCAAAAGAACAAAAGAACAGAGGTATGTTGGGCCAGTGTGACAGCAGACACATGATGGATGGTTTCCATGTCTTAGATATCAGTGGAGAGAGAAAGAAAATAATTGTCCCACCTCTTAGTTACACTGGAATTAAAAAGACAACCAGCATGCAAATGTGTAGGTCACTTCCATGGAGCTCTGTGATCTCCATCCGAGATCCTACAAGCCCTTCTTGACTCTGCCTTCCTCTTCAAGCCACTGTCCTTCCCAAATACGCACATCACAGCTCATTCATGCTATTGGAGTCCGTTTGTGGTGGATGGGAGAGAAGCTAATGCACACAGAACCGCTGCTGGAAGTTTCCTCTGCTTTGATGCTACCCCTAGCTCCCACCAGCTCACCCATAATCTCTGACAGCTGAAGCTATGACTGAAAGAAAGAAGCCCACATCACATTACCATAGTACAACAGAGGCAGGCAAAACCGGGGTGTTATTATTATGTTCCCAGGAGGAAAAGAGAAATACCAGTGCTGAAGCTGCTAACTCCTCGAATGCTTTCCCCAGAAGTGCTACTCAGCCTCATTCCCCACAGACGGAACCAAGTTGACAAGGATCTCCTTTGCTCTTCAGGCTGGCCAGGCTATTCCCTGAACTAAGCCAAAATATTCGTTATCATCTTCCACAGAATAACCTGGAAATAGTTTCACTTGTCATGATATGTAGGCCGCTCCGAAAGTAATGCCTCCCACTTGTTTCCATGGGAACTACAACAGCTACAAAGAGCACAATAACACTGTTTGATAGAGCAAATTCCCAGCTACAAAACACTATTTTTCAACATAGACACCACCATTAGCTATGCATTTTCACCTGTGATGAACAAGAACCTGCATGTTGCACTCAGAAAAATCTGCACCAGCAGAGGTGACACACTGTTGCTGTCGCCACTGCTGAAAGGCACCACCCACCCCTCACTGAGCTCACATCCACTGTTTGGTCTCCATCAATGTTCTGCCAATGTCAATGAATGCCAGTGGCTGCCATGTTTTCCGCAGGGAGGAATTCAATTCCACACCTTTGCTTCATATGCCCTCCCATGTCAGATGCCATTGCGTCAGAGTGCCCCTCTGCTGCCATCTGTTGCACAGCAACAACATGGAACAGATTTGGCAGGAAGGCTAAACCTCTACTACCATACCACCAACATCCACCTCTGACATCATGGGCCAACATAATAAAATAGGAGACATTACTTTTAGAGTTGTCCATTCCATCTCCTATCACTGTCTAAAGGTGATATTCTAAAGGTGGTGATAGGAGATGGCAAAAATAGATGTCATCTGACAAACTTGGAAGACTGGAACAATCCTTTCTCCTCCCTTCCTTTTGTGACTTTTATGATTTTTAATTTAGTTTTCAATGCAGCATCCATGCAGTGACTCGAGGCTCTTCAATCATATTTGCCATGTCAGTCTTTTACAGGGACAATGCCACCCCAGTGACTAGCCAGATTTGCTGATCCTGCCTCATGTTGTTTGTCTGTCCTTCTCCTCTCTTATTTCCTGAAGTATTATCCCACAGCACTGCTGCTGCCCTGCAGAAAGAGGCAATGCATCTCTCCAAAAACTATAGCCTGTCTTCTTTCAGACCTGTGTTTCCTACCCATCTGGTTGAGGAGGGCTGCCTGCAGTCATGGGAGAGTTCAGCATAGGAGAGGGCAGAAGAGACCTCAAACACTCCTCTTCCAAAAGCACAGAAGTTTCAACATGCTGGATAGTGAAAGAAGGCAGGTTCCTCACCAGTCATGCATCAGCAAGGAGTATAGCTGGGAATATAGCCCTCCTCCTCACCTCCCTTCCCAAAAACAAGCACTGAAGCCAGACAAATTTGGGAATGGGATGCATATGTTTCCATCCTCTCCTATCCTCCCCCTAGTTATCTAAACTTACTTCTAATGGGCCAGTCAACTTTATTTTGAGTAATAGCTTTCTGCTGCAACTTAAAGATCCATACTTCAAGAAAAGTGAACCCAGAAAGGAAGTCAACAGTGATAAGAGAGTTGATATTTTGATATTTTCCATATGTAGCAAGAACATATATATATGTGTTTTTCAAAAGCATAGATTATTTCATAAAGAGTTCAAGACGTCTTTAAAACAAGCCCATCCTCCAAATACTAAAGAGAAACACTCGGCAAGAAACCAGTTCAACAATAAAATGAGGTGATAGTTTGCACTGGGGGCAAAAATCCATATTAAAAACAAACACTGCTATAGTGCTTATTACAACTACTGCTAATAATCATTTAAACTATGTTATAAATTCTGAAGACTATCACATAAAAATCTCACCCTTGCTTGCTCCTGAACAAAGAGATTTGTTCAGTCTCCTTGTTCCCACTACCACGACTCCTAATACTATGAACATTACATGGCACATTGCATCTGTTAATGCCCTTATGGTTTTCAAGTGACAACAGAGCAAGTGTTACTTGTCAGATGTTGCTTCTTACATTTGATGCTGTTACACATATGGACTCCTAAAACCATATATGCAGTATTTTTCACACTGCCATCAAAATATGCTTGAAGCTTATTCTCTTCTCATTTCTACTCCTGAAAAATATTTGTTCATCTAACACCGAACGTCAAATGAACCTTTGCTAAAATAAAAAATATTTTTAAAAAAGTAAAAGAATCAGCCAATAGAGTTAAAAAAAAAATCTTGTCTGCTTACATAAATAAAGAAAATATGAAAAGTAGTCTAAAAGTGAGACTGCACAATCCTGTGTCATGTAGAGACACCTCACGAAGTTCGGGAAGATCAGCACCACATAGCCGTTAGCTCACTTAGTGAGATGAGGGGGAGAACTGGAAACAAAATAGAACTCATGGGTTGAGATAAAGGCTACTTACAGAAAAGAAAATGGAAACAAAATTGAAATGATAACTATATACACGTGTGTATATATATATATATATGCAATGCAATCATTTGTCACTTGCTCACCAACACCCAACAACAACACAACTGCCCACCAACCAACACCCCACTACCAACACATCTCATCACTCACTGACCAACACCCAGCCAATCCCTGAGCAGCAGCAGCCGCTGCCTGGTCAACTCCTCACAGCTTTATTGCCGTCTGTATGATGTCATGTGGTATGGAACAACCCCATGCCTAATTCCAGCCAGCTGTCCTTGCTCTGTCCCAGCCCGTGCCATCATGGCTGCAGCTCTTCCCCACTGAGTGGTCCTGAGCACGGTCCCATCACTCAGCAACAACCAAAACATCAGTGTGCTATTAACACTGTCTTGGCTGAAACCAAGACACTGACTGAGATGCTTTGAGGAACGTAAACACACAAGCAAACTTTTCTGATAAGGCTAGTTTGCTATGACACTCAACAGGACCACTCAGTTGAGCCTGAGTCCTGAACAGATACAACTGTGTTGTGTCCACAGTCCAAAATTGCACATTCAGCACATGCCTGGGAATCACTAGAGAATATGGAATGAATGTATGAAAATGCCTCAAGATTCAGGGGGGAAAAAAAAAAAAAAAAGCCAATCCTCAGTTTTTAATCAGTATTTGACAGATACAGAAAAGCTTTTCTTGTTCTTCTCACATGATATACATTGTAAACTCCTTTCAGCCTTCATTTTCAGATACATTTGGAAATTACATAAAACGCTACAAATTTTGGAAAAAATCCAGAGAGAGCCCAGTTGACATGGGCTACCCTGTAATTAGAAAGCAGACTGACAACCAGTAATATTGCTTGCTGCAGAATTTCATCTGACTAGTAAAAAGGAATCTAAAACAGTTTTACATATAAGGAAGTTGAGCTTTTGTTTCTAAGTATTCAGGGTAATGCTTTCTCTAAAATATCAAAATGCTGAACGAATCTATCATGGCTTCTATCTTTTCCTACAGTGCTTTGTGCTTCTGGGAGTTGGTCCAATTATAGCTAGTTTTGGAAGTAAATTCTGATGAAGTTTTCCAGACTGAGGAAAATGAGATGCACAGATATCAAAGGACTAAATAGAGACATGGATTAAAGGGAAGATTAGAGTAATCTTGTAAAGACAGACAGAGAAACGAATTAAGTGGTAGTGGTCTTATGCAGAGTACTTCCTCTTTCAACATTCCACAAGGGAAAGACGAAATCTGCAAACCCCATCAAACTTGAGACAACCAGGACCTGAAAGTATTCAAGTAACTGGACGAATCCAGCAGTTGCTGGATAGACGAGGGATGGAATTATGCGCTTGCACTTATATACCCTTTTAGGCACAATGGAGGAAAATGTGTCTGAATCTCATCTTACCACCTCTTCTGTTTCTTGACTTTTCTGTCATAGGTACCCCCTTGAACAGTAGAATTCAGTCCTCAAAATTGCTATATCAAAAAATCTTATTACACCCATAATTAACATCTGGGCAGGCTCATTTCAAAGAGGTAATTTCCTTCACATCTCTATGAGCACATTGAGTAAATGACCTACCATGCCTTAAAAGTGATGGCACTGCCATTTCACTCTCCTGCCTCTGATTGCTTCAGTCCCTATCCTTCGCACAGTAAGAATGAAACAGAAGCCTGAACGTTACATTTTACTGATATTGTTGGCCTGAATTTACAGTAATTTAAGATTTTTATACGTTTGTATAAAATCCCTTCAACATATTTTTGAGGCTTACAATATTTGTGTCAAGTTACGGGGTACAAAGGTGATGTAAAGACACAATTTATTCCCTGCGTGCTATGATCACACTGCTTATGCAGCACTGCATGAGAATATGTGCCTGGGATAGACATTAAAGTAGAAATGAATCTCATTTTATTCCTTCACAGAGGCAGTGACCAGCCCTACCAATCCCTTCTACTCATTCATACCACAAGATTCCTAGCTATATAGAATATAGGAGCTTAAATATGGGATTCATCAAACACTAATGTGCTATCTCTGTAACGCAAGTGTCCTGTAGGGAAAACTACTACACGGATTTCTGAAAGAAACTAATTTTTTTCATTTTATCATTAAATAACAGAAAATGATATCTTTAGTTTCCAGAGCATTTCTTTAGAGACAAACTCAGAAAAGCAGATACATCATTCATTGTTTGGCTGTAAAAATGGTCCATAGGCAAAATGACCTGAATAGATGCCATAGCACTTAAATTCCCAAGGTACTGCCATTCTGTGAAAGCAATGTTTAACACTAATAGGAGTCAGCTGGATTACTGACACTTGGGAAAACCATGCGGGAGGTGAAGAGAAGAAATAAAATGGGAGCAACAGATAGGACGTACATATCAGGGAGGAAACAGACTGAAGAGTAGGGCATATCTACCTCTGGCTGAACTTTTTTCTGGCAAGAAGAATCAAAATCGGAACTTTCAGCCATTTAAAAGAACAAAGCTGAGGTTCTGCCATTAAAAAACAGCATTAAAAATTTTCCTGAAGAAACTTAAGTAGCACTGTCAGCTGGGGCACAAGGTCTAAAATTTAACAAAAACTTCCCTGGTGCTAGAGAAGTCTGTTTTGCTGCCCAAATTTTAACCCACCCACATTTGAATAGTCAGGAAGGACCTGAGAAATTGTTTGTGCAACTTCCCTGGCAGTATGTCCCTCCACATGTTCTGCATGCACGGTGGTAATTCATCCAGACCAGAGCTATTAGAGGCCCAAGCAGGCCTTCCTCACAAACTTCTCCTGACAGGCTCGTCTTGCGGTGATGTTACCTTGCAGATGACTGCTATAATGAAGTTTCCAAGACATGAAAAAAGAGTCACCAACTCCAGCAGAGATGGGATGGAAACCTGGACCAAGCTATGCTTTGTTAGGTTATCTAACAGCTAAGCACGTTAAACACAAAGCCCAAGCAAGGATCAGAGGAACAATGACAGATGGAACCCTACTGATGTAATCAGCAAGACAACTTAATCAGTGAAAATTAGAGCACCCTGAATCAATTGTTTCCTAAGACCAGTCAAAGGGTAGGATATGACACCATTGTCCCTGGTGAGAAACCAACCCAGATGAGTCACTGGGAAGACTCTTTCCTCAGAAAACTTTGCAAACTAAGGGGGTGACAGAAGTACAGGACTCACTATGGGATGCAACAAGAGTAGCAATCCGGAACCAATTTTTTTTTTTATTTAAATAAACGTGGGATTTTTGAAGGGGAGAGCAGGAGCAGAGCTCTGTGTGCCAACAGCGGGGTGAGCCACGAGCCCCGGGGGCCCCTGCGTGCTGGTGCCAGTGGTGGGAGTAGGGCAGGCACTGGTGCTGCTGCTGGACAGGCTGAGGGCCCAAAGTCAACAGCGAGAGAGAGAGACCCGTGTGGCGTGGGGCCCCATTGCACCAGCAGGATCCAGTCCTGATCAGCAGGACAGGAGGAGCAGGATCAGGCCACACATGGTGCTCATCTGAGTGCTGTGTGCATGCAGCTGGGTGCTAGGGAAGATAATGCTTTTTCTGTGTTTATCTCTGTGCCTGGACTGATGCGTAGTGCACACATGCTCTAACACCTCTTACAGGGAGTTAATTGCTTCAGAGTCAGAAATCGTTGCAGTACCCATGACGGTGACACAGTAACTGTATTTCTTTTCACATGACTGTCAAGAAACACACCATATGAGATCTTTGTGAAGACTACCACAACAGTTTGTGGATGTTCCACCTACAGATGTATTTTTATGCTAACAAGAATTTATCAAAATATCATTCAATGCACTAAGTAACAACATACACGTATCCTTCTTTACTGATTAGATGAGCAACAGATTGCTTGTTCTCTCCAGCTTTTGTGATTTTGAGCCAGTCAAGCCAAGCCCCTTTCCAAGGATTCTAAACAGCTCTGTTGCAACATTCTGCTTGTTTTAAATACAACATTGATGCAGCATGCATTCACTGAAATGAAGGAAAAAAAAAAAAACCTTACCTCTAAGCTGTAGAGATATTTGAAACTGCTTTTCTTATTGGCTGCCTTTTCCACAGCTTGAGCTAATTTTACTGCTCCTCTACCACCATCCGACCAGTGACTGCAGGGTACAGCATCAAATGCTCCAGACTGCTTTGCAATCTCACACACCAGATCAACCTCAGCAGGAGAGTCAGTTCTGCCAACCAAACAGTTCTGTTTTGTTTAATTACTTCTATTTCATAAACTTAAACATTTAGCTTTGCTCTACATTAGCAGCTGTAAAGCAAAATTTTACATAACTTTAGATACACATAACACATGTATACACTGCATATGCATTTACACTTCAAGAACACTTTTTAATAATTGTCATAACTGATTAAGATGAATATTGATATTTCTACAACATTTTATACCTTTTGTAGGTTTAAAAACTTAAGAACAAGCTAAGGATTCAAAGGATATTCATGATAGAAATAAATAATAATAATTCTTCAATGGTTTCTTTTCTTCATGCCAAAGCTGTTTAATACAAAAATCAAGAAAAAAAAAAGTGTGAAATTTGATCCGTGGATATACTCAAGTAATGAAAGAATAGACTTACTTGAAGACATTTAGAGCAACCACAACAGGAACTCCAAAGAGCTGAGCAATTTGAATCTGTTTCTGTAGATTACAGCAGCCATCAGCTACCAGCTGGAGGTTCTGTGCAATTACATAAAAAGCAATGGAAATGGTCAGATACATCAAGCCAACTTCAGCCAAAGAATTTTCCATAAGTTAAACCAAACATAAACAATGCTGATCATGACAGCTGCGGGCAAGTAAAATGCTTCCAGACAAAACATTTTAGTATTGATTAATTCTTACTTAAATTAATAAGCATCAGACATACTTAAGTGACTATGCAGCATCCAAAATTTGTACATGAATGTATTGCTCTTTTGAGGGACATGAAAAGACAGTGCAAGATGATGACTGGCTAACAGTTGAAACAAGGGATACAAAAGATGGTCTGTGGGCAGGTTCACACAGAACGCTGGCAGCTTTGTTGCCTGTTCCCCTTTCCCTCCTACTCTGACCAAAAGCTTCCCTGAAGGAGATACCTAGAAATACAACAGACACACGTGTTGCCAAAACTGGTCACAAGGGGGGGGATGTTAAAATACCAGAGGACACAAAAAGACAAAGAAAACAACCTGAAGAATCCATTCTTGTTTGAATAGTGACCTCCAAGGTCACATTAAACCTGCTGCTTAATGAACAAGCTAAGCTGCCATGAATTTCAGGGAGTGCCTTTGACCCTTGCACCTCTTGGCCCTTGCGCCTCCATGAATGCCAGAAATGCTTGGGAGGCTATATGATGGACTGGAATGAGGAGCTAATCAGTCTGAAAACTTACTGGTCCCAGAAAATTTACTGAAAAGCTGTATTTCAGCTGGTTTGGTTCCTTAGTACAATCTACCATGCAGTCACACACACAGTACACGGAAAGAGGAATAACACCAAGTGGCTGGGGTGACGTTGAGATGGCCATACTTGCAGGCAATGCCTGTTAAAGGTGTTCACTGAATGCTGGCATTAGAGCATGCTATTGTCAAACCTGAGGCTGCATACTATCCAGCTTCTCCTAAAGCTTTGTAATAGCTTCTCTTACCTCTTCCATGTATTCTTTCTTCAGGGGGGCACCAGCAGTTACCTGGAATAATAATCAAAGTCATCATAGATTTAACAAAACACATCATAACCCTAAATAGAAGTGCACTTTTGCTCACTTTCTATACTGCCTGGCAGTACAAACATTGCACAAAAAGTTATAGATTGGCTGCAGCCTGTATTTTATTAAAAATTACACTGATACAAGGAGAGCAGCAAAATCTCCCATTGTATCTAAGCAGCAAGTTACAGGTAGCGACTTTGCAACTAGTTGTAAAATATTTATTAGAGAATGTAGTTGGACCATGTTCTACATGCTTAATGATGCACCAGAAGTGCAAAGACAATGGAAAGCAGCTTCCAATAGCTGCCTGAAGGAGAAACTAACACTGACAAACAGAAGAGGAACATCATCTCTGGGTGTCCTGAAATTATTGCCAAGAGCAAGCAATTGCATGCAAGTAACTTACTTTGCTGAAAAGCAAAAAGGTATACAGATACAGAGTATGACTGGAGTACTATACTGAGCCTCCGAGAACCAAACAAATCAATCTCAGATACTGGACTTTATCACTTTTTTCCCAAGCTTTGGTCTTAGTCCATTTTATATAGCTAAGATCCAAGTAAAATTATGTCACTCTGTGTGCCTCTATGATGTATTACATGACCAAGTGAAAGCTTTATACTTCTAAAGATACAGTTCAGAAATAGAGATCACTACAGAGACATTCTAGTCACATATTTGCTGGACTGAATGATAACGCACAATGCAGTATAGCACCAAGCACAAAATGGTATACCACTAGCCTGGTATGCATGGAGGAATGTTCCTCCGTGCATAAAATAAAGAGAATTTATTTTAACAAGACTGTTTCCTGGTAGCATTACTCTCTTGCATGCTGCTGAGCAATATAGTGTTTTTAGGGGTTTAGCGTCTGTTTGGCTAGCAGAGTGTAGTCAGTCTAATTGTCCAGCTGAGGAGTACTTCTAGAATCAGTAATCTTTACAAGCCTCTCCTTGGCTTAAAGAGCAAGAAGTGATACACCAGTGACTCTGGGTACACAGGGAAAACACTTGTACACTTGTATCAGTTACCTTAGCATCCCTGAGAACATTAACCTGAGCAGACTAAAAGGACAAAATGAGTTCCCATTATTGCAGTGAAAGAAAAACTTAAAATCTTCATTAACAATGTTCCCAACTTCTGCTCACATTCTGCAGCTTGAACACTTCTCGTTCCTCCTCAGCTGCCAACGTTCTCAGCTTGTGACTACTTCAATGCACTTAGAAACACTATTTCAGTGTGCAGGGAAAAGAAAATATATACATTTTACAACTTTTTTCCCCCTCCATACAAACAAACTTCCCACCCTCACAAGATTGAGTACTCTTCTGAACTTTCATTCCTCTTCTTTCATTTATGCCTTTCCATTCCTGCATTGCCTTTGGAGGTAACAACTATATGATGAGGTAACTTAGGGATGATATCCAACTAGTGCTCCACAAACTATCCTCACTATTTCTTAAATCTAGATATTTTACATATTTCAAGCTTTATCAACAACTTTGTTTTCCAAGAAAGGTGCAAAAACTTACATTTGGCCCACCGCCATGCATCTTCAAAGCCCTCACTGTAGCAACAAGTACAACCACACTGGGAACCAAGCCAGAGGCTCTGCATTTGATGTTGAAGAATTTCTCCATCCCAATGTCAGCACCAAAGCCAGCTTCAGTTACTGTAAAACAAACCAAAAAAAAAAAAGCAAAACCACACATAAAACATGCTTTCGGTTAAACACTGGGGGATACTTCTACGTTACCATACAGTGCTCATTTTTGAATGAACTTTCAAATAGAGGTCTATTTACATTACTGAGCCTGATTAAAAAACTATTCCCAACTCAGAAATAAATTCTCTTATGCTTGATATGTACAATATGCCATCAAAAGTAGTTACATGGGAAGAAAAAAACCAAGCAATCCAATTTAGTTTGAATCAAAGTCTTTTACAAACATCTTGTCCTCCAAAATAGCCATTTCTGTATAATTAGGTTTATTTAAAATGTTTGAAAATTTGTCTATTTGTAAAACTTCCCTACATTATTCCTTCTCTCTCAACTTCACTGAAGATAAGCTTCCATCACAACTAATGGACATAAATTCTCCTGAATTTGCAGAACCTTTGGTCATCTCTTTCTTTTATGGATGGATGTTTACATATAAACACAAACCAGAATCTACAGTCATGTCTCAGTCTTGAAGACACTATAACAGCGAATGCTCTAACAGGACTTTGCACTAAAGAGCTGCCAGACACCAATGCAGCATGACAGAGGAAAAATTTGTGCAGAATTAGGATATGTCAGGCAAAGTATTTTTAGTAGAAATACGGATAAAAGAGAAGATAATTTGTATTAAATGACAGTCTCTTCAGAGCTAATTTGCCCTGGTTTGTCAAATATCAATTCCTTCAATTGCCTCTTTTAAGATCCTGAAAATTTCTTCTTATTAGGCAAACATAAGCACACAGCAATTCAGAAATTCAAAGAATTAGGTCTCCTATTGGCTGAAAATATACCGATGTAACTGTTTCCCACTGGAACACCCTGAAGAGGTGGGATCAAAGCCTGCTTCTGGAAGATGTGAAGGGGCTTTCAGGCAGACGAGACAGGCTGGTAAAGCAGTGCACTCCAGAGGCTCCCAGGCCTGACTCCAAGCAGGGCTGGTAACGTGTCCGCATAACCCCAATGAGCTTGCATAACCCAATGGATTCCCTTTCAATCTCTCCCCCTTGCCAGCAGTTTTGACTCTCCTGCTGTGAAGGAGATCATGAACAGCTGCCTGAACGCTTCAGGGCTGGAAGCCTTCAGCAGGGCCACAAAGAGGAGCAGCAGTTCCCAGATCAGCCCTGTTGCTGTGGAAAAAAGTCTGTCTGCTCCCAGCTGATGGGCTTTTCAAAGCCCCAAGCTTTGTGCATTTGTCCTCACCCCACCAGCCGCCTTGCATCCCTTTGCTTGGCAGAGGATGAACCAACTGCCTGCACAGCTCTGCTCAGAGGGAGGAAACTCTTGCTGAAGCTGCAAACAGGGCAGCGGGCATGGGAGGAGCAGAAACCTCTTGAGAGACTAACATGGCAAGTGTCGTCATTCATGTCCCCCAACATCACTGTAATAAGTGTGTTATCTTTTTCTGAATAGCCCTGAGTGAAACAGACACAGCAAACATGGAAACAACAACAACAAAAGGGGTTACACAAACAATGACTCAAAGGAACAAAGCTAATGTCAGGACACAAGTCACATTAAAAGCAGAGCCAGCGATCACATCTACTTTCCAGAAACCCCCATTCTTCTCCACCAGTCTCTTATGTGGCACAGGGTGATTAATGAGAGTTCTGTCAAGAATATATAAGCACCATCCATCTTTAACATAAACAACAGATAAACTACCAAGTACTTGAGAGGGTGGGAAAATAATTTGTCTCTTACAGAGGTTGCCAGGATATACACATAGCAGTCCCCTAACATTTCCAAACAAAGTTTCCAGGGACTTAATCCTTTTTATGGCAAGCTTTTCCAAGGGTGAATTTTCCTCAGACTTGGGATTCCCCTTTCTCTACTTTTCAGAGAGCAGAAAGCAGGGATTGCCAGAACAGCACATGCAGCACTTCAGGGCTCTGAGGTGGTGCTACACTTCCTTCAAAGAGCCTGAGAAGCCAGGGCAAACACCCCAGCACTTATCTGCTTACCTATGCATATTCATCGTGACTCTCTGCAATGCTTTCCTTTGATATGGAGGGCAAAATGCAGGCTTGCCTAAACTTGATGCATGTCAACAACCCAAACCCTATCTCAATGCTGGAAAAGCAAACACAACATGGGTGTTCAGCAAAGCAACCACTACGACCGCTATGAATGGGATTTCTCAATTGGAGAGAAAAGTCAGTGCTTTCTCAAACATGAGGAAGGAAACAGGATGCAGTATAAAAGCTGCCTGGATTGGAGCGCCTAAGTCCATTTTATTTCCTCTGAGGAATAGAGAGAACATGGAGTAATATGCCAAGCTATTATATTTTAAAATCTTTGTGCTGAAACACTTAATGCAATTACTTTCAGATTGTTTCCTGCTTTCAAATTAAAGTGCCCATGAAAAATAAATACAGACCGTGAAGTGGAAGTGTCAAGCTAGTCTACATTCAGAGATTATGAGATAAAAAAGCTAATGACTTAAAATGAAAGAGTAACGCAAAGTAATACATGGGTTCTGTTGTTTCAGTTACAATTTCTTGTGTACGATTTTTCAACAGAAGGTAATTACAGTATATGGGTGAACTGACGAAGATTTCGGGAACCAATATCTAAGCAGAAGCACATACGTGGTCAGCTGTACCTCACCTAAGGGAAACTTCGAGGTACAACTCCTACTGCATGTCTCAACAGGGTTTATTTTAATTTTTTATTACTTTTTAACTGCCTTTGAAAATGACAGTCTCTTCTGTGCACCTGTTGGAGTACATCAGACAACTAAGATCGCAGTTACCTCAGCAACTGTGGTGGTTGAATCCTGGGTTTGGAGACCCCACTCCACCTGCTGCAACACACCCATTACGCAGCACCAGCACCCCACTGCCCTGTCCCCTGGCATCCCCCTGAAGCTCTGCTGCCCTGCAGGCAGGCAGGGGGCTTGTAACAGAGACAAGCATGCTGGTATGACATTAACCGCTTGCTTTGATTTCTTTGCCACAAGCACAGTATTTGTGATGAAAGTAAAGAAGTAGATGATTTACCTTCAGCAAGATCATAGAAAAAAACACAGGTATTTGCACTTCACTGCTAGCCTGAGACAGCAATCCCAAGGCAACATATGCAACCCAGATCAGGGCTGTTGCAGTCCAGGTTTTGCCTTCTGGTCCAAATCTGCTCCTTGCACTAAGACTGGACAACAATCTAGACAGGTACTATTTTCTGCATGTAGTTTTCAGCCCTTACAGCTCTCTGGAATGTCTCACTACATGGTCACATAAAGCGCAAAACCCAACTCAAATATTCTGTTGTTTGATTTTATGCTTCAATTTTATAGCCTAAGTTTCTATAAGGAACATTAGAAGGACAAAAATTAAAATTACATGTATCAGCAGTGCACCACCATTACATTACTTTTCATAATGGCCCATAGGTCAAATCTAGAAATTAATATACACACACATATTCACATATATTTACATATGAAATAAATTCAAAATGCATCAGTAAGTTCAAGTGATTTCTTCTCACAGAAGAAATGTGAGGGTGACCAAAAACTAATCTTGCTTCACAGTAACAGTATGCAAAATACAACATACAATTGCTACAGAGCTTTCTATGGGACACTTACACATTATCTGCTTAATTCAGTTCAGCTACTGAAATAACCAAAAAACCACAGTTTTCATTCACAGCAAGAACCTGAAGCATCCAACTTAGGTACAAAAGGCGAAGTAAAAGCTCATGAATGTGAAATTAGGCAAGAGAGATGATGAGAAGCCTGCCGGGCTGCACAAAGTCAGAGCAAGGATTTCTTCTCTGCACAATTGATACTGTTGGTTGAAGTCTCTAATTCCACTTCAGGGTTCAGGCAAATGAACAAATCACCCTGATGGTTTTGTTTCTTGTTTGTAATTACCATAACCTCTTGATGGAATTACTGCCTTGCCAAGCACATCTGGGAATATTTTATCACCTATGCATGACGATAGCTTAAATAGTGTCATGGTGTAAGCAGCTAATTAGATTTCATAGTCATGCTTAATAAAAAACGTAATCTTTTCTCCACCTAAAAATACATCTACCATGCTATAACTATACAAAGTAGTTTCACGTTAGCCTCATACTTACATATCACTTAAACCTCATACAGAAAGAGATTTTGGAATTTTATTTTTTCCTTTTTTAAGTTTGTTTCATTGACAGTTTAATTTCATGTAAATTGAGGCTAATTTCTAGTGAATGTAGCTTCTCCCTTGTCAGCAATTTCTATCAACAAATCAATGTCAAAACAAAACATTTGTACTCTAAAGGGCCAAGTCAAATGCATATGCATGAGGTGAAGCTTTAGGACAAGAACTGTGAGCCTGGATTCCTGAACAATGTAAGAGGAAATGGAAACTCTGAGCTGCTAGCTGCCATTTACTCCCCACATGTAAACATATCTGTTCTGGCGCAGCTGTCCGCTGGTAAACTCAGGAAAAGAAGAGTTCAAAGTCACAGAAGCACATGAACTGTGAACCTGGAGCTCAAGGCATGCTAGCTGTACAATACTGATACGTTCATGTTTAAGTGAAAAATACCAAGGTGCACAACTGCCAAAATAAACTAGGATGATCTGTGACTTATCTAACAGGATATCATATTTTTTTCAGTATAGCTCAGGATGAATAAACCAGATGTTTGTCCATTCTGACTGGCAACTTATCTGATGTGAACTTTAATTATTATGACTGGTTTTGGAATAGAACATTTTTTTTCCCCTTTCTTTCTTTTTCCCTCCCCTGTAGCAGAGGCAGTTTTCCTGTTGACTGTTCTTCTGATGCATTCTCAGATGGCATACAACACTGGCACTTGCTGCTACCACCACCAGACACAAAGTTCAACACAGCAGAAAACGACATGTCCCTGTATTAAGGCTGAGCATTTCTTAAGCCGGGAAGAAAGCAATTTTGATGGCTCCGAAAGTTATATGCTGTTGTTTCGCTCTCTGTCTCAGGGAGGTCTAGGAGAAAAGGGAATAGATCTTAGACCGAACCAGCAGAAATAGGAGCTTTGGCATCTTATGTCAAAAGCATCACACTTCTAACAGTTTTGTTCAGGAAGAAGCCCTGGGCAAAACAAACTTTGTTCTCGGAATGCAGATGAAATGACAGTGAGGCTGCGTTCAGTACCAGATTAACATGCACTTGAGACTCTGCATGGACATATCTGCAACGGCACACGGACAGCAGCCCACCAGCAGAAACAGCCTGGAAAGAGATGCTAGGAGTGCCTGCCTCCACACTTACTTGCAAGTTGCAATAATCAGGCTCCAGCAGCAGAGAACTCTGCTGATAAAAATTTTTTTGGAGTAAAAAAATCTGTAAATTTTCACCTTCTCCACAAAACCAAAACATGTCAGCTGAAAATAAAGATTCACATTCAAGTACTCTGCCACCCTAGCTCATGGTGGCAGCAGTTTGATTCCTGCTGCCTTCCTCCAAAGGAGGCTTTTTCCAATGGGCAGGAGTCTCCTGTCCCTCCCTCCTGAGAGGAAACACTGTACCGGGTGCTGGCTCCAGGAATGCGCCTCAGCTGAGCATCAATCCCCTTGGGATCCCCTAACAAGCTACTTCGAGCTTTTTCTCAGAAATATTTCTTTTATCGAAAAAAGTCGAATTGAAAAATTTAAATGCAGAACAGTATTAAATGAAAAGCAGTTTGTCACTTTAAGAACTAATTGCTGTTAACAGTTAGCATTTTCCAAGAGCATCCCATACATTAACCAAATGAATACACGTAATAACTTGTACAGATTATTCCCAGGCTAGAGACAGAAAACTACAGAAAGTTCACTTTATTTTCTACAAGCCAGACTGCCAAAGGCGATTTTTAAATCATGATTCTCTCACAATTAAGGATACAACTCCTATTTGTGGGTTTTACAGGCCTGCTTATACACATATGCTGTGTATGTTGGATTTGAAATTCAGGGGGCGAAAAATCAAAACTGAAAAGCCCAGGAGCTGACAGGAGTGGCACTGTGTGACAGAAAGCATGCTCTGTGCATCTTTCCAGCTCTGCTTGCCTCCTCCCTCTCTTGAAAATACACAGAAGTGCAACTGCAGTGGCACCTGCCTACAAAGCACCAATTTAGGGCATGGTCTGACACTGTGGCTGAACAAAATGAAGGTCTTGTCTTGCTGAAAGAGGGCATTCCTGCACCCTCTCAGCTCCTCCACCCTTCTCCCCTGCTCCCTTCTTCCCTCCCCACAGCCCAGACTTCCCACAGGTTGTTGGTATGCATCTAATTGGAAGGTAAACCGTTGGAATTTGCTAACTAGGAAACAAACAGAAAAACACAGAACAACTTTTTTCCCACTGGGTTAGATTTGAATCAGCTCACGTGAGACCAGACAAGCGTCTGAATACGTTCAAACAGGCAGCAGAAGCTGGGGAAGGAAGGGAGGGAAAGCCCCATTTCAACTGTGCCGAACTGTTAATTCACTGCTAGCCACCTTGTCAAACCATACTCTAATATTTTGAATGTAAAATTTGATGTCTTCTCACAGCTCTCCAGAAATGAGCTCATTATTCAGATTTATTACTACAGATTAAAAAAAATTAAAGATGCCTTATAAACCACAAACAATTCATTCTAATATAAATACAGAGAGCTGCATGTGGCTTCATGTTTCTCTGAGTCCCTCTACTAAGCCTGGTGGGTTTCATCCCCACTTTTTCTCAACTCCTGTGTCCCACAGTCATGCAAAGATTCATTACTCACAGGCGAAGTGTTGGCTCCTGCATAGCTGCTACGTAATGCATAGCTGAATACATCAACTGCACTTAAACAGTTCCCCCTTTTCTAACCTCCGTCATTTTTCATGGTCCCGAAAGTGACAATATGACCCAGAAAAACTCAAACAAAAGACCTTCAGGTTGGAGCCTTTTACCATTCATAGCACATTTTTTTTGAGGTAACATAGTATCCGTTTGCTCATAAGACAGATGACCATGTTTCTAAAACGGAGTACAATTAATGGCACAGGAATAAGGCAATTACATTATCTCATACTTAAAGAGATCATTATGGCCTTTGGCAATGAATTATTAGCCTTCTGGTAATTACAAAATTAAAACCTCACCACTTTTTTTATTTGGAGTTGCATGGAAGGAATAATTAACAGCAGCACTGATGGAACTTCATTTAAGGTCATTCTTTTACAATTCTCAAGCTGTAGGGAGTGTATTAACTTCTACCACCCACAGTACTACCCAGAGCGCTTAAAATATATTTCATCACAACTAGACCGTGTTTCTCTGTGTATCCCACCACAAGACTGTCATTTACTCTCACTTCTAGAAGATGTGTTTGGCTGAAACTCCAGCCCCAAATACATCTTTCATCAAAATGAGGCTGCTCTTGGATTTTGGCTCTTGAATTCTGGTTCCCTCTGCTCCCCCAGGAAGAGCTACAGAAAATGCACTTGGAGCACGCATCAAGAAGTCTCACCTGGAAAACACTCACTTCAAGAAGCAGGCAGAGAGCCCGCAGATCTCCTCCCTGGAAGCACTGTACCCATTTCAAAGGGCCATGAATTAACACCTGTCCTAGCACTAATATCACACTGATTCATAAAGCAGGAGAGAGGGGAAGAAAAGGAGCTTTTTCACCAGATAGCGTAACACTTCAGCATATGGCTTGGAAGATGACGTGTTTTCTAAACAGCAACAGAAACATGATCAAGTGATGAGTGATAATAAAGGCAGTGAACACTGAATACACAACATTTTGCAGCCCCTCAAGGTACTCTCAGCCTGTCACAACTCAGAGACAAAATCAATTTAACTAACCACTGCCACGCTTCCGCGTGCCTTCCAGCTGTGTCAGGGCCAGGAAATCACCTTGCCAGCCACACATGCCCCTCCTCATCCTGATCCTAAAACAAAAGTGCCTGGGCAGGGATGCTGGGGAGCAGTGTCTGCCGAGGCTACAGTGGATGCCACCCAACAAAGAGCATGGCCAGATCAGAATGATCAATGCTGCTGTCACTGGGTGCAATCACTCGAGGCATGCCAGGCACAAAGTCATCAATCACCTCAGTGTAAACCTACCCTGTAACGCATGCAACTATTTGCCTTGGGCTGCCGCCTTGTTACAGCTCCTCTGCTCCCCCAGACTCCTTACTGAGGCACACATTTTGACAAGAGTTCCTCACTCTAATCGTATAAAATCCTGGCAGTGCCTGCTGCTTAGGACAATGATTGCACTCATGAATTGTGTGTTGTCTTTTCAGCACACCCATATAGTGAATCCTCCTACTAGAAGAAGCAGCAGCTTCTAGTTTTGTTTTATTCCACTTAATCTCTGCTAGAAGACAGAACTTCTTCCCTTCATGACTGGTCTGAGAAGGGATGCCATCAACTAAACACTGTTCTTAGCAAAACTACTGAGCCATAGTTTGGAAATTCATGGAAAAAGGCATCCTCTAGCAGTTTGTCTTGGTGAAAAAACGGCCCAGTACAACATCCAATGCAAGTACTATAAATTACTGCACAAAGCCACACAAGAGCTTAGCAGGAGAGTTCTTTGCTGGTGGAAATTCTATCAGGAGTGAAATGCATGTTCCAAACACATACACAATTTAAGATATCAAAACACAGAATGACTTTCCAGAGAGAGAGAAAGAGAGAGAAAGCATTACATATTGTTAGTAGTATTTAGAAGATGGAAAAAAATGCCTGGCAGTGAGAAGATGCAACATAAGCCAGAAAGGAGCAGATGAGGGTAAAGAGTCGGTGACATAAGCCCACTGTGCTGCAAAAACTTTGTGAAATAGCTGTGTGCAGAAGTGCAGCAGGAACAACTCTGGAAACTGTGGGAGATTTTCAGATGTGAGCCCTCCTACACCTTTTGCGGGTAGGCATTAGCTTGGTTTTAATCTCCAAGTTTTTAAAATAAATTGTGCAAGACCAGTATTTGAATCTCTTCTCAAAGTATAAGATTGATGGCTTCTGTCAAACATTAATAAGCATTTACTGTTTTTCCTAAAAATTTTGGATGAGGAAAAAGGTCGCAGCTGGTTAAAATTGCTGTGGAAAATAATTGTGTCTGTTGAACCATATGTGTGTGTATGTGTGTAATCTATCGTACAGAAAGAATCACAGAGTGATGAGAGTGACAGTACTAAGGTCACACACCAACAAATACCATGTGGAGAAAAATTTTCCCATATGGATTTCCCAGCTGAAAACAAAAACAAAACAACCAAAAAATCAAATCAGACCATAATTCTACTAGTTTACAAGCCAAATCCTTTCAATTGCTCACAGCTAAGCCATTTGTTTAATGTCTAATGTAAATTTCTCCACTTGACAATTCATGTAATCAAGGCAAAAGAATTTCCATTGCAATCTACCCATTACCATTTTTAAAATATTTGTACATTATCAGTGGATCCTCCTTCAGTGAAGATTATAATTTATTAATATACATATTTTTTCAGTTCCTCTTCTTAATTGCCCATCATCTTGTCATCCCAGCTGCTCTTTTGTACTCGGCCCTCCCCCACGTTTTTCTGCTTTTTCACTGCTTGTGCTAGCGAAGGGCCCCAAATCCTACACTGAATTTCTAATTGGCTGGAGGAAAAGCTGAACCTGCAACCCTTGATTTATGAAGCTGTTATTGAGCCTCTTGGGAGCTCTGCTTGAGATGGAGTAGATAGAAGCAGCGTCCTCATGCATGCAAAGCATCTGCTCTGGCCCTGATGCTTCATTCCCACTCAGAGCTTGCAGTCAGGGCTGAGCTGGAGACGCACTGCAAGCATGGGTCTTTTTACTGCAGGAAGCAAAGCTGAAGAGTTTGAGTTTGTCATCTTCAATAAACTCTCAGCATAGAAATTCAAGTATAAAGGGTCCCACAGAAAGACCGAGCATATAAAGAGAGGCTGCCCGAAGTTTAAAAATAGTTGTAACCTACATTTTCTCTTCCTGCATTTGAATCTATTCTCTCAATCAAATCAAATTAGTTACATTGCAGTTATATAAAAATGTAAAACTAAAATATCCATAACAAGGTCAGAGCAGCAAACTGATCCTGACATAACATCTAGCATATCAATCTTCTCTTTTAATGTATTATTTTGTACAGTCAGAGAACAGACGCTGAACACTTTCAAATACTGTCAACATCTGACCTTCAAAAGCACTCTGGCTATTTGCCAAAGCAACACTCTTCCCATTAGCAAATCACACTAGCCATATATAACCTAGTACTATTTGCAATATAATTAAATATTTAGAAATGGTTTAGAAATAAATTTATATGCCTAGTAGTGAATGTGTGATATTTTTAACATTCTTTCTTTTAGGTCATAAGATCAGGTATGTAAATAAGCCTAATTTCTGTTTTCAAAGAGAAATAACTATTTTCAACTAAAATTTAGAAATTCCCAGCATAAAATAGCATATGTAGTTTGCTGTTTGAATATTAAAAAGAAGTCAGTATACTTTCTGAGAAATAACAGAATTTTTCTTTTATTTTCTTATCATAGACTACTTCATAAAATTTTTGAGGCATAACAAAACACCTGCAAATAAAACTCGGATGTGCGTTTTTCTTCCAAGACCATCCGATGAGACACCTGAACCTTTTCCCCAAACCATAATGTTATCTCATTTGGGCTGGTAGAGAGGGTAGCACAGGACTAGAAAAAAAAACATTTCTGAGTTCCGCTCCAAAAGAAAACAATATGACTTTCAATAGTTCTGTCTGAAATGTGTATTAACTGAATACTGAGCGTGCACATGTATATGGAATACCACTGGAAAACAGAGAAGTAATTGCATTAAATATAAACATATAGTAAATTATATTAAAACTCTGCCAACTATAATTGCCATAATCAAAAATGGAAATACACATGTATGTTCTTATCAAGTTTCACATTTGCATTGATTTTTCTGGAGCCTTGAAGGCTAAGTTAAGAGTTCACAAAATACACACATGCAAATAAACATTCCCTCCTCCATGTTTGTACATTGTTAACAATTTAATTATAAAAGCTCTCAGAAAACAAATCATTCCTGTCTGCAGATTCATAATGACTCAGAAAATAAAAAAATTAAAAGAGGGTTACACTGGCATAATGGAAACGCCTGAGCAAACTTAATTCCTATTCAAATAGTCCATAAAAAGAACATTAGATTTCAGTATCAAAAAGCCATTAAAACAAACAAAAATCTAATATACAGCTTCAATTTTCAAGCGGTATTAAAAATAAACCATCCAGTAAAATTAAAATTCAGCCTTTGAAATGGGAGTTGAACTCTGTATGCATACTATGCCCTGCTGACCCTTGCTAAAGTGTGTAAGCCAATACAAAATACTCATAAATGGTGAGAGAATGATGGATTTTCTGCCAAATAACCCTAAGCAAAAGCAATGCTGTTAGCTAGGGAGCCTGCCTTTATTCCTTTGCTAAGTGATGAATTAAGAGAACCTCTTAGCACATATGATGTTTTACTGTTTCCATTTTTTTTTTTAACCTGTGGTTCTCCTCTTATAAATAAAAGCAATACAACCAGCAGGTAACAGAAGAACAAAGAACAGCTTATTTGCTTCTTAGGAGTTGAGAGTCTTCAACTGAGGTAAGATTGCAAACTTGGGGAGGGGGAGGGAAGGAAAGGGAAAACACAACAGTACAAAATTCACAATGTCATCAGTTTCTCCTCAGTAGAATGGTATTTTATTTACTAACAATTGGAGTTTCATCTACTTTCTGAATGACTAACACATTTTTCCTATCTATTTTTACTTTTGGAGAACAGTTCTGGGACCAATAATAATAGATAGGCCTCAATAGATGTACAATCTGTACTTTTAATTTATGAATGTGATTGACAGAGGAAAGAGTTGTGTTAAGCATATATACCATTAAAATATCATGTCAGCTTGTCAGTGAACTCCTGATGCATGTTTAAGCACAGGCAGCTGCCACGGCTCTGCAAAAGCCCTGACACCTGGAAGTCCTTATTGTTATAGTGCTTGGCATCTTCCCCTAAGCAATGGTGAGACAGATCTTGCCCTCCAATAAAGCTTATAAACTAGTGAGCAAAAAAGAGGAGTCAAGGACAGGTCTCCCCACAGACCTTCTAGAAGTAACGATCACTTCATTTGCAGGTTGTGCTACCACTGTGCCTTGTGCTATTAGAACAGGACTTTAGGAGCCTTGCAGCAACAGTAACATGGCATCACCTTCCCTCCCCACAGCCTGCTGCTGCAGTTGTGCTAGCACAGCTGTTTGAGCAGCTGCACTATGAATGGGGTCAGAGAAAACATTGTAAAGTTTTGAATGTCCCTTATCTAGGATGAAGTACACACAAATATCAGAGAAGTCCAGTAACACCCACTCTGATAATGCTGTCAAGCACTTCATATCACAAAACTTTAGCCTTGCTTTAACACATTTAAAGAAAAAACACATTTGTTCAAACAGCAAAACGCTTGAATGTAGTGGCACAACATTTTGTTTCTTGTGAAAGTAAGGACTGAAGAAGTCAGAGATGGAAAAATGCAATGTAAAAACTGGATGGAATCCTAAAAATTAAAGCTCTCTGGAAGGTCACAGTATGGAGCTTCTTTCTAGTGGCAGCAACAAAAAATTGAAAAATAAATCCTTGAACTCAACATTCAAATGTAATGTATCGCATGTTGTACTGGTGCCAAAAGGAGCTTAGAGAAAGTATTCGGGCTTTATTTCCTTTTTTGGAGAAAGACAACCACTAAGAAAATAGATTGAAGTATTTTACGACATCAAAAAGTCTACTGAAGATTATTCACTTCATGTATTAAACACATACTATTTTTGTAAAGTGGCTTGTAAAGTTGTTATATAATGTCTGCTCTGAGAGTATGTAAAATGGATTCCTTTTGAGATACAACTTTGTATGTACTGAGCAGACAGTTAAAGCAGCTAGCATCATTAGTTTATTCTAACGAGAGTACTAGTGCAGTAAAGAGTCAATTATTTAGCTTTTAAAAATTTACTGCTTCTACCTAACTTAATACCATTAAAATGTGCGACCATTACACCATTAAAACAGCAGGCCAACTAAAGAAACAGGAAGCAAACCTTTCTTATGAAATGCACCAGCAGTTTGTAATAACTCTCCCTGTCATATTATACTGGGAAAGACAGACAGCATTAGACTCCGTCTTGCCTGACACAGTGTCCTCTCTAAGTGGTGTGGAATGGGATGTGCTCATCAGGGGCAGGAATGAAAGTAAATGCCAAATACATAGTCCAAGCCTGAAAAACAAATTTCAGAAGGAGATGGCTTTAGGGTTCAAAAAACCTATTCACCCTCCACTTTTCTTCTGATTTACTCCTCAGCTGAAACACCTTCATAGGTTTAAAGAGACAGATGGGGCAATCTGCTGAGTTGTTTACTGCAATAATTTCTGACATACTGACAAACATGACATAGGAAAGCTCATTTCTCTTCCTCTTTTATCAGTTAAATACCACCTGGACAACCTATGTTCACTGACAAAAAAAAAATCCCTTCTATTTACCTTAACAGAGTATCAAGAAAGAATCTGACTGATGGAGAAAAGAACTTGGAGTTTTACACAGTGAGTATTTTGCTACTTTAAGCCAGCACAGGGGGAGGGATGAGCAGCAGAGAGGTGATGTAAGAAGTGCTGACGATGTTGGATGTGCTAAGTGTCAGAAACGATGACCTCTTCCTGAGCAAAGCACCAGATTCATCACAAGGAGTGATCGGCTGCACTCTGTTGATGAAGTTAGCAATCATTCCTTTGTTGTTGTTTTTTCTTGTTTGGTTGTGGGGTTTTTTTGTTCGTCTGATTTTTGTCTTTACTGGTATCTCCTTTTCCTTCCGAGCAAGGCTGACAATGTACGTGCCCACAGGAGTAAACAAAGATTGCAAAAATCTCTGCCCTCATGGCCCGCCTGAAGAGTGAAAAGTCAGAATGGGTTCTATGATCAAGTCCCCTCCATCTCCAGGTGCAATTCATGACATCTCTCTCTGAGCAAACCTTTGTCCTTAGCAAGACATTTGAAACAACAACTAGAATAAATTTCATCTCATTGCTGCTTCTTTGTACTCTTCCTCTGCTCCCTCTCATATGGGACATGCCTCTGGTAAACTTACAGAACCCCACACCTTTCATCTCCTTGCAAAATACACTAAGCTATTTTCCCTTGGAAACTACCACAAAAAAGAAAATTGCTGGGTAAGCAGGATGGCAACACCTCTGTGAAAAAGGCACATTTTCCTGTGCTTTGCAAGCTGCCCATTAGTAGGCACTTGCCACTTCTTGCCCTTGAGCAACTGGCAAGTCTTTCTGGGAGACAGATTGTATTTTCTGTCCTGCATACATGCGGTGCTTATGACTCTGAACTGGCAGCAGCCGGTTTGTAGAACCCCTGCACTATTTCCATCACAAGTCTTCAAGAAAAGGAGGGATGTACAGTCTTGAAGAACCTCTCTCTTCAGAAATGTTTCTTTACCGCAGAATGTTGCGTGACAAAATATTATCAAGAGCACTTGTATCCTGAAATATTGTGATCTTTGGGGTTAAAATCAATAGTTTTACAGATTTATCATATGTTTTGGGGGCCAGTCACTAGCGGAGTTCTGCAACACTCCATTTTAGGGCCAGTTCTCTTCAATGAGTTTATACAAGGGTTGCTCTGAAAACAATGCCTCCTATTTTATTATGTTGGCCCACGACATCAGAGGTGGATGTTGGTGGTATGGCAGTAGAGGTTGAACCTTCCCACCAATATCCCATTCCATGTTGTTGCCATGCGACAGATGGCAGCAGAGGGGCATTCTGACACAATGGCGTCTGACATGGAAGCGTGGATGGAGCAAAAGTGTGGAACTGAATTCCTCCCTGCAGAAAAAATAGCACCCACTGACATCCACTGACATTTGCTGAAAGCTGATGGAGACCAAACAGAGGATGTGAGCACACTGAGGCAGTGGATGGTGTGTTTCAGCAGTGGCGACAGCAACATGAAAGACAAGCCACGTTCCAGATGGCCATGCAGATTTTTACAAGCACAGCATGCAGATTCTTGTTCATCACTGGCAAAAAAGCATGGCTAATGTTGGTGATTATTGAAAGAGTTTTTTGTAGCTGAGAATTTGCTCTATCAAACAGTGCTATTGTGCTCTTTGTATCTGTTGTAGTTTCCATTGAAATAAACAGGAGGCATTACTTTTGGAGTGACCTACATGAGGCTTCAGTTACCTCAAACTTAATGAGGGACTGCAATTCCCTTGGATACCGGACACTGAAGCAGGGAATGCCTTCCATTAGGGAGAGCTCACAACAGGGCTCAGCGGTTGCGCTTTGTTTAGGTTTTTATAAACCAGACTTGTACAACACTGTTCACTGACAATATTCAAAAGGCACAGCACGTTGCAATTCCAGCTGCAGAGCAAGCAGAGAAACAGGCAGCGTAGGCAAGAAAAAGGCAGGTTTTAAATTTTAAAAGAACATTTTGGGAGGAGGTGGTTATTGTTTTCTTTTTTGCTTTTTTGTCTTGGTGGTGGAACATGGTCACATGAACAGTGGGACCTACAGAACTGACACCGGTGTCTCACTGCTGGCCGTCCCAGCTCACTCTCCCCTGCATCAGCTCTGGTGTTTTTGTGACTCTGGGCTGAACTGCTGCTGTGTTAAGTCAGCAGAAAATGAAGCCAACAAAAAGGGCAATACGTTTCTGCTAGGATGTCATGAAAAAATGGTTTAGCACAGTTAAGAAAGGAGACAGGCGTAGCTGCTGCAGCTATGCAGGCTCAGTTTGATTACTAATGCACCAACAGTAGCTTTACCGGCACTTCACAGCTCCAAATGAGGCTCTACTTTTATAAATATTTATTTCGACAAAAATACCATCTTATGCAGTATAATCTCATCTTCTTCCTGCTGCAAGTGCAACTGTTTGCCCAGCCACTGTCTGGGAGGGGAAGGACGGGGATTTTTTGTTGTTGTTGTCACGGCCTTCAACTAAGACCAGTTCTCCAGCTCAGATTATCATGTGGCCACATAAACAGGTGTGCTGGCAAAAGCGTGGGGCTGCACAGCTCTAGAAACAAGTAGCTGGAGGTAGGAGGCTGCTTAAACCAGCACAGAAAATAATACATTCATGAAACTGGTGCCTACATAGTTAGGAGGAGAATTCTGCTCTAAAGTAATTATGCCCGAATTAAAAAGTAAAATAATTAACATCCCGTCTCACAGGAAAGAACTAGCATTCTTGAAGCATTTATTCTACTACACAGGGAATGAATTCGATTTCAGATCCTGTCACACATTTCCCATGTTACTGTTCCTGCTTTGGATGCAGCTGCACAAGGCCGAGCAACAAAGCTCATCGCTCACCGTCCCCAAAAGGCCTCTCCTGACCATGCGGTCTTCCCACTTACCTTATGCTCTTCCCAGCACTTCTTGGATTCTTTCACAAGATTTTGCAGCTAACCAACACGACAAAACATGGAATTGAAATTGCTCAGCCAAGAGCCATGAGTGTCAGGTCCGATGTGAGAAAAGGATTGGAAACGCATAAGAATTGGCCGGTGGCAAAAGAGAAAAGCAGAACAGTGAAGATGTTTACTTTTAGCAAGAGTGAGTAACTAAACCAATTCAGCTAGTTACAGATCTGCAGCATAGCTGTCCTGAATTCCCATCATCTGTACGAACAACAGCTTTCCTCCCCAAACTGCAAGGGTAATGTAGGGTTCGGGAACACTGAGCTAAATGTAGGCAGCTACCAGCCCGCTGCGTTGCTGTGCAGCTTCACAAGGCACGGAGCTTGCTTTTTACATGGATGTGACCTCAGTGTGGGCTGGTGCACACCCAGTTGTTGTTCCAAAATGGAGTTGGGTAAGAATGTAGGACAGCATTTAATAAACCAGCAAGTGCTACTTAGTCTCTTGCCCATGCGCCCTGCCTAGCTGTGACTAGAAAGCATATTTATTGAAGTGCTAAGCTTCCAGTGAATAAAGCCATTAGATCAACCACGTACACTTGTGACTATCTGCAAAGTCTAGATAGGCTACTCCAGGAACTATTGCCATTAATAACTTTCTAAAAGGGATCTAAAAGTCATGCTGATGTTCTTTGCCGAGTGAAGAAATTTTGGACCCCATTTCACTGGGATTTGTGTTCTGCAGAGCAGAGTCTGGAACAAGAGCCCTTAGCTGAAAGCACACAAAAGTTTTCATCTATTGCAGCTACACTGCTTTGTCCCCACATTGAAGCTGGGGCCAAAGACGAACAAAGCAACAAAGACCATTAAAGACAAACAGGTGGATGAGACAAAATAAGAAAAAGAAAAAAAAAAGCACATAATGCATGCATGTGCTCTCAGTACCAGAAGGAAGCACTGAATGCTCAGAAACCCAAACCCAAGGCGACACTTTTAGGGCTCCGAAACGTGTAACAAGTCTCAAGGCTGCTGCCAACCTATTTCCATTCATATGGTACAAAAATAACTTCTCAGTTGAAAAGATTGCATATTGCAGCAACAAAGTCACTGCTCTTGTGAAAAATGTTAGATACCTGAAAGCTTCTGCTTTTCACTCTGCTTTTTGCAAGGCCATACACAAACCAAGAAGCCTTAATGAAATACTAATTCTATTGTCATAAAATAAATGTACTCAACATGCAGAAATGTTCTTTCTTTGAATGGAGGTTTGATCTTTAGGGTGTAAATAAGCAGACCCAACAGCAACAGTGAAGAAAACAACCCTTTATCCTTGAAATGACCATGCATTTTAAAAAGGATACACACACAAGACATGCCCAGACTACTATGAAAACCTCATGCGTCATCACCTTAACTGCAATACTTTTTTTTTTTTTGCATAGTTCAGCATTTGTCCCACTTACTCTTATCTAACTCAAAGAATTGAGAGAATACTGAACCAAACTTTTCCCAAAGAATGCTCTTGCTAATGAAGTACTATATGCAAATGTACAACAATCTTTGCAAATTATATTGAATCAGAAGGCCAGAGGTTAACAAAATTGACTCAAGGAACTGACATTGTTAATCATACTCTAACAAGAATCTAAAAGTCATTGCATGTACTTTGCTGTTCCAATAAAAAAAAAGATGAAGAGTACATTTTTTAGGCACAGAAGACTAAGGGAGATTAGAAACTTACTTTTATAAAGACCAACAGCCAGAAATGAGAAAACAGAAACCAAAGAATATTCTCTAAAAAGAAGTAAGTCCACAAAATAATGAAATACAGATAAACCGAATTTCTACCTGTTCAACACTTTTGTTTTTACCTAGAGAATAATAAAGTGACATATTCCTCATTTATTTTTTTTTATTTTTTCCCTGAAGTCAATATGACCGACAACAGGTTTCAATCCCTTGTATTTTACTGGAATAATTCTGACAACTTTTTAAGTACCCTGAAAGAAGATCTCACTCCATCTTCTTCACTGGTGAACAACTTTGTGTAAGAAACCTTTCCAGTCTCCGTGAATACACAGGCTATGCTGATTTGTATTATGACAAAAAGTTCTATATCAAAGCAAACATCTCCCTCATCCTTTCTAGGATTACCCATGAATTTAAATAGAAACAATATTTTCAAGTAATTTGGTTCTCTTCATGTGATTTGTGGCAATATGCAGGTACGATGTAAGCATATACGCACACGTTTCTCTGCTAGTTTCAGGGCACTAGCAAAAAAAACCTTACGTTTCACACTACTGCACCTCTTCAAAAGCATTGTTCCACAGGCATTCAAAGAGCAATTTTAGGATTAACTTAAACCAACACAGCCTCTGCCTGCTCTCCCACTGTTCCTAGCTCCATATTCTTGCCATCTCCTTTGCTTCAGCAGTAGTGCAGTTGTAGTAAGCAGCTCCAAGAAAGTTCATCCAGCTGAAAGCTGATCACTCATTCTCATTGGATTATGATTTGGCTTTAAGGTAATTAATTCAAATTGCGTCTGCTGTGGTCCCCCTTGTCTACCTCCCCAGTCTCTTTCGTATGTGCATTTCTTTGATAACTCATTAGTGAGGGTGCTCAGTACACAGACGAGAATGACAGCAGCAGTGCAAAGGTGTTACTACTGTGAGGTAACAACACCACTTCCATTTTGTGAATTTTGAAGCTTAAAAATACAAACCAATTTTTATAAAATCTAGTTCACTGTTCAGCACTTGAGCCACAAGTTTATTTTGTAGAACCAACTATTTTGGTGGCAGGCGTGTCCACTGTTTCTCCTTTTGTAAGACTTGTGCACACTGAATTCTTGATATAAAAAGGGCCCACCCATTCACATGCTGGGAAAACGAGGGCCTCATGGTGAAGTTTTGCAATGCAGCTAAGCTAACCTAATGGTTCACTGTCATCAAAATAAGGCAGTCTTACTCTTTCTTTCACCACCTTCTCTGCTGCTGCTTTGCACTGGCTCGGGAACAACTGACCCCTGATTTGGCTGAGCTTGTTGTACTGGCAGAGAAATAATCCAACAGGAAAAATGAAAGTTTTTTGTCAGTTCATCTAGAAAGATCAGATGAATACTAACACAAGGAATTACAGGACACCTCTTTCAATATAATGGAGTCATTTAACTGTTTGACTACCTTGTAAAATTTAAGAACAGTGACAAGAACACTTCAGGCAAAGAGAGGGTGAGAGAAGCGTCTTGGTTTTTTTTTCCTCACATTTGCTTTCATGTTATTTAAGATTACTGGGTTTTAAGACAATTATTAATTCCAGCATGAAATGAAATAGCATTATTACTTCTCATTGTTATTTTATCCTTTCAGTTACATCACTGCTTGCCAACTACCCTACAAACCATAATAAAACAAATAAAATAATTACTTACCTACAAAACCTTTTTCCCCAACTAGTTTAAGGGCAATTTTATCTGCCAAAACAGAAGAATTTCCGTGTGCAATGTTAGCAAAAGGTCCAGCATGAACAAAAACTGGTGTCCCCTGAATGATAAAAAATAATTTTAATTAGTTTAATGGATAGGTAAGATCACAAACTCAATAGCCTTGTAAACTAATCAAGATGATGAACAAATTAAAAGCATGCAGAACAAGAGTGGAAAATTGGAAACTACTGTTTGTTTCCCCTTGCTCCACAAACATAGCAGTATTTTTACGAAAATGACCTTTATAGACAAAAAATCCTTTTTCTTCCATGAAAGATGAGAGTAATTGTATTACACTAGCAAAATACTTAGGTTACGATAGAAAATATTTTCCATTTTCATTAACAACGAATACCAATCTCTCACAAATGTCAACAATGAACAGCCGTTGTCATTGCTTCCTCTAGAAGTAATTACATTTGTTTTGCTCACAGCCAAGACAAGTAACTCTTTTGCCAATGGCACATGAAACTTCAGGCTCAATGTACTTGTTCTAAGAAAAATCATTTTCTTTAATTGAAAGTAGGAAGACAGGAATATACACACATATTTGGCAGAGGATGTTCTCCAGAGACTAGACAACTAAGCTAAAACCTAAAGACAATTCTGCCTCATACACGTTAGAGATGAAATAGTGGAAAAGAAGCAGAACAAGTAAATAAACCAGAAATCACACCCTGTAACAAGAAGAATAATGTAGATTATTACAATCACAGCACAGTGATGTCATAGTGTTTACTTAAACTTTATTTTTTCTTTCTGTCTGCTAATGATCACATACTGCAATATCAACAGGGTTTTAGGCATTCATGCAAAAATTTAACTTGAACTAGGTACACGTTCAAAGGTTCTTATAATAGCTGGGCATGAATCTAACGGGAGGTACTGTGCAAAACACAAGACTACCATTATTCCAAAGGGCTTGGAACTTGCTTCAAATTCAATATAACCCTACTCTACCAACCTAAGCCTATACTTCCTCAGGTTTTACTCCTGCCTTAATCCATATATCGTATATGAGTCTTCATGCCATTCAAATAAATAAGACTCTTGTTTTCAGCCACTAGATTGAAATCCACAGACTTTATTCTCATTTGCATTCTATCACTCAAAAAGTAAAATTAAACTTAATGAGTTCTGAATTTCTCATGGCAAGCAATTACAGGGCCACTCTCATTACAACCTAGTGTTTACATTGGCAGAGTTGACACATGGAAGCACAAACACAGGTGATGAGAGCATCCATGCACAGAGGGTAGCAGGGGCGAGAAGGGCCACAACACCCTCTGCACAATTATGCTTCCAAGATTTCACCCACACAACATGGATGGGAAGGAGATTTGGACTGTGGGATCCAACATCCAAAACACCAGTACCAAAACACCAGTACCAAAGAGGCCCCCTGCCACTAACGACATCAAAACACTTCTAAACCACTAGCATGGATAGATGCTCCCCCAGCATTCTGCAATCTACTAGAAGACAAAGGGGGTTATTTGAATGGTCTTTTTACATGGCAATCCTGGAAGGAAAATACAGTCTAAATACTCAAGGAAGTGAACTCCAGCAGAGCCTCAGGAGCCTCCAGCACAGCCTGAAAGAGACAACAACGTCTTCCTCAGCCAACTTCAGCCACTCTGCGTCAGTCCAGCCACCCCACTTATTTTCTTTACATTCTTAATAAGCTACATCAGGAAACAAATGGTGACACAGGGAATGCATTCTGCTGACTGTTTTCAGTACAGGAAATTTTATTATCCAAGTTTTAGTACAAGAAAATAAACTCTGAATGTCAATAAATATCTGAAGTTATCTGGCAGCTACAAGGATGTTTATAATACTTACTATCATCTTTACTGTGAGTGGCACTTTAAATGTAACATGAGCAGACCATCGCAGAGCAGCCAGACTGCATCTACAAAGAGTTGTCCCATACAGCAGCTGCTCTGTTACGCATGACATAAATAAATGCTAAACATTATGGGATCAGCTCACAAGGGAACAAATCTGTCATGACAAATATGGATAAACACTACAAAATCATTATGTACAATTCAAACAAAGTAATCTCAATTCTACAGTATTAGCTACAAGTTCTGCTGAAGCCCACATTTATTGTAGGTGGAGTCAACAATGCTGAGCTAGCATCTCCCATATTTCCCATTCTGAGATTTTCTTGTCATTCTTGCTTATAAAGCACTCACAGTCACTAACTCCTTAAGGTGGCATTTCTGGTGACAGAATAGCAGAGTCATGACAGAAGTCAACTCAGCAAGAAATCTCTTCAAAAAGAGCAAATTAAAATACACATGTCAATTCAAGTATGAAAGAGGAAAAAAAAAAAATCACATCAGTTCAGCTCCATGCAAGAAATGAATCCATTTTTGATTTCTCAACTTCTAGACCTCTTCTCCAGTGCATGCAAAAGTCCTTACAAAGCTTGTGCACATCTGCTGAGTAGGCCATTCTCCTCCCTCTTTCATAGGCTCTTAGAAGCAATTCCTCACACCTTCACAGCTCAACAGCATACCCATCTACAGGCTCTTGGCCAGATCGTAGAGAAGTACAGCTATCTCTACAATGGCTACTTGCTACTTACGACTTACAGATTAAACCAAATGTCAGTATCAACTAGAAGTCATCCAGAAGATATCCTGCTGCCTCTCCTCATGCAATCTTTGTGCCTCTCCCCCACAGCAAAGTGGGCCTGCCTTGCTGAGCAGATTCATCCCTAACTTGCAGGACAAGCTCCTGGTATAGTCTGAGCTACATTTGTGTTCTGTGTAATTATATTATTTTGTTTTTCACCACCTCTGTGCTGCAGACACTGGATTTCCTTATCACAGGATCATCTCTGATGTTACTGTTGTCAACTAATAGTGCCAGTGCTAAAGGTCTTTACACTTATTCTGAGAACTTGTTCTCCCTGAAGGAAACAGGATTATGTTTCCCAGTTACTTGCTATTGTTAGCTTCTTTGGAAACTTGAGATCCCTCTTCTTTTGGATGCTGCATAATAGGATTATTTCAAGTGTAGTTTGGGCTTCAAATCTCCTCATTCTGGTTTGCGAGAAAAGTAGACTTGTAATTCACACACATATCAGAAATAGATTGTTCCTTATAGCAGAAGGGATATTATTGTACCTATCATCTCAGACTATGGTAGGGTAAACTTGGCTTTGGAGTTGAGAGTCCATCATGAGGTGGATCGCAGGTGTACCACTGTACTAAAATCAAGGAAACAAGGCAAAGGATGCATCCCTTTTCTTTTCGGAAAAAGTGGAGCCATCAAAATTAGCTATTTGAGCTGTTAACACAAATTGATAATGAGAGCTTTTTATTCACAAAATGGAACATGAAACAAGCTTGAAGCTCAAGAACAGTAACAAAAGCAAGAGCAGTAACAGAGTAGGCCACTGCACCTCTACACATGAGGGACATCTCAGTCCAAGGCACACACCATCTAAAGCACAGCATTATCTTGGAAAAGATTTAGATAAGCTAGAGACTGTCAATCTCGGATAGATGACTCACATTAGTTTGCAATCTATCAGCACTCAGAGGGTGAAAAAAGTCCTCAAATGGCAGGAGAGTACCATGAAGTGGTCTTCTGAGCTGCTGTAGTTTGCTGGCGGTAGTTTTAAAAGTAATTTTATAAGAAGAATTTTTGGGAAAAATATCCTTGGGTACTGCAGTCAGGGCCCTCCTAACAAGCAATAGCATTTGAATGAAAGCTGGCAAATGTTTCAGCCATACCATAGTTTGGACTAGAAAAATGTACCATATAAAAGGTGGAAATTTTTAATTGCATCAAAATGTGATTATAAAGAAATACAGTGAAAAAAATAAAAAGTCTGCAAGTCCCAGAACCAAATGTCTATCAATCGAAATAAACTCTTTTGACAATTATAACTGTCTTTTAGAACATTGTAACAAAATATTATTTTCTAACAGGTATATGAAGTGCAATTAGAGTGACAAAGATTAAACAGAATCAAAGCTAATTTGTCAATGATGCACACTATGTTATCCTAGTGGTGATTTAATATATGTTTCTGGCTATGACATTTTGAATTCTATGTGATCTCTAGTTTCTGCTACCAGATTTTTTGTATTAAATTCTGACACATATATATGCTTTATACAGCCACATGAAAGAACAGATGGTTTTTGCAGGAGAAACCAATTAGGATGCCTATAGAAAAACAATACATAGCACCACTTCAATTCTAATGTTCTCTGAGAGTAGCAAGTTGTCCCCATCCAAACACAACAGCAAAAATGTAGTTATCACTTTGATACACTGTAAAAAATGAGACTTTTTTTTTTTTTTTTTTAAATCATCTGGGGACTGTGCTGGTATCTTTCTACACTCTTCAACTTCTCACCATAGCAGGAATTGATGTGAGATATTCCAGCTATGTAATTTTGATAGTCAAAATTTCCATGAAATACATTAACTTCTCTCCAAATGTATTTTTCAAATGTTTTATTTCCCCACTTTTATCCCTCCCTGTCCCCATGAATGTCATTCATCATTCAGCTTACTACTGAAATATTCAACACTAGATTAGTCACTAAGTTAAGTTATACTAATTCTGCATTTTTTGAGCTGTTGGAAGGAAAGCTCACTAAGGTAAGCGTAAATCGTTCCTTTCACAGACGAGAAAGACTTTATTTANCACAGACGAGAAAGGCTTTATTTAGTCCCTGAAGCGACTATGGTGGGAAAGAGTGGCTGGTAGCCCTCTTTTGAAGATCTGTGTGTTTCTAAAAGGCACAAAATACAGCTCCGAATAGAACAGCCTCAGTGAAGCATCCACCTCTCACTCAATGATGGGAACTATCATGGGAACATACACATAAAGCAAACATATGGAAAGGAAACTTCTGTACAAGAGGAAGATGGAAAATGGAAGTTTATGATTCAGAAATCCAAGCTGACTTCCAGCATACTCAGAAGCAGTTCAGCAACTTACTGCAGCTTGTCTGCAGCTCTAGGCAAAATTATAACTAAAGCCAGTCTCAAACAGAGGAGGAAAAAAAAAAAAAAAAGGACCCAAAAAGTATAAATGCAACCAGAGTTGATCAGTTAACATAAACAAATGAACATTTGCTATAATGCCTTTATAGAGTTAGCCCTGGCTTGAAAGTTAAGTGTGGTCACTGAAGAGAAGTATTTCAAGCACAATGTTTGAAAGCTGGAGAAGGGCAGATGTTGCAAACCATACTCACCTCTAATGTTTGCATTAGTGTTGGCTTAATTGCGTCCTTCATCAAAACTGCCAAAGCACCTGTTACTCCCTAAAAAGCAAAAGAGTTCACATTTTAAGTCAGCTCTAAGGTGTAATGTTTCTGAGTTACACTTTAGTATGGAATTAAAACAGGCAAAGAAATCTTACAGTTCAAAGGAGAAAAAGAAAGTGTGCTCATAAACTATACTGGATAAGCAGTGTTAGCGTTACATAATATTACATATAATAAATTTATTTAGATGTTACCTCAAGATTTCTAACATATTGTGTTTACAGAGTGCCAGAAATAGCAGTGATTGTACCCTGGGTACCCTTTAAAAGACAGTAGGTTAATATTCTTCCCATTTCATGGAGAGGCCAGAAACAGATGTATTAAGTGATCAGCATGAGGATGTTCATGGGAACAAAAGATGAAGTGAAAGAAAAAGCCACCAAGATTTGAGCAAGCAAGATGACAATAACTTGTTCAAATTGCCTAAAGAAATGACAGATGTATTTCTTTCATGACAGAATCAATAACATGAATCAATAGCTAGCAACAACCAGAAAGGGTATCTCCTAAGACCTGTACATGCAATAGACACAGGGTGAAAGCAGGCACAGAGTTGCCTAGAAGTAGATAATGAATGCATCCTGAGATCAAAAATTGGAAGTGCCTCATTACGTTGACAAGAGGACAAAGGGAGCTGAGGGAACCACTGTATTCTATTTTTAAAAAACATCTTACTCTTCCCTAAAAACTTTCCTGGATATTAGGTATAAATTTCACATTGAATTCAAAAGAGAAAATCACCCTTATGCAGCATTTACACTAAAATTCAGTGCCCATTTTACAGGAAAAAGTACTCCAAAGAACTATAAAGTATACACAGCACTATCAGACTGCAAGCAGAGTGCTATCTAGAAGCCACAAGCATGCATTCCTATTTATTCCTAAATTATTTTGATTTGAAAGAAAATGTTTTTGGTTTTGAAAAATTCAATCACAGAAAAAAAAAGCAGTTTTACAACGAGTAGCTCAAAGGCTTACCAGAGAACACAAAAAATTATTTTAAAACACTATATTGAAAAGAAGCATTAAAGCCAAATAAAAATAACAGTTGCTTTAAACTGTTTAAAATGAAGGTTGAAAACCACGAATCTGAGTAGCCTATTAGAAGCTAAACAATAACGTTCAAAGAGCAACAATGAAAGCAGTGCCAGTGCTAAAATACTGTGTTAAAATCCTAATGATAGATAGATGAGAGTCACTAAAGTACACTGTCATTACACAAACACAGTATTTTATACTAATTAGTTTCCCCTTTCTGAGCATCACATTTGAGCACAGACTTAACGAGAAAATGAAGCATTATATTTGACCTCAGATAAAAATGAATTGAAAGCAAAACAGTAGAACTGATTTTTAAAGTATAGCAAGTGTCTACTTAGAGGAAAGTTAAGGGATAGAAGACTTTTTTTTTTTTTATTTTCCATTTTGCTCTTCTCATTTTGTGAACTCCTACCATCTACAAACCCCAACAGACCCACAACAATGTAATGAGAAATGGGTAGCAAAACAATACAGCCTTCCATCTTCTGAATTAGAAAAGAATGAATTTCTGTTCCTTAACATATTAATTTCTACACATTGTATTCCTAATTTTCAGATCAAAACTCAAGGAAACTCCAGAGCGTTGGCCCTCTGTGACAATGGGTGAGATTCCCCCTCTTCCATAGACAGCGCCTGGTGCTATTCTCTGCATATATCCAACTACTTTAATTTGAGTCTGAAACCAACAGCCTAAGTACCAAGAAAAGGAAAATAAGTTAAAAAGAGAAACAAAATTAATGCTGCTTTTCACTTTCACAGGTTCTTTTATAGCCACAGATTGTTTTAATTGCTAAGATTATAAACTACTGATTTTAGACAACGAACTAAAAAACGTATAACACAATAGCCAAACATTTCATAAGGGTTCACTTCACCAGCATCCCATAAAATTTTCTGATGTTAGAATAAAATGCAACTTCCATATTTGAAGCCATAAATGAGTCTTCTTTTTATGACCATGTAAAAACAGCTGTTACTGATGTTGCCTTTGACATCTAGTATTTTAGGCACTTAAAAATTTTTCTGAAGTGGGCATGTTTTTAGGATATAAAAATCTTAAAATTGTTCAATGAAAGAACTTCCTTTATAAAAAATGATTTGATTCATTTCTAAAATTTGAAGCACTTACAAAGCAAAGCAGTAAATCCCCAGTTCCACCTCTAACAATTTAAAATGACACGGAACAAATTTAATTGCTAGCTATTTCTTCATGAGAACCTATTTTTTAATTAATTAATTCTTAATTTATTAAAACAAATACATTCTCTCTCCCGTTTATCCCAGTGCAGAATTTGAATTAATGAATATTTTCAATATATCTAACTAATAGATCAATAAGCCTGATGTTTTCCTGGTTTTTGATCAATTCCAAGCCAGATGATACGGCTTTTCTCAGATCATTGGCACAATTCTATCCCACTCACCTTCATCTGAATGAAACTGATGCTTATGCCTAGTTGCTACCAACATAAACCTGTAACACCTACGTAAGCTGTTCATATTGTCTCACAAAAAGCGGGATCACATACACATGCTAGTCAGGAGGTTACAGGCAACAGAAATATCTGAAGAAAAATGTTTAGATTTACACATTTTCTTCCTATTTTTCAGTTTTCCCAATGCCATATAGCATAAGCTATTCATTTGCGATCCACCCTTATGCTAAAACAGAAACAGCTGCTGATATTTTCAGTGCATGAACACCAAAGTAGTTTACAATTTTACCATGTAAAAGGCAATTGTAATTGCAAAAGCTATTCAACTTTCAGAGGAAGAAAAGCCAACAGAAAAGCCATCAGGTCTACCAACTGGTCAATGGCAAGGTTAACTACCTGAGCAGCTAGGAGTCAGCCCTAATGCTCTTCTTGGGAAACATGCTGGAGGACTGACAAGTGATAACTCATTCCAGCTGTAACATCTGATTAGAAGTTTCTGTCATCTGCTTCGTGCTGGTCAAGACCACCAAGCTCATTCAAAGCAAGAACGCAAACTACGCTAACTGGAAAGAAGGCACCTGGGGAGAAGATGATGATGACAAAGGAAGAAAAAAAAAAAAAAAAAAA
>WBMW01003011.1:392756-445295 GCA_013396635.1 Penelope pileata | reverse complement strand
AAAAAAGGATGCTTCCCCCTCCCCCCCCCACCCTTCTCTCCCAGTCAGTAATGACTCACATCTTCTTTCCTTTGCTTTCTGCTAGTTTTTCACCAATCTGGTAAAATAGTGAAGCAAAAATTCCAAATACTTCCTATGCATTTACACTTTTCAGAAAACTTCATTCACACTGGACATGTATCTGGACACAACTCATTGTATCTGAAACTGAAAGCAAAGAAAAGGAGATGAAAAGACTCCAGTTAGCACATATCAATATCTATCTGCCTTCATGGTTCTTAAATACATTTTGTGTCAACAAAAAATTAGACAGCCTGTAATGTTCTCATATCTGTCTGCCATGACTCTGTCAAGACAAATTTTTTGTTCCTTCATACCCCCAGTCCTCCAAGCAGCTAGCAAATAATTGCCACAGCTCACTCAAAGTCCAGGAGCTGATTCGCAAAGCTATTTGAGGAATCAGGTTCCGTTTTCTAATTCAGAGGAGGTAGGTAAATTTTTCATAAAAGAATTAAAGGCTTAGACACTTACACACCAATTAAGTATGTAAGGAGACTGGCGATCATTAGCTTTCTACTAACTCACTGTCAGAAGAAAGAAGGTGGACTCATTATCAAATGTAACATGAAAACCTATCATCTCTCTTGGGTTCCCTCTGGGAACTGCTCCCAAGTACTTCTGAAAATAATACCCCTTCCATCTATTCATCAGCCATGGGGGCAGATATGTTCGCAGGACAACAAAGATCATAGAGCGCAAAGTAAATTATACACGACACAAGAAAAGCAAACTTAGATGAAAAATCCACACTTTCAAAATGTCTTCCACAGGAACAGTCTCTGAAGTTTATCAAGAGTGGAAATGAAAGCCAGCATTAAATGATACAGAAGGTGATTGAGAGTAACTACTGTGAAATGAATAAGCGTTACAAGAACTGAAGGGCAGAGAAACATTACATTTCTTTATAAGAAAAATAACAAAATACTTATAAGTTCACTTTCTTTGAAAGTACAGTCTCTAACAATATGATAATATTTTTCTGCAGTATCAGTTCTGTAAAAAACTAAACTTTAAACTGTAAACCAAGAAGGGCTGCAAATACTTGTGTTTGAAGTGAAGTATGTACACACTGTTTCTGTTGAACCAATGAACAAAACATATTCAGCCGACAGATCCTTTATAAAAATAAATATGAAGCTTTTTTTTTTTTTGGTCCTGGAATTATTGAAATCTAACAGCATGGTACAGAAAGCAAACTGAGAAAGTCTTATTTAAAAAAATAGTGATGTTTATTTAATATTTTTCATAGCTGCTGAAATACTAATCTAGGGCATACATATCCATTTAATTTCACATAAAGATATGGCACGTCCATCAAAAATCTTCTACACTGTAAAAGCCAAAAACCAAATCAGCCCTCAAAATACCGTACAATGAACACCACACTTTGGCAAAGACTTCTATATGCTTCATTACAGAGGCTAGATATTTAATCCACTACTCTTGTGGAAGAAGTCTTCTCAACTCATGAAATATTCAATTTATCTTTTTTCTATTACTCCTAGCCGGCTGCTGCATCTGGCTTATATCTACCAATGTGTATTTTAGGTTTTACCATTGTATTATTATAAATATATTGAATATAAAGCCAAAATTAAGAGCAATTGTGTTTTTATGAAGTATATTGCGTGTACTTCTGGAAACAAATCACAGAGAAGGGTTTAGTGGTTTTGGTTCATATAGATTTCAATGAACTAAGGTTTACTGTCAAACATTTAAAGTTAAATAAATTCAACCTTGTCACATACATAAAAACACAAACTCCAGAATTTATTTTTTTAGTTGTAGGTAGGACTGACCATCACCTATTACTCACGTTGTGTGGTAGTTCTCATGATAAAGCTGCCTTTAAAATTTGTTAAAACTATTAGCAATTGCAGTTCTTTGGGCTAAAATAAAATGTTCTATAACAAGTGTCTGAGAGATTCAACCTTTTAATCTTGATTTTGTTTTATGAAAATTTAAGCCAAAATTATTGAAATGCTCTTGGAATGAGAGTACTGGAAAAGCACGTATAGTGTTCTTCCTACATTCATTCGTCTTGAGGTCTTCCCTTTCTGAGCTGTAGTTTTTTACCTCCTCCCCTCTGCCTGATTCCAAAGAATGAAAATTCAGGAGGAGAATGGCTTCACTTCAAACCTCTGATCACATCTGAAAATTTGCTCAAGAGATAAAACTTTGCGAAATCAAAGTTACAGTTCACAAGTATCCAGTTACGGACGCTCAAGTTCTGCCTCATTCTGCCTATAAGGCTTTGGCTGCAGTGTACAGTGTGCTTACAGCCTGAAGTGTTGCAACTATATCTACATTTCACAACAGGCACTTAGTCTGGACATCCGTACCACAAGCAATCTTCTTCTTGATCCTAAAGGAACCCTCTTCTAACGTGTAAGAAAAGGAGACAGAACTTGAGCAGCCCAAATGATGAGAAGTCAAAAGCTGGACTTTAAGAAGAACCGTAACATCGACAGCACAATCAGCAGGAGAAGACTGCATACTGCAATTAAAGTCTAGAAACAGTATGTCTAGTTGCAAGCTGTTCAAACAGACTGACCATCGCTAAGAAGAAAGTAGGAACGAAGTTGAAGCACAGAACTGAAATTTATCTTCCTCGTGTGACTTATGACACAGTATGGTCTTTGATAATGCACTTCCTGCTATTGTTTCCAGAGGATTCAACTCTGTGTAGTACACTTCCACAAGGGCAGTATAGGACAGTTATTTGTAAGTGTTCTCCCCTTGTACAAAGTAACCAGTATTTAATTTGGGCACTTCTTAAAACCCAACATCATGGTATCGACTTCTTCACCAACATTACTAACTACAAAGAAACAAACACACACGGATTAAACTCAAATGTATTCTCCAATTATGGGTGCCCATCCCAAGACAACATAAAAATCATTTCTCCTGATGCTGTTCAAAGTTTCCCATGGTGCCCCACCCTTTCCATAGATTTGAATTGTTTAGCTTCCAGGTATTGCACCATATGGAGGGACACACAACTCCTCATGTGCCACAAGAATCAGAGAGACAGCACCATACACAAACTCTGTGAAAAACACAAGAATAAAATTCAACTCTCTGAAAAGGCACTCTTCTGCCTTAACCATGAAACCACTCTCCAATTCTTCTTATAGTTTCTATCCTCACTTCTACCACATCCTGCAAGCAAGAACGTAGGAGTTGATTCACTTCACAACTATGATCTATGCTCAAATTGTCCCCATGCACAGTATGAAGAGAACTTGCAGAAGAAAAAGAATGCAGCAGCATAGCTGCAGATGGTCCTAATACATATCCTTGACACTGATGATTTTTTTGAATAGTTCTTTCTCTCTATAATACAGAACACTGCTTTAAAGAAGTACTACAAGCATGTGTTCAGCACAAGTGACACTGTCAAACAACTGAGGCACGAAGCAGAGGAAGTTTGTTTAGAAAAAGACAAAGAAAACCAAATTAGTAAGACATTTTAGTGAGCATAAATTTTGTTTTATAGACTTGATGAAAGTATTTTAAAGTCCTTTGTGCACTGTTTATAATCTCAGCCCTAACATTACATTTTCACAAAACAGCTACAGATCAGACTGCTTTCATTCATCAAGCTTATTAGCATTAACTGGTTGAAGATAGGTTAAATATCGTGCAATATTAATACGTTAAAGTACCTTCATACAAGGGTTGCATCAATAATTCATTGAATTATTTTAAAGTTTTTGCACATTCATTATAAGGTGAGTTGCTTCCCACCCTCTGACAGACAAAGTCATGCAACTGAAAAGGAAAATATCAAAATTTCATCAAGAATATTAAATGCAGTTCTTCATAAAAGATATCCCAAAAATTATGGCACATGCAAAAGTGCCTTAAAATGTGAGTTCACTGCATAACAGAGTAATTTTTGCTTTTAAATTCTAATAATGACCATACTTAAAAATGTTCATATGCCTATCTTAATTTCAGTCTTAAGTCCATGAGAGCTAGATATTATGCTTTCATTTCTGTAATAAAGTTGAATCTGTTATGGTTGTGAAGATACTTGGGAATCTTCTATCTTGGCTAACAAGATCCCTTTGCTCATTCCAAAAATGCAGCAAGTTTGTGCTGCATAAGTTTTGTCCATGTAAAATGGACAAACAGGATAAAACACTCTGCTGCATAAAGGAAATCAGTCTCTGCGACAGAGGCAGTCACTGCCAGCAGGATGTCAGGAAAGCACAGCTCTAAGGCATACTGCAGTTTACACAAGGACATATTTAGATGACAGATAAAGCATGAAAGCAAAGCATTATTGTATTTATTGTATTTATGGTGTGCTGTCTACCTGCAACACATGATCTTAATTTGGCAATTAGGCCTCAGAATATAAGCATTGTGATGTTACAGTAAGCTAGGGCCAATCACAGTGAACATACCCCTGGCGCATATTTGGATTACAAGGTTCAACTGCCAGCTTCTGACTGCACCAGAACTTGTCACAGAGAAACAGGTGTGAGCTTGCAGCCCCTGTCTACAGACTCACAGCCCGGCTATAACAAAGATTTGACATAAAGGAAGAACATATCAACCTCCTTCAGAAATTGAAGTAGGGAATGAGTAAACAGCAACTACAAGAGTGTAGTTGAGGGGAAAAAAAAGTCTTAATGATACAAAGGGATAACCCTGTCCCAAGCACTACTAATAATCAAGAACAGTCTGTTTTCATTCTGGTCTAGTGGCAAAAGCATTCATGCAATAACTATCACTGTAATACCTCAGCACTCTTTGCAAACACAGTAGCAAAGATTACCAACTCTCTCTGACTCACTCCAGTACCAAAATCTGTTTGACTTAAAATCTGCAGAAAGCTACCCAAGCAGGTTATGGAGAACAGACACATCCTGAACCAGATGTTACCAGAAGACTTGGAAGAAAAAGTTCTACATCTTGTTCTCATTGCAAGCAGGTTTTGGCCCTGAAGGTCTGAAGGTTTTTCTTCGATACCCGACTGCACTGTTCAAAGCCAAAAGCTTGGCATGCACCTGCCTTTCTAATGCTTCAAGAGGCAAAACATCAAATTAAGAGTTTATTTGCAGGTACACAGCATGGAGCATACCAAATCCTCTGCTGTTACTGGCTCTCCTTTCTTGTCATTAGCCACCACCATTTTCCCCAGCCTCTCCTTCATATCTTCCAGGCTGGTGGTAAGTGCAAGGATGGCCATAATTTCACTTGCAACAGCAATATCAAACTGAGCCTGTAAAATAGAAATGAGAATCATAAGCCAAATCAAAGTCAGGTCAAATACTCACAGGGAATCATCAGGAATAGATTCAGAAAAGACAGAGTTCATGCTGGAATTCAAACAAGTTCTAAATTGTAACCCACAGCTTTTGAGATTACGCAGGCTACAGTAACTTCAAAACACTTTGTTTATATTTCCTCATTAATATTCTCCATTACACTTCATTTACTTGGGGACCAGTCTTGCAGAGTGCTTAGCCCCTTGGCTCACATTATTCCTAGCAGAAGCTCCCAGAAGGACCAAGAATTTCTTAAGCAGGGAAAGAAGGAAAAAAAAAAAACAAAAAAAAAACACCCCACCAGATGCGTTTTCAGCTTTACTGGCACGAGCACAACATTGATTTTTTTGTTGTATTTTTTTTTCCCCACTCCACGATGCTTTCCAATTTTTTTTTTTTTTTTAAATTCTGGTTTCAAAAACATTTTTGTTACATTTGATCATTCTTTTTCTACATAAATCCAAAATTTAGAGTCTATGCTGCCAAGTCTTGTGCTTAATCTATGATGATGTAAAACATATCCCTCCTCTAGTTTTAAAAATGAATAAATGAATGCTAGAGAAAAAAATAAAATGAAACAAAATAAGAACTGTATGCCTATTACTCTTCAAGAAATACATCCATACCATGCAGTATCTCAGCAGAATGCAAGCTGTGGTCTTTTCTTTTAAGAACTTGCAGAACACATTAGCAGTATTTGCAACAATATACTATTAGTAAAGCCAAGGCCACATGCTGTCAGAACATAAACAAAAAAGAAAGGCATATTTTTATAGCACAGTACATAAATGAAATGGGGGCGAGAACAATTTCTTCCCTATATGCCTGTCTTTAGTTTCTGTCTTGACGGTTACAGCCCAGAGCAACCCTATTGAGGCTGACCTCTATGTACTTGGATGCTTAGTCAAAACTTGTGAGGGCAGGTGAAAAAATTAATGTTGTAGTTGAAATTTTCAGCATAGCAACTCCAATGAAATGCTGAAGTTACAAAGCAAATGTCCTGTATCCCCTGGAAACAGTTCTATACACAACAAAACAGCTGGGTACACAATTAATATTGTTCACGTTGAGATGACATGGATGCTACTACCTTTTCTGAAGTTAAAAAGAGAACCCCTGTGAGCCACTGCAGCAAATGTAAGACAGGACATAAGCCCCAGAAATCTATAACTAACCCATACAGTGGAATATTATCCAACTTCATCAGGGCATTTATCAGGAGGCAAAAAATAAATTTTAATAATTGCTACTGTATAAAAGCATAAGGCCAGATAAAGAAGCCTAGGTAGATGCTCAAAGAGTGACACAATATTTAATTGAAAAAACAGGCACAACAGACTGTGCTATCAGATGCTATTTTAACTCTTAATAACCTTTATACACCTATGAAGTGCTGACAGAAGCCTTAGCTGTAAAGCCAGTTCTCTACTGATGAAAGGATCCACCCACATGGATTCAATTGCAGGATCAAGACCATCAGTCATGTAATACTCTTTAGAAATCACAGCATCCCTGTTCATTAAAATGCATACTTTTGTGCCTGCTGTGCTCTGCCATTTTACACAGGTGTCATTGATTTTAAGAGGGCTAGAACATCACTCCAAATATTTATAAAATGCATCTGTTAACTATGAAGTCCTGTTTTATCTGGATCTCTGGCTAGTCTCTGAAATGAATTTTCCTAACTGTTCTCTATTTCTTGAGTCAGTAAGTCCTTGTTAAAATATAAATGGATATGCATCAGTCCAATACATCAAAATTGAATACATATAGGTCATTTTAGTCAAAACACTACAGAAGCAACATTTTACAGCCATATGTCAACTAGTACTCTATAGTAAAACAACCCACATTTAACTCAGCAGCACAATTACAGAGGCAAAATGCTGCACACTAAGGCTGGCACAACCTGTCTTGAAGCTAAAAATCATGAGTCACTGAAACAAATTCAAACATATGAAAACATCTGAAGCGTTGAAGAAATTTGTACCAAACAAAGTATTGTCCCAGCCCATTATCAAAAGAAGTATACGCTAATATTAAGGTTTTTGTAAGTTATAGACAGAAAGGTTTCTACACACACTGTGTGTTCAAAACCAAAAGAAATGAGCACTTCCCTTCAATTTTTATTCTGTTCTATTTTTATTCCATTCAATTTTCTCCAATCTGACTGTCCTGCATGCTGAATTTAACAAAAAGATTAGCACTATCTTTTGTTCTTTTTATTTAGGCACAATGTTTAGAGAATTTAGGTTGGCTTTTTACACCACTGAAAAGTACACACATGATCATTTTCTGAATGACACCTTCAAGACAACATTGAAATTAAGCACATGCTCAAAGTTCTTACATTTTAGACCCCAAAGCTGAGATGCATGATATAAAAATGAAAACTTGAATAAAAAGTTAATGGTCATTTTTCAGTCCTCACCAACTGGACCAATAACACGACACTGCCCCTCTCCCCATGTTTTTTTGACATTAAATTTAAACAATTCAAACTACACAAATGCCATAATTTGAGGGACTTAACAAAGAGGGAGAAAATTGTACACATTGACCTTATGATGGCAAAGGTGCCTTTTAAATTCACCCTTTATATTCATAAGACGACAAGGTCGAATTCCCAACAAAATTTTTTCAAGTGCTTTCAACACTTTGTGCAATATACATTTACTTCTGTTTCTGAAACTTCAGTTACTCATTAACACAATCAGCTTCACTGCAAGAATGCTATACAATATCAACAAATGATAGCACTGCAATTCAAAGAAATATGTTGAAATAATTACAGGATAGCAAATATCTCTCGGCCTCTGAAGCAAAGCCTGTCCAGAATGAGATATATTAACTGCCTTTACATACCTGACGGACAAATCCTTTTTCTGTATTTGCCTGGCCAATTGTTATTTTGCGTAGGAATCTGTCATTTGTATCCACCACTGAAAGAAGGGAATAGCAAAAGCAAAATATATTAACAAGGACTCAGGGATCTGCATTATTTCCAGGTATACCTGTTGCTATGCGTGTAAGATTCAGCGGCTTGAACAGCACTGCGTAACCAGACAACCATGCTTCTGCATGGCAGCAGTGGCATATGGTACCACAGCTTGGTATGAGGTTTCTGCTTCCATGTAATGAGCTCTGTTCTGCCATTTCACTGACTTGATTTCTGCCTTCTATTTTATACCATTAGATAACAGATTGAACTAACTAAAATACAATCTCTCTGAGCCATATTTTCAACTAACAGATAACATTCTACTGTACTTAATGCCTTACTTATGTATGAAAAATCTCTCTTAGTAGCTACAATGCACCTCAGACCTACCTCAAATCATTTGCTGCTTTGGTGACTTCTTAAGAATTGATTTTTAAGACCACACCATGTGGCTTAAACTTGTTCTGTTTCTCTTTTGAAGGATGATTACGTTGCCACGTTGATTCCTCTAGACAAGTCACTTTCTTGCACATCACAGTAACTAACTCCACATTCAGCAGCACAGCTTTCAAAGGAAGTTTTTTTTATTTTTAAATTGCTAAGACCAAGCATCTGCTATTTAGCACAACTTCAATTTAAGACAACAGTCCTTCTAACCTGGAAACACTTTAGGTACTGCAAGGTCACATCCAAACCGTCCTGTGGAATTCTTCACTAACAATCACAATTCTCCAGTTCTGCACTGACATCTTGTGACTTCAGACATGCTTTTGTAGGAACCAAAAGGAAGGACTGAGACTAATCAAAAAGCACGCTCATCTCCTGGGAACTTATCAGGATGTTTCTTAGGAAGAAACGCTAGGAGGATGTTTCTGTTAGAAAAAGGAGACCAAACTTTGAGACCTCTCGTTCCCAGGGGCAGCAATCCCTACAGAATGCAAAAACAGGCCCCCTCTTTCTTACATGCTCTTTTGCCCTATAAACATTTCAGTTTGCACCAGCCCTAAAAGAAGGGGTGTAAGGTGCTCCTGAGCAGCCCAACCATTTGTCTGGCACTTAAGTCATTCTTCTGGTAGATGTAGATCTAAGTCATGTTCATTTTGACACTGAGAATCAGGGACCTACAGAGAGGCTGTCGGTAGAGAAGGTCACGGACATCATCTCCTCCCTCTTTTTCTGCTGTTTTTGGATATTAAGAACTTTCTGTGTACAGTAAAGGACAACATAATTACAGAAGAGGGCCTTCTAGTCTCATTCCTAAGCAAGTCCCAATTCAGTGGGCTGGGAGAAAAGCGAGGTTTCAGCCACTTCCCCTTCTTGGGCATTTCTCATGGACCTTTTGTAACTACCATGTGTGCTTTCTTTCCACTAGATGGTACTTAGGCCCCTAATTTCCTCAGAAATTCTATTTAAGGAGTGATACAACAAAGATTTTGGTTTCTATTTATATACCCTAAAATACTACAGTGTTGACAGAAATGGCAGAACAGAGCTCATCACATGGAAGCAGAAGCCTCATACCAAGCTGTGGTACCGTACGCCACCAGGAAACCAATGGCAAGTTGATCTCTCAAGCACAAAATTGCCCCTCTTGTCACAGGAAGTTCAGTTTCATGAGCAGTCCTAAGCATACCTAAATGTCTTTCCTGCCTACACAGACACTGCTGAGAGCACGAACTAGCCTTCCTACCAGCCTGGACAGCCACTGGGCCTTTTTAATCCATCCCTTCCCAGGGAAATCATGTAATCTGAACACTCTCAACATCAAATTTTAGCTATGCACTGCAACTCCTTCTGGTGACCTGTTGCCAGATGGATTTAACTCCATTTACCACCACTCTCTGGGTCCAGCCATCCAGCCATGTCTTTTTACCCAGTGAAAAGTACATCTGTCCAAGCCATGGGCTGCCAGCTTCTCCAAAAGAATGCTGTGGGAGAGAATGTCAAAGGCCTTAGTAAAGCCTAGGTAGACTACGTCCACAGACTTTCCCCCCTCTGCTAGGTGGGTCACTCAGTCATAGAAGGAGATCAGGTTGGTTAAGCAGGACCTGACTTTCATGAACGCATCCTGGCTGGCCTGATTCCCTGGCTGTCCCATACAACTAGGGTTGTCCCCTGGTTGTCTTCCTTAACTAAAGGAATTTTTTGAGGGAAGTTTAAATCTATCACTTGGTTGAAACTAATGTATCTACTTCCTTATACTCTACAGATACAAACACAAACTGAATACCTGGGGAAGGGTAAGCAGGTGGAATCTTTTCCTCTTTTTAGCATGCTGTACCTCTTCAGGATAGCATAAGATAACAGCAAACTTTAAGCTTGTTTCCTTGGAAGGGTTGCACATCCTGACTGAAATTCATCCTCAGCTCTCTTTTCTGCCCTACAAATGCTCTGTTAAGTAACAAGCTTGACAGATACATGGATTGCAGAAATAGGACCAATGCAACACTTTTCAAATTACTTAAGGTTTTCCTAAAACAGTTCTTCCTCAAATGTTTGAGGTGTGTATCTCATATAGAGCTGTGTGGAATAAAAGTTTCACTCACGCTGTCCGGAATGAATAGCTTACTTGAGGTTAATTACTTGAGGTTAACGGCTGACAACTAATGTTGCCTCCTCCCAAACTCATGTTGATAAAACGATGAGTCATATTACACTAAATATTTTTATTATTTGTTCACAGGTCTTTCCCACACACCCACCCACCCACACACACACACACACACAGTGATTAATAAAAAATGTCTCACACTACATTCCTCAGTATTATCTTGAAAAAATATCCCAACTCTGAGATGATATGCACACAAATGGCACACAAAAAGCATGATCAAACTCCTTTCTCAATAGTCACCTTATTTCTATGAGCATCACCAATACATGCCATTTAACGATCATTGTGAACTAATGTCAGTGCTTAAAACCTTAAGAAGAAAATTAAATTCTAATGCTATTTAGCTTAAACTTTACATAGTTTCCCTGTTTAAAAAAGAAAAACATAAATACTGAAGTCAACCCTGAAATTGAATCCAGCAACTGGAGAACACAGAGGGTAGTTGCCTAAGAGTGTGAGAGGGGACGCTGGTTTGCTTGGCATACATAATTGAAACCGTATCACACCTTTCACCTCTTCTTCCTAACAAAGCAAACACATGACACTTTAAAAATAGGGAAAAAAAACCACAAACCTGTAGTCCCTGAAGCCTATTTAGTCTATGAGCTACCCAGGCTGCTGAACTGGGGAGCAAGAGGGACCAAAAACCAAGTACAATATAAAAACATACAAGCAAATAAATAAATCCAAAACCATTAAAGACACAGTTCAGAAAGATAAAGATTTGTAAAATGCACAGAAAAGCCAGTTTTAATATGTTTTCAGATGTGTGAGAGAGAAGGAACATATTTAAACTGTCACAGTCTATCTTTCAGAATATTAGCAAAGTCTCTTGAGTTACTGCAGATATTTAAACCAAGTTATAGATCAATATACTAATTCCAAATTTGTTATGTACCTCCATTTCTTTCTCCCAAATATGTTGTTCTTAGATTCAGAGAGCAGTCACAGCTGTGATTCAGGAAGAATGAAGCAAATAATACATAAACATAATTTATGACTAACAACCAAGCTGAAGTGCAGCTTTCTGATTGCATACCTCTTTGCCATGTTACAGTAGAAGGGTCAATATCAAGGCGCACAAATTTACTGATCTCCTCTTCTGTTAAAGTCCCAGGACCAGTCTTACTTATTCCCAGCCTCTACAGAAAAAAGAAGTTAAAGAAAAGCAATAAAACGTTTTCTGCTTCAGATGGTATAGCTGTTATCTCATCCACATTATACACGAGCACTTGTCGAAGAAGCAAGTCAGAATCAAAATTATTTAAAGAAAAAGCACATATGAAGGCACCTGTAACAAAAACAGGAACACTGTTGATGAAGAAATGAAATTAGAAAGGAGAAGTACTGAGGGACACTGTTTAGTGGGTAAAATTCGTGGTAGGTGGATGGTTGGACTAGATGACCTTAGAGGTCTTTTCCAACCTTGATGATTCTATGATTCTAAGAAATGAGAGATATCTTTCTGATAGAAGAAACTCTCAATGTAAACAAGAGAAAATTCAACCTTATCCGTGACTAACAAAAACATAATTAACTGCTTGTTTTAGTTTGTGAGAATCTTTGAAAGTCCCATCCATGCTTCATCTTGTGTGAATCATCCTTGAATGAAATAAAAAAATCCTGCTTGGATAGCCCATAAACTCAAGTCACTTACAACGAACGAGCCAATACACCTTGGCTTTTACAGATTCAGGATTTCAATAACACCAAACATTTTCTTTAAGAATGTACGTAAAGATGAATCAGAAAACTGTGTTTAAGAACCGTAGTCTTCAAAGAATTTTCTCTGGCAACAGAAAGCATTCCTCAGGCAGCACAGAAGTATTTTTAAAGTACAGAAGCTGGTATTACCCTCATCCTCCTTTTTACCCCCTAATTCCAAGCGTAGCTCTGCACACACTTGGCAGCTATTCATTGCCATCCAGTGGCTCTAAAACAACACTGGTCAAGACTCAAAAGACAACATGGAAATGGAAATAGAAGGTTGAAGCTGTTCTTAACATTCATGTTTAAGGGGTTCACATTCTCTTTCCCCGACGCTAGTGGATTGTGTTGTTGTCTATGTATCTGAATGGCAGCTTCAAATCTGGATATGTTCTTCATATGTGAATTGCATAGGAAGGTTTTCTGCAAGCATTTGAGATGCAGGATGGGATGCAAAAACATACTGTGCACACAAATACACTGTCCCTCCAAGGAAGAACACTGTCAATAGACATCAATAAAAACTCAGCAGTATAGGCCACAATAAACTTTCAAAACCAGAAAATACTTCAACACCAAAGAATCTGAGTCTCAAATGTGACTTTACCATAATAGGAAAAGTATTTTAAAACTCTGACTTTAATATATCATAAGGAAAGACACAGCATTTCAAAAACATTATTGGTTTATTTCAAGAGAAAATAGCAACAATGCTAGTTATGAAAATAATATCAGACCTGGATTCTATTACTTCAGGGAGGGTGCTTTTAGAAAGAGCCTGGACTTGACAAACTTGTGAAAGAATTTTATACAAACTTGGCCCAGTACGTCAAATAATTTTCAAAAAGTTGCATAAGTGAATACTTCATATAGGGATACTATAATTGAGGAAAGACTACATTAACAACTTACTCTCAGACGGGCAAGCTGAATAGGAGAAAATCCTCTCACACCATTAACTACTGGAACCAGCCTATTATATAAAGCCTAGACAAAAAAATACAAGGAAAAGAACAAGATTTCAAAATATGAAGCTCCTCTTTCACTTTTATTTAGATTAGTTTCAGTAAGAATATCTCAACGACATAAGCTGTGGACTTTTGACTAGCCATTTAAAAGACTTCTGAGAAGGCAGTAGGGCTTTAAACAATGCCTATGATTTAATAGTCTAAATTCAATTACCAAAACTACTTTGTTTCTATGTGTCATAGAAAAATTATGCATTATTTTTGAAACTGGGAATCCTTTAAAATTCTAACAAAGGGCCAAATTACTCAAACCTCTAACTGTCATTTGCAAATGAGCGTAAACAACTCTGGTTCATCTTGGGGAGGGGTTCTTTCCCTCATCTTCTCCCTTTAAATACTCAAGTTAGCTTTTGTTTTAAGGTCACAGAAGACTTAATGGAGAGAAGAGGATCTACTTTACTTTCCCCACAACTTCCTCTTTGGGAATATCATACCCAACTGTATATTCGAAGGGTAATTTTTAACTTTAAAAAGATTATACAAATTATTTGAAAGAGTAAGATCTGTAGGGTGAGAAAATATCTTTCATTAGACTATTTAGCACAGTCTGAAATAGCTGACAAGTTTCTGGGCATAAGATTCTTATTGTTAGACTATCCTATGACAGACATTTGCCAGAAAAATATATTCTGTAAGCATTATTTCCCAGCAGAATACAGAATGGTTTCATCAACTGTTTCCATTCACACAGTGACAGTATAAAAAGACACCCAACCTACTTTACTTTGAAATGCAAAGTATGGAAAAATTGACAAGAAACAAATGTCACACAGATATTAGAAAGTAATTCTCACCTTATCAGATTGAGTGTTCTCATGCAAGATCCTAGCATCGATAGCAGCAGCCAGCAAATTATTCGCAGCAGTTATAGCATGAATATCTCCAGTCAAATGAAGATTGAACTAGACAGTGAAAACAACAGGGTTTTTTTTTTGTTTGTTTGTTTTGTAGAAGGCCTTTAACTTAATCTATTAATCTCAGCCATATTAACAGAAAAAAACACTGTCACCTCCTTGAGGTTGCAGCTCATACAATGATGAAATTTGACAGTCTGTGAATACACTGAACTAAATGAAGGACTTGTTTTCACCTGAGTACTTCATCAACTACCCTCAGTTTAGTCAAACAAAGCTGCAGATGTCTTTATTTTTTGCTAAATGACCCAAGAATGGAAAACCCAGGGCTACAGTTCTACACCAATACTAAATCAGTTCTCCACCAGCAGTGAGAGTTTGACCTGCATCAGATGTGCAGATTTCTACAGAATTCCCCAGAGCACACAGTGCCTGCTTTCTGGTTTCATGCCAGCTTTCTGTGAGCCACAGAAGAACAGGCAGTACCAGATCAGGTACAAACTTTGCTGATACAAGTTTGTCCAACAAAGATTTGGGGAAAAATCTGAAATCAGAGATTAGATCAGGACTTGCTTTACATAGGCATTGTATTTCTTATATCTGTATCTGACACAGAGATGAAAGGTCAGTTTTAATTGTACTATAGTACTGACAGCTGAGAGGCACCACCAACAGCTGAAACCAGTCCTTGACTGTGATTGTACTCAAGTGTAAAAGGTTTCCAAATGCTGCACAAGTACTCTGTTTGGAGCAGCTGTGTACTTTCACTACAGCACTTCATCAGCGTGGATTCTCTTTCCACAGAAATACAGATGGCGTGAGGTCGGCAAGGACCTCCAGAGGTCACCTTGTCCAACCCCTCTGCTCAAGCAGAACCACTTGCCCAGGACCAACTCCACGTCACCAAGGATCTCCAAGGAGGAGACTCCACAGCCTCTCTGGGCAATCTGTGCCAGTGCTTTGCCACTCTCACAGCACAGAAATGCTCCCTGATGTTCAGCTGGAACCTCTCGTGTTCCAGTTTGTGCCTATTGCCTCTTGATCTGGCACTGGGGACTACTGAAAAGAGCTCCACTGTCTTTGCACCTTCCCTTCATATATTTATAAATGTTGATAAGATCCTCCTCCCCCTCCCTCCTTCCTAGGCTGAACAGTCCCAGCTCTCTCAGCCTTTCCTCATATGAGAGGTGCTCCAATCTCTTCATCATTCCTGTGGCCCTACTCTAGACTCTCTCCAGTATGTCCAGATCCCTCATACTGGAGAGTCAAAGCATGGTGAAACCATCGTGCATTTCCAAACAGGCGTGGTGAACATATATGTATGATTAACTGAACCATCCCAATTTGCCCATTTACCCAGGGAATGTGCTTGCATTTTACTCTCCAGGAAACATGACAAAGCTCACTTTTCTGCTACAGTGTGCATGTGTTCCTGGGCACACAGTGAAGTGTGCTGCAGACAAAGGAGAGGCCGAGCAAGGCATCTAGTGCAGATAGCAACCATCAGCCGACAAAGAACACAATACATGGACTACATTTCAGCCCATTTGTAAGTCCGCAGATCCGTCAGACTTAGCATGGTGACTGCTGGGCTTGCAGATGGCAAAGGCTTCACTCAGATTACCATTGTTTTCACAGTGGGAGTATTTTGAAAGCACACAGTTAGCTTCCTCAAGAGCCCACACAATTTTCAGGAGTCCTTGAAGGCTAGCAATACCAACTTCAACAGAAAACCATTTATGTGTCGGCAAAGGAAAGTTACAGATCAATTTAGAGTAAGAAAACAATTCTTTCACATTGCCAGTGCTATCTGAATGATAGCTGGGATGTTACAAGTACATATAGTAACTGTGCCAAGGCTTTCTACCCCTAGGCCACAGCCCCTACACCTCTCAGAGCAGCCACATGAAGATGGCAAGAACCACATCAGCTCTGCAGGAAAACTGTCACCATAGACCAAACACTGCTGAAAACACTTCGCTCTGCTCACCCCTCCCAATGGACAGGGTACTGATGTCTCACCTCCTCCATGGGAATCACTTGAGCATATCCACCACCAGCTGCTCCACCTGCACAAGAAAGCATGTGGTCATGACATACATCAGTTTTGGGGAAAAAAAACCCACCACTTTAAACACACAAAGTGAAACATACAGCTTTAATGATACACTTCCTTGGTATCTAGATTTCTATTAGGGAATAAATTATGCACCCAAATAAGCACAATTTCCTTAAACCTTGCTGGCATTTTTCAGCAGGCAATAAAATGGGAATTCTTGAAATGAAAGCCTACACACAATGGCTGGCTCAGACTTCGGCTAGATAAGGGTTACCCTCTGCTCCTGTCCAGATTTAGGACATGGTCATGCATGTGCAGCAGTTGTGTGGAAAGATGTAGCAGTCATGAGCAAGCACAGCTTCTGAATGAAATGTTCATACCCTTGCTTGAGCACTCCTTCCCCACTGCCTCCTGGGATACAGGCAAAGGAGTTTGCTGTAGCCTACAAAGTTGAGTGGAGGGATCAAAGCACTCACATGCACCACTCTTGGCTGAGAAGCACCAAGCACCAGGAGCCTTCCAGCTGAAATCAAACTTGTTAACATAAACTTCAGCAAAGCAAAGTAGAGCAGATGGGGAGTGTTTGCCCAGTTAGATAACAATATCAGCTAAGAAATGGAAAAAAAAAAAAAAAAAAAGATTGTATTACTTCCTACTTGGCCCTCAGACCCTTCTAGACAAAAATGCAGCAGCCTAGGATCTGGGAGACAACTCAGGAAGAGGAAGATCAGCCCCAGCCAAATGTATAATGTGGGCAAAGCTGAACTGTGCATATCAATGCCATCCTCATTGGTTTGGACATTTCAAATCAACATCAGTGGACTTAGGACTCCTCCTCAAGGGAGGATTAAATAATAACATTTAGAGATGTCTTTAAGAGCATCTCCAAGTAAAAGAGAGGCTGGAAGGGTGTGTACTCAGAAAACCCACCTCCTGGCTAATTCATCCCCACATCTTCCATTCTGTTTAGCCTTTATCTGCATTGTCAGTACACACAAGGATGTGAACACAGACATGAACCTTGCACGGGAAAATGCGTGAGAGAAACAATTATAAGTTAATTAAAAATATGATATGCTACCATTCAGGCAACCCTTTGCATCAGTGAAGCAACTAAGGAATTTAAAAAAAATACAGTATTTCCTTTTAGTCTGAAACACATCATGCAGTTTGCAAACATTACATACCTTTAACTCCAAAAGTAGGTCCTTGGGAAGGCTGTCTCAGACAAGCAAAGGAATTAATGTTAAGGTGTGCAGTAAGAGCCTGAACAAGTCCAATTGTGACAGTGCTTTTTCCTTCTCCTAGGGGTGTAGGGGTTATTCTAGCAAAACAAGAAAAAAATTAATCAAATTCTTTGCTGATGTCAGCGTTGCTAAGGATATCAGAAGCTTTTGATTTCATTGAAGAATATTTGTACAACAAATTTCAATAAGATTACTTTATCTCCACAAAAATACTGCCACAATGTTATTCCCTAGCTCAAGCTGGAATGCTAAGATACATGTGTCTTCTATTTAAGCAATTTACTATGATGGCAGAAAAAGAGAAGATTATTTTGGCAAAAGTTCTAAAAAGAATATATTGAATTTAGACATTTTCATTACAGCACAAAAGTCTCACCAGTTTCATTAACAAACCATCCATCAAGATACTCTAAGCATGTATTAATACTTTCCTGTAGCAATGCAGGAGATATTTTATTCCCACTGCTGAAACTATGAATGAAATAATAGCAAATCTTAAGTTAAACAACCAACACTTTTGTATGCAGAGCTTAACTAGCCATCTCTAACCGACACGTCATCATAACACTCAGCAATGACAGATCAACTGTTTTTTAAATAAAACAGGACTGAAAAGTGACTATATTCAACTGAACAAGATTTATTTTGCACTTCAGTTTCCCAATACTTTTGCAGATTTAAAGGTGATGAGGGACAACTATGATCACAGGCTGACCTCCTGTACAACGGCTCAAAGACTACGCTACAAGAAACCTTGACTGGAACAGGACAGTATTTTAGAAAGACATCCAATCACAAATCGGAGACTCTAACCTCTACTCAAAGACTCTGTCCTTGTCCCTTTAATGACAGGATGATGGTGACTACTTTCCAAAGTGTAAATCTTCATCCCACCTCCATTCCAGGCAATGAACAAAGAAGGGAACACATTTATGGGTTGGGAGAAGAATAATGTGTGTTGGACAGTTAAAAACAAACAAGCAACAAACAAAAAAACCCTCTCTCAGTTTTCTGAACAACTTTGAATGCATTCTAATTACTTCTGAGAATTGCAGCTCAGGAGTGCTTCTCCCTAGTGTCAGCACGCGACTTTTTTGGTCTCTACAGGCACTGTTGAATTCATATGTAAAAGACTCTGTGAATGAAAGATACCTCAGGTTAGATGATGTCCTCTCTACTTTCAAGGTCACCACATTTGCTTTTGATCCATGTTAAAGCTCTGTGTAGGGGGGTAGTTCTTTCTTTTCTTAAAGTACTAACACACATCTCAGTCTCCAAAACACATTCCAGCTATTCATTTGAGGTACATTTCTTGGTCTGACTGGCAGAAGAAGAAAGCTACAGTCCACTGACATCCCTCTGACACAGATTTCGAAGTTTTGCTTTCTGGCAAAGTGCAATCATTCATATCTTTGCTGGCTCCACTACCAGCAGAGGAGTAAGTACCTTGCTGAAGCTGACATTCCCAAGGACATGCAAACATGCGCATACATCCTAGTAAATGATGAACCCTTATCACATTACCTCCTCAAAACCTGACCTAACACATCTAATGCTAATTAGAAACACTTCCATTACCAAGTAGAAATTTTCGCAAGGCTCTGCTATCCTCAGATCCCAATTTGAATTGCATAAAAACACTAGTAAAGTTGTCAAGGGCAAGGAGACATCTGTGTTGCCTCCTTGCCTTAAATATTAGTTCAGTTTGTTCAGATTGACATGAGCCTTTCTTTGTCCCACAAAATGTGAACACATGACAAACATTAACTTGTCACAAATCTATCTTTTACATCATTGGATCAGATCCTGTTTGGTTTCTGTTGAAGCCATTTCTTTAAAAAAAAAAAAAAAAGAAGAAGCAAAAAAACCTTTGCTAGACATCTGTGGAATAATTTGGGCAACAAGAGGCAAGCCAAATTAAGATCTTCTATACTGCTCTGGAAAAGAATATATCTATTTAAAAATGTAATGTTTTAACTCAAGTTCCAGTGGAAAAAATTGTATTTAGTACGTCAGTAAGAGATTCTCTGAATTGAGACTCTCCAGAATAACTCTCAGCTTTGCCTCATCAAGATTTCAGCTGCATTGTCTAATCTGCTGCACTAAGGTCATTAAAAATACCAAATGAGTAAGCCCCAGGATCACTAGCTGTAGCGCTCCATATCGTCATCATCTTCCCCTGACATTCATGGCTTTAGCACAGCCAAATTCCTCCCCTGACTGACTACCTGCAGAAAAAACAAACTGTTTTACAGGTTTATAAGGCTAATCTCATCTCTCCCTCTGAAAAGGCATTCTTTCTCTTTTCTTTCTTATCTCATTTCCAATGCACTGCAAAAATGTAATAATTTCTCTCTCAAAAAATGAAGGAAATTGTCTTACCTTTACTGGAGGAATAAGCTCTGACTGACATTAATCATGGTGACGCTAACAGTTTAAAAACCTAAGGCTGCTCTACCTTCTAGTAACTTGTCCCTGTGCCTATATCCTTAATCCATCAAAACTGTCTGCCTGAAATAAAAACCTCTCCATGTTTATCTTGTCATGTGATCATTTGATTCAAAATTGTTTGCTACATCCAGTTCTTCACTTGTGTTTTTATTATTTAAACTCGAATTCAGAAAAACAACATCAGCTTTTGTTGGTTTAGTTACTGCCTATGCAGAAAGCTGCTGGCTATCCCATTTCCTGACACCTGGACCCTACAAGAACCAGCTGCATTTGTTCTGGGATTTCCCTGCATGCCTTCACTGCACTAAAAACAGTTGTATATTCTCACTCAGAATTTTAGTAAAGTATAGAGCTTTTGTTGGCTTTGTAGAGCCAACAAAACCCGTGAGATTTTGAGCAGACACTGAGAAGAATTCACTTTATCTACTTTAGAAAGTGGTTTTGGTTCCTATCTTCTTCTTATCCATACCATGCCTTGTTAGTTCTTTCTGATCTACTGCAAGAGCACAAAATTATAATTTCTTTCACTTTCACCTTTCTAATTCCCACAGGCATAGACACTCTCATCTCTATAATGTCATGACAGCCAGCCTTCCCTGTTCTACTCTTGCTAAACTGCTAGCTTCCATTTTCCCCACCATTATTTGTCGTATCACTGTTTTGTTCTCAGGACACCTTCTTTTAGAGCAGTGCAGCCATTAACTCACTACCAGTCTCACCCCCTTGGCTACTGTTCTGACACTGGTTGCCCAAAACCTCTTTAAATCATTACTAGTATAGCTTCTCCTTGTTCTACTGCTTCATTCACTTTTGTCTACTGCCATAATCTCTTTCACTTGATCCTCTTATTCCTCTGTATTAAAGCCGGATTTAGATAATAAAAAACTAATCTTGAGGCATTACTGCACTCATTCAAAGACTTAACAAGATAACAACACTTTAAGCTATTAGTTATAAAAAAACAAAGCCACCCAATCAAAAAAAAAAAAACCAACCAACACCCACAAACTGTGCTGTGAAACAGACACCTATAACCATTTACTAAAACTTTGTAGTAAAGGACTTTCCACAAAACCCAGAAACAGTGCACACAACAGCCACACTAATAACAGAACACCTAGTATTTGCACAGGGATTCCTCTTGGTGGTTACTGGTATCTTTAAACATCAGATGGGTGAAGATCACGTTTCATGGAATTCAGAGATATCAGCTCTACTCAAGTACCCCTCAAAGCTGGGCAGAAGACTAATCTGGCTCGCAGAGAGGCCTGGGGACTCTACAGTTCTCATGAAAAAGTAAAATCAAAAGGTGCAGTTTACTATTCAGTATAGGAAAATAAATCAAAAAAGGCAAATACTTCAAGAGCAGCACATTGGTAGTTACATGAAGAATAGTATCTACCTGTTCCAGAAGATACAAGCCATCAAATGCCACATTAAAAAATGCTCTGCTAGCCTGGCTGGCTTTTTCTAATACGACTGAATTTCCAGTACATCGGTACTCTGCACCAGTCACACCCCTAATGTGAACATAGCACTCTGGGAGAACTAACCATCACCAAGTGGGGGTTGAAAGTGAACTAAAGCCAGCTTATTTTCCCCAGTGTACTCCTGCAAGCACTCAGCAGTTCATAGCTACACGTCATTGCACATAAGACCTTGACTACACAAAATTTGCTTCTCAATGTGTTCCTCAAATGGGTTTTAATCAGTTTTCTTCCCTTCCAAGAAACCCTGTGATCTGTAGTTTTCCTGGAATTGAGTTACTCAGATGAACATCTAAAGGCTCAAAATGTCCAAAGGCAGCTGTGATGGAGGAAGAAAGCCAGCAAATGGACTTCCCTAAACAGTCTACAGCTCTTGGGTGACACTCTCCCAACAACTCTTGACCACTGCAGCAGGTAGGAATGGGCACAAATCCCTGAGAAGCCAAAAACAGAAACCTGACTTTTTAGACTCTTTCTACCTAACAGAATTAGCAAAACGTGAGAACTCCTGCAAATCACAGTATTCGGTGAAGTCAGTTTGATCTAGACAATTAACTTACCCTCAACTTCTCATTTTACATGAGATGGCCTGGCAGGACACCTTTGATTCTGAGAGGCTCAGAAGCAGCCTGGAGACTACAGGATAAAGGCTAAGAGCTGTAAAGTTACTTAATAGATTCACTAGATACCTGAACCTCAGTTTTAAATACTGGTTTAAAAAAATAAAAACCCCGAAATTAAATCATATTTCTATTCCAATCATTTCCTTAGAAAGTTTACTTTAAATATCTTCCCTTTTGTACCTGGCCTACTTTGATGGATTTTATAAATAAAATAATCCATTTAAGCAGTTTTGTGGACATTTAAATGTTTTTGCTGGCTACACTACTGAGCCTACACACTTGCAACTGAGGTCACTAGCTCACATGAGTATAACATTACAACTGCCAACGGCTAACTTTAGCTCAGTTGTGCATTTTTAAATAGATATGCAATGCTATGTTTTGACCTCATGGAAATCCAGGAAAAAAACCCTTCAAAATATAGTAAATTCTAATGAAGTTCAAGACATTTTTACACACATTTGCATTCTTCTCCACATTTCTTTAATATGTTTTCAGTCTAAACACAGAAATCCCACAATCATTTCCCTCTTTAAAACTTACTTTGCCACCTATCAAGCAGTCACCCGTTCCTTGGCAAAGCGAGTTTTCCATAACACTGGAAAGCCTTCTCTCTTTATGTATATCAAAACAAAGATAAGAACAAGCAGACTTTTTGTTTGTTTGTTATACATCACATTAACTTACAGTGGAGCTATTTCTGTGGGAAAGCTACATGAGATCTGACAAAGAGAAAATAAACAAACAGTGAGATGATACACTGCACCAGCTGTAACCTCCTCACAGTTACCACAGTCTTTCTGATTTCAGCAAGAACTCTACTGGATGTGACAACTCTTCTCTTTCAGTTTCTTACCTTCAACTCATCACTATCAACTATTTCAAAGATTTTAATGAGTTCCCCATTCCCGTGTTCCACATGGAAATCTGTTAAGTCTTGCTATCGAGGCGGTGGGAAAGAGAGTTCTCATAAATGACAGCCATACCTAAGTACGTCTCTCACCCAAGATTATAACTGTCAGAAATTTCTTTCTGAGCACAGAAGTGTTGGAACTCACATCACTTAATGAGGTTTGCGTATGACAACATTGCAGTGCCATCCTCAAAACGGAACAGGAGCTTCCAGATACAGAAGCACAGTGACAGCTGTTAAGCTACAATGACTGAACAAAGCCAGTAACAGACTGAAGAACCCACAACTACAAACTCTCAGCTGCCGATGAAGACCCACCAGAGATAATCCCCATCAGCGCCTATGCAATCATACAACAAACAGATGACAAATAGTCTCAGCCATGACTTTACTTTGGATTGTCAAATGTTCCAGTGCATCAACACAGTGGTACTTTTTTCCATTTACTCTTCCTTGTACTTTTCTTTTTTCTTGTTTTTCCTTTATGTCCACCTTTTTTCTTTTCTTTTAAGCATGTCTGGGCCAAGAAATACAGTGAACAGAAATACAATCCATTACATACCTATCTGAACTAAATGCAATTCCAAATCTGAAAATTCTTTTCCTATGATATTTACCATCATACAACTTGTACAAGCATTTATTTATTTCAGTGCATTTTTATCTTACCAAAAGTTTTTCATCACAAAACAATCTATTAATGTTAGGAAAAAAAACTGATTTAAAAATTTTCAGCATTCGAAAACCAACACGTCTTGCTAAAAAAAAAAAGCATTACATTTCGTAGTTTTCCCAGATTCTATTATTCCTCATGCTCCTCCTCATTCATCACATTTCATTTTTGAAGTGAAGAAGTTTCCTAAATTAACTGGTAAGAAGCTGCAACACTGCAGCATTTAAAAACAAAGGACTGGAACGCAGTCTCTGGACACGCAGAGACTAACAAATCTTAGACGCAGGTTTCATGTTGTGTTTACCAATATACGCTATCTACATACAGGCAGTTGATGCAGAAGATCTAATTACTCCAAGAAAATTTGTGAGTCTGACCCCAACAGTTCCTAACATGAGTCCTATAACAAATTACAACCACACACACAAGAACAAAAAAAATAGAATTTAAAATAAAAAAAAAAAAAGGTGGGGGGAGGGAAGTGGGAAGAATGGTCTCTGCATCTAAGAAAATGAAATTTACAGAGAAACAATGTCTTCATCTAGATGACTATTTCTGAGCAACTTGATTTGTTATCAAACTATTTTTTCAGCACACAAGGTATGTATTGCATTTATTTGCGCTTGTGTGCATTCAGAAACTGCACGTAAGACTTTTGAATTAGTAGCAATGTTTTAAAAAGTCATAAATGCAACCATTCTTAGAAATGAAAATGTACATATTGGTTGCTATTTGCTATTCAGACCAACAACTTTGGACTCTACTAGTACATTAGGAATAAACTAGAAGAGCATTTGCATTAAATATTCATAACTCCTAGACATCATGAAACACTTAAGCCCCATTACAGACACAAATGTCCCTGGCTGCATCATGGATAGAGGATGGAGACTCTCCAGCTTGCTGAATACACTCACACATGCTTTTCACCACCTTTGCTTATGAAAAGTTGACGTCATACACAGCTAATATTTCCATCAGACCAAATACTCAGAAGTATAAGCATACATTTCTTAAATGCTTCCTTTAAAGCCTTGAAAACTTACTCTGAAGACGTATACATTGCAGCTTTCTAAAATAGTTTCTAAATATCTATGGTTATGATAAGCCAACATAAGAATCCAAACAACAGGTTTAGTTGACCTCGTCTTGGCAGGCAGAGGATGAAGAAGGCAAATGAGGATATTATTTTGCTCTCTGAATTCTACATCTGAGTGGTGTTCAGTCTTCATTGTACTGAACATTCCCTCACCAGATGCAGAGCCCCAGCTTTGTTAAAACCATCGTCTGCTACAGCCTAGTTAGCAAACGAGAACAGCTGAGAACACATGAACACACAACATATATAGACAGATAGATAGGTACAATATTTCAGACTTTGAAATCTTTCGGAAGAGAAAGTTTCCACTATTAATGTCACCTTGCCCAAGCACTCCTTACTAACCCTCATGCAGAGGTAGTTTTATACTTATTACACAAGATTCAATGACTCCAGAGAATTTACAAATAGCAACACATTGCATAATAAAATTATGTAGGTACCAAAACCAGCCTTGTGTGTGTGTGTGTGGAAGTGGTTCATAGAGTATGAAACTCAAGTCCACCTAAATGGACTTGCATCACGCTATCTTCTATCTCCAGATATTTTCAAAAAATCTCCGCTTCTATAAAACCCTGCTGCTAGAGAAGGCTGGCACAGCCTACACTGCGGTGCCTAACTGATGCAGTTGATAACATGAGCCTGAAAGAACATGGCAGCAGTTTTCTTCAAACTCAGTCAAACACTGAATCTGCTTTTCAGTCTCCAAGCAAACAAAAGACAAAATAAAATTCTACCAAAGGAAATCAAGCTCAGCCAGCTATTACTTCCTTATCTTAAAACAACTGCTCCAAAGTCCTCCAAAAATCTTTATACATTTCTATTCTGTGGCATAGCTTTGAAGACCGCTTCACAACTCATCTGGCTCAGCTTTGTAACATCAGATCTCTCCGTCTACAGCGGCTCCACCTCAGGTAATGCAGAAATCAGGCAGTCCCCACAGAAGGTACTAAAGCGAACAGTTCGCTAAACACTATCTGACTGAGGAATTGGTATATAAAGGTAGTTAAAAACAGCTTTCTCCTCCTGGATTAGCCTAAAGCTACATATTTTAGACCCGACTGGTTTTATTTACAAGGAAGCAACCATATAGACTTATCCAGAACATGAAGAACACATTGCATTTGAAATATGAGAACCATAATGTTTGTTCACATTTAGAAGTTTCCACTTCAGAAATCAGGTGAATGAAGAAAAAACTTTCTTCCTCTTTTAGTGACACAACAGAAAAAGCAGCTCTCCAGAAAAGAAGCACATAAATCCTCTTGAGCATAGCATTTGCTGTAATCGTGGGAACAGAGAGCAGGATAAGCCTGCCTGGAGACATGTCTACATTTCAGAGAAAGAACATGGCTTATTTAAATATGTAATCTGTTCTTCAATAAAAAAGGTATTTGTTGTTAATATCAGCAGATTAGCAGGCAGCTTCTGTTAAAGTTTGTTTATAAACAGCTACAATACACACAGACTTAAAGACCCAAGTTAAACATTTAAAATGCTTATAAAGCAATAAGAAAAACCTCCATACTGCAGGCAAGGTTAAGCTTCCAAAAAAACTACCTTTACAGAATATACTTAACTTACATAGTAACAGTTTGGAAGAAAGGTTGTATTAGCTTTAGAAAATTATCAGAAACAGAAGAACCTTAAGAAGTGGTTCTTACTTTCAGAACAGAGAAACATACAGTCCCAAACATTCAGGGTTTTTATTTGTGCAATATATCAAAAAGCCTTAAGCTGCATGTTTATATTAATATGAGTGGAAAGGGTGTACATTAATCACATTACTGTGCATTCTTACCCAGCAACAAGAACATATTTTCCATCTGGTTGATCCTTTAACCTTTCCAGCAGAGACAAACGTACTTTGGCTTTGGTTTGGCCATAGATTTCAATTTCATCTGTAAGCAATCCTATCTCCTTGGCAAGTACATCAACAGCTTTTGGATTCTGTGCTCGGGAAATCTCAATATCACTGGAAAAGAAAACAAATAGGAGCCAGGAGATTTCTTTCAGCTTAGGTGGTCGACGACAGAACACAAAACAACAGCAAATACTCCAACAATGGGGTTATTGTAATCAGTTTTTCAATCCCCTCTCACATTTTATTAACCAAATCTAAATAGTGGCTGCACCTAATATAACACTGAAAATCACACGCAATGTTTGTTAATTGTTATAATTTCACAGAGTTCTCTTGTTTAATCTGATTCCAAATGCTACGTAATGCTTTCATCTCAAGCTAGAGACGTGTCTGCTGGATGCTCCAGCACATCCCACTGGAATTAATGTTTCTGTTCGTGTTTTTCTTCTCCTCCCTCCCAGGAAGTGCACATAGCACATACACTTTAGTAAAAAGCGCATGCGTTCCTTGGCCAAGAGTCACAAACACATTAGCTAAACACAATGCTCATGCACGTTGTATCTTTCATCAAAGGGCACTGCGGAGAGAGCTAAGGCTCGCTACTCCTCCATGAGGGAGCCAGGGGAAACAAGGCACTAGAAGATCAATTCACACACTTCTAAAGCAGTTAAATTGAAAGTGACCCCACAGCAAGAGGTCAACAGCAGGGTTCAGACCAGCAGGGTTCAGGCCAGAAGTCTATCGAGGTTATAAGCTACCTCCTGCAAGGACTGCAAGTGGCAGCTTGGGCAAGAGAACGAGCAGGTAGCAAGAGCTGCCTGAGGGAAGGTGGCTGCAGGCTGGGGGACACGATGCATCCACAGTTCCTGAGCTAGGTCACCTGGACTTCTTGGATATAATACCTCTCCACGGATTTTTCTTTTGTGAGCTTGACCCAGTTGTCCCTGAATCTCTGCAAAGCCTTTAGCAGCTGCGAGCTCCTGCAGCAGTAGTGTCCAGGGTCAGGCACACAAGATTTGAAGAGTCACCTCCCTTGGCTTTGAATTGCTCATATCACCATGAAAACTGGCTAAAAAAATTACCTAGAGATTAATTACTTTCAGCCTATCCAGGCAAAACTCCTTCCCGTAGTTTTGGTTGATTATAATGTTTTTAAAACAATCTGGCAATAGCATCAAAGCTAATGCCCTGAACTTTCAAACAGTCTGCAAGACCTCAAATATCCACAGATTAACACAGAACTACTGCCAAACCTCAACTCCAAGTACAGACTTAGCTGTCCTGCATCCACCGGGAAATGATCGGTTTGTGTCAGCTTAATTGCACACATTTCTTTGCAGATATTGATAACCCAAACTGTGATCATTATTCAATTATATCTGAAAGTCCTTCTTAAATATGCCACTTTTACACCCTGCAGCACCTAAGTAAACCCCAGAAAGCATCCATTCAAATAACTCATGCAATCCAATACAATGGGGCAAGAAGCTACTCAACCACAGCACTGACTGAGCTGCAGATCATTTTGTTGCAGGTACTCAGCTGGAATCTGATTACTTTCAAAGACATATGGAGCACCTCACCTTGCACAGGATGGTATACCTTTGGCTTTCTTATGCATTTCTTCAAATGCAATTAATCATAAAAATGTATCAAGAACAAAAGATGTAGTGGCTTACAAACATCACATTACAAAGAATATTTAGTTTTCTTCAGAACTCTATCTATAAAAACAACTTGAGTCTCAGAAAACCCTTGGTAAGTTGATGGCACTGTGGTCCCTTGAAGGCTTAACCAAAGAAGAATTGTACAGTGACCTATATTCTCATTAAATCAATTGAGGTATTCAGCAAGGGGAGAAGTGTATAGTCTCACATAATAGAAAGCTAATCTGCTTTTTATTTTTTCTTCCTACTAAATAAATCATTCTCTCTTTAACAAAAGACCAAAAAGTTACCATTTCAAATCTCAGGACAGACTATCAAGATTCTCTGCAGTAACCTCAGCCCCTCCTATTTCCCTCATGTCTCCTGCCACAAACACTGCCCTCTCTGAGTTCCAGAAGAAAGAATTCAGCAGTTAGGCTTTTCCCATCCTGCAAGCACCACAACTAGCAAAAGGTGGAAGGAGCAAAACCGATCTCACTGCAAATTTGTAATTAAGTTAAAAGATACAAATTTTTAGATAAATAAAATTACTAATTTTTTTTTTTTTTTTTAGGAGTCAAGTAAAATTGACAGTGGATGCCAACAATTTTCCCTGGGTAAAACCACTGCTGTTGTCATTTCCTCATTTGAAGTTCCCTTAAGAACTTTCAAGGCAACTAGAATTTTAACAACTTAGAAATCCTTTAAGGACACGTTATACACTGACACATGCGATAAAGTGATAAAAGAAACAATTCCAGAATGAAATAGCAGAATGGCATTTATACCTTAATTACTGGGGCTAAAAAACACATACAAAACATTATGTCTAGCATACTTTTCCAGATAAAATATATTTTCTAAAAGACAAGAAATTAAATATTTGATTATAACTAACCTTCAGAAGGCTGCATTTGCAGAAAGCTCTTTTAAGTTTGACAAAATATTCTATATATTTGAAATAATTCAGTAAGTTACATCATTCAATATTAAGCTGCAAATCTGCAACACCAGTTCTGCATGAACGAGAATTGTTAACCAAAAAGTGTACCATTGCCAGCAGCAAGTCATAATTTATGAAATGCAAGAAGATTTAAAAGATGCAGGGAAGGCTCTCCATCTACTCAGCCTATGTCACGGAATTTTCTAACTGTATATTTGTAAGAAAACCCTCCGTTCATTTCCAAAACCTTTGGAAATACTTCCATTAACACCCAGATCTCATAGAAATCAAAAAGCAGATGTTCCTAGTTTCAGTGCTTTAGCAGCTTTGTCTCATTTTCAATGAAAACTCCATCTGCTTCCAAGCAAAGCTGTGTACTGCTGTAAGATTGTATTTTATTGCAGGATACATTCCATCTGATGACTTATTTTACATTTAAAAGGAAAAAAGAGACAAAGCTACAAATAATCAAATGAATGGAAACCCTACTACTAGTTGTACTGTACAGCATTATATATTAAATATGTATATAATAAACACACAATGCCATAAGGGAGGGTTGTGAATGGGTTTTGGAGAGTTTTTTCGCCATCATGCTCAAGACAACTCATGCTTTAATCTACTCTTTAACTATATTGTTTAAGGACAGATTTTTCAAGCTTTAACTCTCAGACTATTATTACATGCTGGCTGGCCCAGGGAGAGCTCAAGAATTTCTTCCCCCTTGTGCCCCTGCATATGACAGAAAACTCATTCTTTTGGCATCTCTGTTTTAAATTACAAGTTGTGTCCGTTCCCATTAAACTGTTCTAAGAGGCAGCAAAAAGTGAATTGAAGTGATTTAAAAGAAAACATTTCATTATAGCTTTTCAAAAACACAGCAGTGGGATTCAGAAACACGGCACACAAATATGCACACACAAATTTTAAAGTCTTCCTCCATGGCAAAACCTCCTTTCAAGTCTTTGGCTCTCCTCTCTGTCACTCACCACAACCAATGCACAGCAGAGCACTTGGGCACAGCCAAGAGCTCATGATGCCCAAAACCTTGGAGGTGTCAGTGTCCCCACAAGGGCAGACAAGAAACCCTGAGATGGTCCTTGGGAGATGAATGAGAAACTAATGGAAAATGTTCTGGTATTCTGGTTGTGAGAATGAATGTGTTTCCTGCTCTTCACATCTGTATATAAAACACAAGAATTTAACAGAAGAAAATTCTTCTACTGAGGGAAAAAAATAAAAACAATATCAAATGCCATTGAAATCACAGAGCCTTAACTAGATCCATAAACTCTCTCCTCCATTCAAGACCTCTAATGCTAGGAACGTTTTATACTTTGTATTTCTGTTGCACAAGGCTTCACCTCCCTCCCTTGTTGAAACCTTTCAGTTTTAGGTCTTTAAAGCTTAGCACCAATGCACATCATAAAAATAAAAATGGATAGGAAGCAGAAGGACATGGTCACAAGAAGGTGCAGATCATGTAAGATTAAGATTCACTGTCACATTCAACAATTGGCTTTTGTTTTTTTTTAAAAAAAAAAAAAAAAAGAACAGCCTACTTAAAACAAAAAAGAAACAAAAACAAAGAAAACCACTTATTACCTGGGCACTGGTGAAAGGGGCTGAAGCTTCAAGCAGCAGAGGTCCCACTTCCTGATCTGCTGGGACTGGATCCATCGCTCTGTGCTTTTTACTGTGTTCTGTTTTTAAACAAGAAATCAGCACACACCAGCTGCACCATAAATGCTGAATGCTAATTTCAAAAGATCTTAAGAGTACATCAAAATAACTTTTATGGCAAAAGTTATTTATTAGCAAAAAAGCAAACTAAAAAAATCGTTTCATCTCATGGTTTCAGGATGAAAGAAAAAAACAACTGCTGCTCTATTACTGTGCTATTGTTTGTTCAGATTTCAAAAAGAGACAGGAACATTAACACCTAAGTGGCAGAAAAAGATCTCTAATTAGAGAACTTGGAGATTTTATTCTGGTAAAATTGAGAATTACAATTATTTTCTCACACCTTACAGTATGGAAGGTATTAATTGCTCACTAACTCATGCTGCTTCCAAATAAAACAACAAATTTCTGGACCTCCTATCCATCACAGTACAAACAATGTGTGCAAGTACAAGTAATCTTCATGACCTTGTAAGAAAAAGTAACACTAGACTGTTGATAAAGGTGCTTCTGGCAAGTTTTACAACGGACATCAAAACTGTGATGCATCTGATTTTTAATTTTTCTTTAACTAGCTGCCACAGGCATGACTTCCCTTAGCTCATTAAGAGTTGCTATTAAAATGGGAGGCAGGTAGGATTTTCAAAAGAGCAAAACAAAAATTAGAGAATTAAAATTGTGGAAGCAGTTCCTACAATCCACTGGAAGAGCAATGAGTTTACCGTGTTTGAAGTTACACTAACCTGCATTCGCATTGCTACTGCAAGAGAACAAACTGCGTCTTCAGCAGCCTGGCTGTTTTTCTGTCCATAGTTGTGTTTTTCTGTAAATAAAAACATTGGACAAACAAATCATGAGGCTTTTGTGATGGGAGCATGCACATTTGAAGATACCCCCAAACAAAGTAATGCTGAATGCTGACTTGAAAGGTGACAATGTCACTGCCAAAATTACAGGTAGCTTCTGCAGTGCTTCAACTGAAACCACTGGGGAGGGCTGATACTGTGTGAAAATCAGAGAGCAACTGTATGCTCTGAAGCATATTTTGCAAATATACACATGAACAAGAAGAAACATACACATTCTCGAAAAAGGGAATCAGGAATGATAGAGATCAATTCCAGGATCCAATCCAAATAATTGCTTTTGGATTTTAGAGGGGATGTGTAAGAGAGGAAGGAAAGAAAGAAAGAATGGGGGAAAAAAAAAAAAGCTTGACAGGTAAAAGGATGTGAAAAACTAAATATATGTTTAAGAAAACACATAAACGAGCATAGTGAAGACTGTCTTCTTTTTCATACTTTCATTGCAGTGAAAGAGAACAATGAAATGACCAGACGATACTACAAAGGACCACTGAAAAGCTTCTGAACAGCAAAAGTTATCTTGGTGAATGTGCTATTAAAAGCAGATATTCTGTACAGTCAGTACAATCTAGAGAGACTTCAACTTTAGAGAATGTTGAGATCGTTTCTAGGGGCAACATATCATATAATAATCATATATTAGCTACCCTATCTAAACATATTATTTTGTCATTTTCCCGTAATCCTCCTTTTGGCTTGCTCTTCTGCTGTTGCTTATTGACTTTTGTCTAGATGCAGTTTCTCCAAGACAAAATTCACATCCTAGTCTCTATGGGCATACCAAGGCCCCTGTCTCATTCCAAAGGGCGTAGACATAATTACAATAAAAGATAACAACTGTACACTGACAGCATTAGCCTCTCTCCTTGAGGGGAACTGGAGTTCAAACCCAGACTTAACGAAGTTCACCCCGCCTGTAGCCTTCTCAAAATGTCTGCCTCACCTCATAGCCATAGCCCCCACGGCAGCAGAGCTCAGGAGCCTCAGGCTAGGCTGGGTGCCCAGCAGAAGTGGCGTGACACCAGCTCATGCCCTCACAACCAACACTGAGATCCAGGGCCTTGTTTGCAGGCACCCCAAGCCTTGCTCAGTGTGCAGTCAAACCCCTCCTCAACTTGTCCTGCCAGCAGACATCCGCACTTCAGTGTCACAGCAAACCGGGCAGTAAGAGGACAGTCCTGACACAAAGCTCAAACTAAGAAAGCATCTAGAAGGTCACCTTCTCATATTAACACTTGCTGTTTAAAAAGAAAAATAAAATTCTGGAAATGTTTTCAACTCAAGCACAGGCGTTTTACTGGAAGAGCCCATCACAGTCATAAGCTGAGCACTGCTGCTTTGAGACTAGGCTAGGAGAGCCGCCAGAGAGACAAACGAAGTAGGAAGAAAAGAGTTTAAAATCCCCTTTCAGAGAGCTGTGCTTTACAGAAACATCTCAACTTTTTATGTTTTTTGGCTTAATGTGATTTATCAGGACAGAGCTAGCATGCATGTAAATACATATTGGCATTAGATGTTTCCCTTCAATAAACCGCTTCTCTCAGCCTGCCTATACTATGCACTTACCACACAAACACTAACGAGGCTTTTACAGGGTGAAGGTGAAGCCAGAGCACACATGACCTAAGAGGACAACCACAGGATTGCAACAGCTCGCTCGGGATACATTTTCCAGATGGGAGCTGGAATAGCACTCTCTCCTTTGGATTCTGGCCAGAAGATCAGCTGAAGCACAGACACCGCACTCCCTCCTCTGCCTTACCCTGATGAAGGCCCATGGCTGTGCAGGCAGTCAGATGGGCTTAGAATGGAGACGTGAGAAATGGTCACTTTACCCACTGAGACACCTAAAAACCACACGGGCATAAGCTTTGAAATGACCCTAATGGAGTTGGTCATCAAATTCCAAACAATTTTGGCATTATTTGTATAGAAATGAAGAATGACTTTCTGAACATTTACATATGAAGCATTTCACTGCAAGAGGCACTTGATTTCAAAATCACCAGTGCAGCAGAATAAGATGTTGTACTGCCAGCAATTTCAGAATTGTAATCATTCAAAAATCTTTGATCAGATTAAAGAAAAAAAAAAAAGAGAGAGAGAGAGAAAGAATTCCATCATTTTGAAGCAAGCAATTTTAGCTCTACTATCCTGGCTTACATCACTACAGCTGCCTAATACAACTATATCCTTGCAAATTTGGGAATACTTCTGAAACATGCCAGTGTGTTAAGCTCCATGTACACCTATGTGAGGCAGAAACTAAGCCACCATCTAGCAACAATAAAAGTCACTTCACAGACATTGTTGCTTTCCGACTTTGTACAGCTCCTGTGACCCCACAATCCTTGAGTTGGACATTTCTAAAGCAAGAAAAAACCCAGAACGAGTTCTGAGCACCTCAGCCAAACAGATTTCACTAGGCATTGAAAGTGAACAGCCAAGTGAACAAGGTCATAGCTGCTCCAAAATATACATTCAACAAAAATATACTTATAATAAGTATCTTGCAACTAAACTAAGTGCTTTCTTCCTGCCAGACAGTCACCCGTGTTTCATGTACCTCTCCAGCAAGTCTTCAGGCCAGCATTTCTAGAAGGTGCTGAAATGCGTTTCTGCTATTCTTTCAGAGTTTCTCCAAGTTTTTGACAATCTCAAAAGCCTAAGCATAAAGACAGATGAACATTTGGCACATAAGTTTCTTTTTAAACTATCTTGTTAAAATCTCATGCTGCCTTTTCAAAGAAATGTTGTACTTAACACAGCCCATTGCTGCAACTTGAAAAAGACAAAAAAAAAAAAAATCCATTGGCACATACTAAATCTTTTGTTTCCTGCCTTAAAAATGAATTTTGCTATGGTACACGAACATCTTTCAGATGTTTTAATGCAGTTTTCCTAACAGCACTTTTTTAGGGAAAGGAAACACTAATATTATTGATGGTTCTATAGAGCAACTAAGGCTTGAAGGTACCTAAGTCTAGCAACATGTCAAGTGGTTACACCGTGTATTTTTTGGGTCTGAGAAGGGAGGACCTAGACTCCACCTGCAATGTAGTTTGGGAACTGTGGGTATCAGGAAATGAGACTTCCACCAGCAGCACACAAAGCCAGGGGAGTTCAGAGTTTACTACTGTCCACTCAGGCTATGAGTGCTTACCCTCATCCAGCCTTCACAAACCTCCACCTCAGAGGCTCCTGCTAACAGGACTAAAATGAGGAAGGGCTACACTGTTTCATTTATGTGTTGATAGGTGTTACTCCTCCACCTCCCCTCCCTCCCTTTGTGCCTCTCCCTTTCTCAAGAGTGTTACACCAGTAGGTAGGGTACCTGCTGAGGAGACTTATGCTCCAAGGAGATACTCAACAGACCTGCTCTGAAAATACCTAACAATAACACCCCATTGATCCTATGCAAACAAGTGGGTACCAAAGCATCAAGGAGTATCCTAATCACTAGGCCAGCATATCACGATTTCCCTTCACCTCTCTTCGGTTTAAGAAAACATGAACTTTTTTTTTTTATTATTATTTTTTTAGATCTGTGCAACGTTAGCAAGGGATAAGGCTTGCTACACTCCCTTCAGATCCCCATGAGGATCAGAGCACAGTTCTGGGAGATAGAAGAGGAATGTCCAAATGCCTTCAGACAGCTGTGTGCATTTAATCCAGATCTCCCACATCTGCATCATGTGTTCAAATCTAGAGCATATCAAGACAGACAACAAAAGGCATCTCTTGCTAAGGCCACGGTTTGCATGGGAACTGCAGCTGCTTTTTTACAAGCCTGAACTTGCATTAACTCTGTTTAAAGTGTCTACTTAATTTGTCCACAGGAAACACATCTAGTTTAAGAATCTTACAATTATTTCTCCTCATTCTTAGGCTCATTTCTCCAGTTTTATATCAATAGATGTCAATAAGCACACTTGCGATAGATTTAGAAAAGCACATTAACCAATCACACTACCCACCTGCACCTTTATTTTTCCTATTCTTTAAACTACATGGTGCCATCAGGTCACCAAACAATCACATTGGTACTTGTATTATAAAAAACCTAGAATGTATCTAGAGATCCTTACAGTAGTTGAAGGAATTTTATAGGAAATGCAATTCTGGCAGTGGAATACAGTAAATTCTGGAAAGCTTTCTTAGTTTTATTTCTAATAAAATTCTCCAGTGAAATTAATGACCCTATGCCCTCTCCAACCAGGTTATATTAAAGGGAGTGGGGGAAGAGGAATCCAAACTCATTTTGTATGAGCAATGGCGGCAGTGGACATCCTGCCTGTTCTGAGCCACACATGATTTCTCTAGTCCCTCCTGCACCATTCTCTGCACTGCACTTCGCAAATACTCTTCCTATCTTGTCTTTTCCCCATGCTCCAGCTGAGGCCACAGAAGTCAAAAAGGTAACACACTGTACAAACCAGCACTGAAGTAACAGTTCTGAACGAATCCGCGAGATCATTGCCTACTTAAAATCCTGGCGTGAAGAATCTTTTCTAGTACTTCCTCCCTCACCCGACACCTGTTTCCTATTTGTACGTCAGAGATGCATACATTCATCCCATTGTCAAAGGCTCCATCCCAAAGACATAGCTCTTAATCACACTTATTTCAAAGATTCGCAGTACACCACTTCCTAGAACTACTCACTTTTAACTTAGCTTACCTGACAGCAAGTCACGAGAGCAGCTGATGATGGTGGCTCCAGGCTTTAGCCAGCTCACAGGAACACTGTCAGGTTTCACACTGCCAACTACCACCACATCCGCCTGATGAAGCTGTGAATAACCCAAAACCCACCCCAGAAACAAAGTATTTAACCTGAGAAGTATATTATTGAATATGTAAATTATATGCAGACTTACACAAGCAATAGCCTTTTGAACAAAGTATTTGCAGACAAAATCCAAATTGATGGCTGGATTCTTACCACACATGAAATTTCTAAACAGTAGCATTTAAAATATTGTAAATTGAGTAAGTAGAGTAAGAGTCAGTACCAAAGACATTTAATGGGAATTACCCATTTTCAATCAGAAAAAAAAAAACATTGCTGTCCAAAACACTGTCCAATAAAGTAACTTGGAGAGACTTAAAGAAACGACTGAAAGACAGTAAGTAGGTAATTATAAAGAGTACAGTCAGCTTATTTGAAAGTAAAAACCTGGCCAGATCTCAGGAATACAAGATGACCTGATCTGCGAGCATCAATGCCTTTGAAGAATATCAATTAAAGCTTTTTTTCCCTTCTCAGTTCATGTTTGCTAATCAGTGTCTTGATTTAGTTCAACCTTACAGATGTTGGAGCAGAAATGCTTACTAAAAAATTCTTATAATCAGAGATAAGTGTCTTCCTGTCCTCCCTATTCTGAAACAGGGCCCTGTAACAATTATTGAAATCAACATGAGATAAGGGACAACACCAGAGGTAGATATATGAAGACCAACTCAAACAGAAAACATGGGCACAGTGCTGACTCAAGCCAGTATATAAAAAAAGGTTTCAGAGAGTGATTTTGAAATTTTTTTGAAAAATTTAAATAATTGCCAAGTATCACAATGTCCACATGGCTCTCCATGAACTGATTTGTGACTGACAAGCGTTACAGCTTCTTTTTTGGCCAAAGTGCTCTGATGCAACTCTACCCAGCACTCCTGCCAAGAAAGAACAGCTACAAATTCTATCAGGATAGCAGGTTTTTGGCACAGCTGAGCATCTGGGGGGGGAGAAGAGCATAACTGTGGCGGAAAAGGCAGAAAGTACAAAAGCTCTATCTTTTCCTTAGAGGACACATGGATGGTCTAACCCTCCTCAGAGATTCACATGTGGAAACACAGCCAAATGTGTGGGAGAAGGTTTGCTTGCCTGACAGATGACTAATGCTACAAGCCATTTCATGCTTCAACCAGAAGTCCTGTAACACTGCTATGATTGCCTGCAAACGTACAGTCTCAACAGTCATTCAGTCTTATCCAAATTGCTTACACTTCTGTGTGCTGCAAGTATCAACTTACATGCCACTCCTAGGAGGTCATATAAGTAGAAATGCTTGACCAGTGTCAAGTCAAATTATACAATGGAATCTGTAAGAAAATTTGGATAAGATGACATTGTACTATGCTCTTGTGTACTAAGAGTACAAGCAGCAAACCTCCCCTTCAAAAGAAACACATCAACACAGAAAAACAGTGATTATTTCCAGTTGCGTGAATCCAGTCTTTCTGTAAGAAAAATGTAATTCATAGTCTAGCAGTTATAATTCATACAACGTGAAGGTCAAGAATGCCATTCCATGCAAAGCCACTGGGACAAGCTGCATCACGAAGCTATGAACCAGCTGAGAGCTGTATGCAACAAGTGATAATCTTAACAAATGTTCAGACAACATATATTGGATCAATTCTGTCGTAAGTAACTATATTGCCAGAAAACAACTGACCAAACATTCATTTCCATGACTACCAATCACAGCGTTCAAAAACGTTAACAGCTGAACACAATCATTTTTGTAGACAATGTTAACACACTGGATGGCTAAAGTCACTCATACCCATAAGCGTATCGAAGAAAAACAAAGAAATCTTTCATCTCATCACCTTATCCCATCTCCTCCATGAAAAAAAATTACATGGCACAGAACAGTTGTCCTACAAGCTGAGGATATACTGAGTCCAGAGCCTTCCGCCCACAATTTCCTTCTCATCATTTCAAAAAGGAAGTAAATATAAAGAGGAAAAAAAAGGTAGAGATACAAATTCAACTCTCTTGCTGTGAGCAAGTACATATATTTATAAAGTTACTGGAGAGTCCATGAAGTATAATATAACAAATGCTTTGTGAATTTTTTTCCTCCCTTGGTGATTTTAAAAAATATATACATATTCAGAAAGTTGTTTGACTGGGAGAATGGGTCCACTGGAAGCATAACAGCTGCTTAGAGAATGTCGGGTGTCCCTGAAAGAGATTTATGCGATGTCCATCAGGGCATTTTGGTATCCTTTGCAAGAAGGTGTGCCCATGCCCCATCCTTTCATTTTTTCTTTTGCCATAACCTACACTTTTGACTGCTCATAAATCGCTAAAGAAAGCACCAAGCCTTGGGAGGCACGTGCAGGCCTTATCTCCTAAATCAGAAGTAAATCACAGACATTAGAGCTGGAAAAGACCTATGAAATCATCACATCCAGCCTCCCTCACATGTGTACTGTCCAGTCTCCAGACAGAGGATGGATCTGATCAGAACCAGATGTGTCAGGCAACTGTTGCCAGGAGGCTGAGGAGTTATTGACAGGCGGCCACGGGGTGACCCGTCAGGTGGGGCTGCTGGTGGAAGCACTGTGTCTCACCTCATCGCATGCAAAACCAGCGACAGCATCACATGGAATTGTCCACAGTGCGCTAGGCAATGGGTCAGAGGCAATACTCGAGTAGCGTCCTGCCTTCTCACTGGTAAATATTGTTTCAGTTGGGAAGAGTCATGCCAACAAAAAATCTGAAACCTTACCTCATAACAAAATACAGCTCTCTCCACCAAGACTTAAGTAGAAGCAGATTCCGAAGAACCACCCATTCCCACGAGAGAACACCGAATGTTAAAAAAAACAGTGCAGAGGCTCAAGTCAAGCAGCTAATGATAATGGTACAGAGTAACTATACGTTCCAGATAACTGAAAGCCTATTTTGCCATCAAGCCTGCATAAACATTTTGTTTTGTTTTAAAATAATCACAATGGTCCTATAAAATGATCTACTGTGCCTCACTCACTGTTCTCTCAGTCTTGTTCATAGTGCCAATGTGCAGTCTCTTCCTGAGTGAATAAGACACTGGAAATGAAGATGAATGTAGGAGGGGCTCACTGAGGAATAAAATGCTACAAACCATTTAGCTTTGTTGCCAGCCCAAGCATTTCTCAGCTGCCATGACCAACCACAACAGACCACACAGCCGCAGTGGGAGGTACTAACTGGGTAGGTATTGCCACTCATCTCCTCCTTCCCCATCAGTCCCTCTGCTGGGTACCTCTGCTGCAGGCTGAAGCCTCTCCCTGTGAAGCATACTTTAGCACAATGCTATGGTGCACATAAAGTTATGAAACAGAAACACCCACTGCACCTACAGCATTGTCATTACAAATTCCATACAGCCTTCCCCTTCCTCTCCTTGTACGGAATCTGCATGGCCATTCTCATGTTCTGTCGAACACTTGTGCATGAAATGCACAAAATAGCATGAAATGCATTTTTCTGCCACTATCAAGGCTCTTCATCTTATTGAAACAGTGAAAATAGGACAAATGACTAAGAGATATCAAACAGTCTGAAGCTTAAGTGCTGGTCCTAAGAAAAAGACTGTGGTCAACAGTTTCTTGCCAAACATGAGAAAGAAACTCTCATTCATTCACTGCAGCTGAAACACTGTCCTACTTCTCAACCAGTCTTAAAAACAAGCTTTCCATTCCTAATTATACCTAGACTGATTTTCAGTTCTTTTACAAGAAAATCATAGGACAGCGGCTCTCTTAAAATATGCATAATGTAGTTCACATATAGTTTATTGATGGCATGCTGAAATAATGACTGAATTCAGATGACTGAATTGAAATTCAGTCCCCTCACAGGTATTAAGTATTGTCCACCTTTCGGCAAGAAAATAACATTTAATGTTAGATTTGCATCTATTTGGAAATCTCCTTTCAAACTAGAAAGATATCCTAATTCTGACATAATAAAGAACTAAGCACATCAGTTCCCATTCTTCACCTGTAATACTGAATCAACTTTTGTTGGTCATTTAAAAACAGAACTACCAAGTAAGGTGCTCCTGAAAATATGTTACTAGATCATTCTTCAGGCTCTCTGCAGTGATTGCACTTTGAAGGGTTATCTATGCAAAGCCTAGCAGAAGGATAACACCTTACCTATTTCCCCCAAAATGCTTGACTCTTTATCCCTTACTTTGTATTTTATTTTACATCCAACATATAACTGCAAAAAGAACAGCTTTTCTGCATAGCAACTACTCACAGCTGTGCAAGAACCTTCTAAAATATTTCTTTCCTTTGTGACTTTATTTGAAAATCCAGGAAGTTCAAGACTGCTAAAGGACATGGCTCAGCTGTGCCATTATGATTATTTGTAATTGCTGAAGTCAAGTCAACCCAAAATGGAACAAAAGGAAACATTAATAATCTGTTCACCTTAAAAAAAATATGAGGGGGGAAGGGAAAATATGCAAGTATGTCAATTATTCATGCATGTCAAAGCAAGGAAATTAAAGCATCCTGTTATTTATTTTATTCCCTCTTCCTGACATGGGACAAAAAAGACCTGCTTTAAAAGAGCACATCTCATCACTATCAAGTCAGACGTTGGGGGGTATTATGCTGTTTGCCAGCAGAGCTACCCCTACACCATTAAATTATTTCTAAATTGGACTAAAACATATCCGCATCTTTATCATTTTCAAAACATTATTGCAGAAGTGCATGAGTGAAAGAAGAGACAGCAAGTCCACTGTGATACAAATCCTGATCCCAAAAAAAAACAAAAAAAAAAAACTACAAGGTTAGTGATATGTTTCTCATTTAAAACAACAGAACTGCTAAATAAACCAATTGATGTTATGCTATCCTTTAAGAAAAAATCAGCAGAGCTGGTAAAAGGTAACATAACACCTGCTTCATATAATGTATTACATCATAACGTTTGGGATTTGTGACTCAATGCAAATAAGCCTTGTCAACAGATTGAAGACAGAAAAGATACATCGAGCCTTGAACTCGATTTTTCTTCTGCTAGTATATACTGCAAAACAAATTCAACACACTGAAAAGTTCATACTCTTCGTAAGTTCATTTCTCACTTTGTCAGTGGAGTTATTACACTTCTACACATCGTAATTATAAACAGCACAAAGGTGGCTATTGCACAAGTATCACTTTCAGAGGAAGGAACAGACGTGTACAACCATGCCTGAAGTGAGTGTATTGCACAGAAAAATAAAATGGGAATGAATTTTTCCAAGTCTTGGAAAAACATCTACATGAACTAATACATTAGTGTATTTGAAATTCAAATTAAAAAAAATTTAAGAGAAGAAATCTTGTGAACCTTTCACAGAATGGCCAGAGTTGGAAGGGACCCCAAGGATCATGAATTTCCAAACCCGCTGCCACAGGCAGGGCCCCCAGCCTCCAGATTTAATATTAGATCAAGCTGCCCAAGGCCCCATCCAACCTGGCCTTGAACACCTCCAGGGACGAGGCATCCACAACCTCTCTGGGCAGCCTGTTCCAGCACCTCACCACTCTCTCAGTGAACAGCTGACATCCAATCTAAATCCAATCCAATCTAAAACCTTCCCTCCTTCACCTTAACACCATTCCCCCTTGTCCTGTTGCTATCTACCCTTGTAAAAAGTTAATTTCCCTTCTTTAAATTGCTTGTGCTTAATCAGGGTATCAAACAAGCAAGAGAAATTCTTATCATCAGCTATGACCATATTATCTGGCAGGGTCATACTGCAAACACAGGTTGCCACAAGGCAGCAGTGTCTAGCTGCCACGTAAGAGATCTGTGCTCACTTTCTGACTGTCAGGCTTCTGGGAGTACAATACAGGAGAATTTTCCATGTACGCATTCAAAGTGCTACAGTTATCTACAACAGCCATGCTGATCAGTGCTCAGGGTTACTGGTGGCACTGCTGGCTTACAGATGAGGAAGAGGAAGGTACTTTTCCCCACAGCGCTGTTCATGAGTCCTCCAGGCAAAGCAGAATCTCCTTTTACTGCCAAAAGTTAAAATGAACTCAGGAAGACCGATGTGCAAAGCCTCCAGCTTCCTCCTGCTTCAGCTTCATACTCTGTTTCCCATCAACGACCTGCTGTGAGAGGTAAGCCATGGGGAATGCCAAAAAGCAAGGTTTGATGATGGGAAAGCATCTGGAGGGGAGGAAACAGATCTTTCTCCAGCAGGCAGACAGCACGGCAGCTCTGACTGGGTCCAAGCCTTCTACTGTGACCAAGAGGAAATACCTCTGGTACCCCATCGCCCTCCCCATCCAGCTCAAAGCAGCCCTCAAACTCAATGAGAAATAATTATGAAGTTCGTAGCTCTTCCATCTCAGAGAGGAGCATGTGTTTCCTAGGCCTTGTCAGTCACTCAAAGCACAGAAATGAGACAAGCTTAACAAAAATACCAGCAGCTGTGAAAACATGGGGTTGCCAGAAGACTTTCAAACTGTCACAGCTGCTTACGGGTGTTTCCTCCTCCTGTCCTTGGGCTCCAGCCGAGGGGCCAGACACCATCATGTTGAGTTGGCTGCCACCATGCGGCACGCACTGTGCAGTGCGTGGTGACAACCAGCTCACGGAGTGGGGACCTCTGCATGACATGGGGACAGCGCACCCCCAGATGTGGTGAAACTTGGGATCAAGGGACAAAATGGGAAGATTGGCAGGAAGTCACATCCACTTATAAACTGCTGCTAAAAGCTCAGCAAAGAGCAACCAGAAGTATCCTTTGAATTTAAACCCCTGAATTTCTCAAATGCTCTTACAGTTCTTTTCAAAGCTAAAGACAAGGTCCTGATCCCCTTTGCCCCAAAAGAGGAAAATCTGTAAAACAATTCAATACAAGCAACTTCAGATAGATGACAAAGATACAGACAAGCAGGTGTCTCTCTTTTGCAGGAAGAGAAGGAAAAAAGGAATCTGCACACATTTGTTTTAAGCTGTAACTGTGCATTCTTCCTCTCATAGCTACCTGTGCCAAAATAAAGAAGTTACAGCAGCTGCTATGTTCAGGTACAGGTGCCTGTCAGTTTGAGTATTATTTTTGAGCAAGCACAGACAAGCCACTCTAGCCCATGTGGGCTGGCTGCCAGCAAGCATCAGTGCTACAGTGGCATCACGGTGGACAGCCACCTCCCTGGGGAGCTGCACGGCTCAGTGCCCGAGGGATGTCGGAGGAGAGGTCTCACCTTGCTCTGCAGCCCAGAGGACTTCCAGTGGCAGCTGGCGGTGGTGGCTCCCTGTCTCTGCAGCAGGCACTGCAGGGAGGCCCCCAGGGCCCCACCGACATCCACCAGCAGTACTGCCTTCCCATCTGCAGGGCAGACATGAGGTGTTAGAGCTCACAGCCGTGAGAGTGCTGGCACCAAGCCCCATCAGCCCACATGCAGCATTCAAGTGATGTCCCCAGGACCAGGTGGCAAACCACAGCCCCTCAAGGCAGCTCCATGCTCCCCCTCAACCACAGCATCAAAGGCAACTCTTCTGGAGCCCATGGAGCAACACAAAACACAGGTTTCAAGTCGTGTCCTTGTGACTCTCCAATTCCAGTAAGCAAATAGTGCTCTTCTGGTGTGCTGGTATTTTATTTTCAAAAATCCTTCCGCTCGTATTTGTTACTAAGCACACTTGACCACATGCTTACAGTTCAGTTACATAAATCCTGGTCTCAGCAATGCTGAATTACCATGAGAGAGGCTATTTCTGAAACGTTGCCTTGAACCAACATCGTCTTCACAAGCTGCCTGTTTAAATCTGCCATTTCACTGTTAGCACATATACAACACAACCTAAACCATAGGATCCATTCAGCAGTCATTCACAGGCAGACGTGGATTTCTTCAAACGCTCACACTAATCAAAACCAGCACACGAAATCCCTAGCAATGTTTGCACCCAAAATATTTCGGGTTTTCAAAGACTCAGATGTCTCAGGTGGCTTCAGTGAGATTAAGTTTAATGCAGATGGCAGGTAATCTTTGCCTAATTTCCCAAAACTGTAGAACCGAGACCTATTTCTGCAAATACTACATACAGATCTCACTGAGGTTCTTCACTGGCAGGAAACAAATATGATGAAAATGTGATGAGATTGTAGTTATCTCATAGCCAGGACCAATACTGAGAACATTAAGATTTTAGTTATGTTAGAATTACTGCTACAATGACGACAGAATGACTCACCTAAATCTTCAAGAAGCTCCATGACAGCACTGGCAGTAGGAGATACTAAGTAGTCACAGGCACCTCCACGTACCAAGCGTCCCAAGTTTACATCAGATAACCTGCAGTGGAAAAGAACTGCAATAAATAAAAGAGTTTGTGCAATGTAAATCCTCAGTAAAGCCTGTAACATGAACAGTAGCTAATCCCAAAAGAAAACATATCTCACAAAAGCAAATCCTTCAAAAGTCATGTTCTGTGGCTAACGTGCATCATCCCACACACCCATTAGACAGATACTGATCTTCAACAGAAGAAGAAACATGAGCACACCATGCGCAGGCAGCTCTCTGCTCCGTGGTGGGTTAGATGTGGCACACGGGGCCAAAACACTAAAGCAACTCTTGTGGAACCAGATCAGCTCTGCTGGAGCAAAGCTGAGTCAGAGCTAATGAATCCTTCTGGGGTGACACTGGCCTGCTGAGGAAACACGAGGCATTTCTGCACAACTGTTCTCAACATTTTTTTTCCCTGTCAATCTCCAGCACTCCAGACAATGGAAAGTCAACTAATTTGCAAGATGTCCAGATTTTTTTCCCAAACTGGCAACCCAGACCCAGACTTCTAAATCTCTCCAAAGAGCAGTGCAACTCAAGACTGATTGGAAAGTTGTGCCAATGGGTCCAAACCATTACAGCTTGCTCTCCCACCAGAAGAGAGTGCTGTGAGGAACTTAAAGCTTCTCCTGCAATTTTTTTCATCTGCCCCTCCTGCAAACATTTTGGGGTTTGTGTTCAGGACTGTGTGACTATCATCATTTGCATTCCACCAGTACTGAAGCACGTTGACTAAGTAATATCTGTAAAACAGAAAAATGTACTTTGGTTTCTTTGAAAAGACCACATCCTGAACATAGAGCGTATAAAGATTTAAAAGATAATGATTTGTGTGACTTCAGGAAAAACTTCTCATAGATCCAGTAGCATCTTTTATCACCACTCAGTAGCATGGCTGGACACTGACTGAGGAATTCATTAGTGAAATGCAGTGGGGAAAATTCATTTTTACAGAGACATCAGCCTCTCAGTAGTTCACTTACCCATCCACGTCCTTCTCTGGTTTCACAGCACTTAATATCTTACTGCTATATGAGCTTTCTGGGAGGTCAAGGGCAAGGCCCTGCACATTAGGATCCTCATTAAGCCTCAAAATTTCACTGACAATCTAGGAAGTTAATAAAAATAATTAAGGATCAGAGTAAGAGACAAAAGAATAATCTAATATACAAGGGGATACAACCTATTTTTTAATAACTTGCTTATGGCCACCTTTGCTTCACCCACATATTACCACAACTTTGAAATGAAAAAAGCAATAACCTCCTTCCACTGTTTCACATTTCCATGGTTTACATAATTAAGCCACTCTGACTCTATTGTAAATGTTTTACAAAGCCAACACATTACATGACATTAAGCTGACAACAGCCTTTTGTCTTTCTAAATCTCAGCAAAAGCTTGACACTGTAATGGCTTCAGAAGACGTTTTTAGAAATAAGAGTTCTTGGTTAAAACGTAGTTCAAAATAGGACCAGTTTGTGTCCTAACACAGACCATGGATGAAAAGCTGTCATATTAAAAGAACAATTACATGAGTAGAACAGCAGAGAGAACATTCATTTTTTTTAGAATAGCTTATACAGTTACTGATTTTCCTTGTCAAAACCTAAGAGCGGACATTGATCTTACAAAGAACTGCTATTTTGAAAAGGCACTGCACTATTATTTATGAATTTCGGGAATTGAACCAGATGCAAGTTCAAACCTTTTATAGTCAGTCACTTTCAACACCTGAGTCTGCATTAACTGTCCTTGATTGCTTCATATTAACTGCTTTAGCAGGGGGGTTGGACTAGAGAATCTCCAGTGGTCCCTTCCAACCCCTTTGATTCTGTGATATCTAAAATACAATACTAGTTCCCAGTGATACGTGCTGTTCTGTAGTGGCCACAAAGAACATAATGGAATAAAACATGCTGAAATTTTCTCTAGTGAGAGATGTCATATAATCACATCTTTCCATTATTCAAACAAAATCAGTGTATAATTACCATAAAGCCATATTATATAAGTGGATTAATATCCAACGGAAAATGGATAATATTTTTTTCCTTAGCTAATTTCATGCCTTCCAAAAACACTTCACACTGTTGAACTGTGTTCAACATAATTGTGAACTGTACTACTGAAACACTTGATATGCAATCAACGTCATGCAGAGGAATTGTAGAGGTTAGCCCATCTGCAACAATGAAGCACAACAGTGTGCTGTGCTCCTGTTAGTGAAGCTTGCACATGCACATCATCTGTATGCAATCTCCCTGTAGTCTGCTGACTTCTGAGAAGACAGAGGCACATACATCAAGTGTCTGTCGCTTGACAGCAATAGGGCTGCTCTAAGAGAAAGAACAAGCACGTACATCAAACAATGGATGTAAAAACATCCACATTTCTTTTAAAAGTCCTAAGATATTACCAAACCTTGAGACCTTTTTTGAGATTATGGTGCAAAACAGTAACATTCTGAAAACAAAGTACACCAAACAAAACAGTACATAAAATCCACAGGCGTGCAGTATTATCAAATCTCCCAGGCAAAATGAGGCCAGCTGAGAACAGAGGCATCTTTTACTACAAATTCCTTTGCTGTCTTTACTATCAGATGCCTCAGGACTGTGTATATTAGTACTGTTTGCTCTATTTAAAGCATACTCGATGCTAGCACTGTGCCTCCAAGCTAATGCCTGAACAAGGTAAGAAGGGAGCTCTCTAGTGATTTGGGGTGGGTGAATTTTTTAATACGTACTTAAAGCATTACAAGATCAATAAATAATCAAAATAACCCTCTGTCACCATCACCAATCAACTAATCTCTAATTTCCCAAAGTAAAACCTGGGCAAGAATCATGAGCTTCAAAAATAGATTTGTCACAAAAGGAAATAGGATATCAAATGGGAGCCCTAGTCCAGAGCATCCACCAACGCAAAAGGCATCCAAGTCTCTGATGCTATGAGGGGATACTGCAGTTAACTACCAGATACAGAAACAAAACAATACTGCCTGTCCTGTCTCAGGCTTCCAGGAGACATCACTTGTCCAAGGGAGATTAACGCTTGCTACCTAAGACAGCCCCAACTCTCATTTGAGTTAACAGAGATCTGTCTGAGGTGTTAATGTCAGCAATAAACACAAGTTTACAACGAAAGTGAAAAAGGAAGACCTTCAGGTTACCTCATCCTTGCTGCTGCCTTCAGGGAGACAGATGTGAATAACACGTAGACCAACCTGCCACACAAAACAAGACAGTTACCACAGGCAGGTAGCTCACGGCTGCTAGCAAGCATATTGGCTAAGGCTTACCTCTTCAGCTAAGTTCTTGTTTATTTCTTGAATCAAAGGGTCATTATGTGCCTTGGGGAACAAAACAGAAACTGAGTTTTAGAATAAAAAAGTTACATTTAAAAAAAAGTCAGTGCACTAATACACAGGTCTATGCAAGAAACATTGTGAGAAACCTGTGTCTACTAGTATTAAAACAACAATAGAAAACAGTTCTAAGAAACAAGTAGGTCATCCTGAAAATCTATTTTGGCTTGATTAGTTTCAGTGTTTTGCTGATATTAGCCTGACTTTTATAGATACAAGTGGCCTTTCTTTACCACCTGACAATGGTGCCAGTCTGTATCTGAAAATACTGTTCTCCATCCAGCCACGTAACGAGGAAGAAATGGGCAATGGCAATGTCTGGCATTTTCTACATTGCCCACATATTACCTGACAACACTGGCTTGTCTCACCACCAAAACCAACGCAAATCACGACCACCACACGTTACAGTAAGCTCTGTCAGACAGAAGCAGAAGTTACCATCTCTTCCTAGTTGCCATCAGACACCTGCCCCAGAACAGAAGTGTCCTGGGCAGATTTATCTGGAAGAAGCTCCATCTCACCCAGCAATCATTCTACCCTAAGGTCTCCACAACTATTTGCATAATATTTATTACAATAGTTCATTTTTTGCTTACTACTTACCCTTGAATTTTAGGAGGTTTTTCAGATATTTTTATGTATCACAACAAGAAATCAGAACATCCAGACTCAGAAAGTTATCAACAGATGACCAAGATTTCTGCCTCCAAAAATGCCAGAAGCTTCATAAAAAAAAAATGAACAAAACACTTCTTCTCACAACCACATGATTAAACATGAAACCTGTCTTCCAATCCAGACAACAGTACTGCAATAAACTATTTTGAAGGGGTTCCTAATAATTCCATGTATACATTCTACGCAGCTTTTTCCTCAAGATTTCCTCAAGGCCAATGACTTCCCATCAGAGTCAAGACATTCACCCTGTGGACAGCTTCCAGCACTGGTTTAATCTGTGACTGGTGTCACATAACATGATTTTGGTTTAAGTCTGTAATAATTTACTGACCTGTTAACCCCCAACACAGGTTGACAATGGGAAAAAAAAAAAAAAGAAAAAGAAAAAAAAGGAACTCAAATGGATACTGAGATCCTCCATCTCCTTCCCTTCCTGATACCGCCTGTATTCCTGGCACAGCACTGCCACTCCTCTCCCGCTCCCCAAATCTGGCACCTGGGGATGAGCATCACAGAGGCTGCTGCATGAAGAGCATAGGTGAACCTAATGCTGAGGCAAGGAAAGGAGAGAGACTGTTAAGGACAGCTCAGCAGCTGCTCCCTTATGCCAGAGGTCATGGAATTTAATATCCTTGCTGATGCCTAGCTAACAGGACTGAGGGTTTCACGGGGGATCAGCCACCACCATCACACCCACTGTGAGAGATCACCTCGTGCAGAAGTCCCTGCACCAGCCTGGTCCCACCACAACCTGCAGTGCACAGTGAGGCCAAGCTGATGACTGATGCAGGCTGGCAGACTGCAGGGCAGGGTGAGGGCTGCTGGTGCACAGCTGATGGTTGCAAGGGCAACAGCTCCAGCACTGCACAGGATCCTGATGCTAGATATTAACTTTCAACCTAAATAAAATGAAAAAGCAGCCGCCCATTTTTGTTACTGATGTTCTGCAGCTCCAATTCAGGCTCTGGGTGGATTACAAGCAATGCAGGTACTCATCACAAAGCCAGTTCAGGTTCAGGTAGCTTGAGGGGAGAAGAAGGCAGCAAAAGGCTTTTCCAGAGCAGGTTCGGTCTGAAACTCCACGTTCCCCTGCAGAGCTGGCAGCACACAGTGCCAGCGGTGAACAGCCGGATCAAGGGCTGTTTCACAGCCATCTCTGCTCCTCTGGCTGCAATGTGTCACTTGGACAGCAGCACGGATCTTAGTGCTCTGCCCACATTACCTGGCAGAGCAGAGCGTCGTTAGTAGACTAAACCAAGCCCTCTTTGGGTGCACATACAACAAACACACACACAGGGAATCCTACTTCAGCCCTTGCAGCCAGGCTACAGCTAGAGGGACAGTCAGCTGGAGAACACCAGCGGGGTGAACTTCACCCAGAAGGACTGAGGGCTCCACATGTTCTACAGACCTCTCACAATGCAGATCAGGTGGGGCGAACAGGGACTACAGGGACATTCATCTAAAGCACAACCATGATCCAAACCAAAACATGGATGTAGATGCATCCTAAATTACAACATGAATGAGCCAGAACCTCCCTCTCCTCACACATTGCTCCACCCCACCCTAACACTGTCTCTTCCCATACTGCAGCATAAAACAGTCCCACAGCCAATGCAGGCTGGGGAACAGTCTGGGGGAATGGGAGCCCCCACCCCAGGTGACCCCAGGCCACAGCATTGTGGGTGACTTCCAGCTCATAGCAATGCTGAGGAGTAGCCAGGGAGACTCAGCCTCTCTAAAAGACCTACTGAAACAAAGCTGGTGCATCGTCTCTTAGATCCACTATTACTATTTCAAAAAAATAGTTAGGTTTTATAATTAAAGCCCACTGGATGGAAGATTAAATGAGTCCTGCCTCAGAGCCAGCGAGACCACCCAAGGTAACAGAATGAGCCCACACGCAGCTTCTGGGCCCCAAAATGTTCAGAAATCTGAAAGGGAACCTCTCTCAGCTCCATTGTTCCACCTCAGGAAGCGCACAGAGGCCCTCTGGAGCTGGCCAGGGCTTTTGAGCACAGTTCTTCCCTCAGGACAGAGGCACTGCAGCCACACAGCCTGCAGGGGGGCAGGAAGATGCAGGGCTCTCCCCCTGCCCTGAAGAGTTTTTTCAGGGGAGGGCACTGAAGAGAGGCCCAGGTTTTCAGGCCTATCAGCACTAGTTGCAGGACTGCAACAGCTTCAACCTAAATAAAGGCTGAGAAAAAGTGCTGTGACTTTAACACCATTCGATTAACCAACTTAGAGAATCTGAGAGAAGGCCCTCCCTCGGACTCCAAGCTGATGGGGTTTCCTGCACCTACCATTCTGCTCAAAAAAAAGAGGTTACTTCCTGCATGTGAGGTTTCTGAAGTTTCAAACAAGGAACAGCCCTGACTGCCACCTCTCACCCCCAGCCCCAGTGCAGGTGGTTTACCTGAATGATGGCAAGCGTTGGCTCCAGCCGAGGGTTTTCTCTCTTAAGAGAAGCCAAGGACTGCCTTGCATTCTCAGTGATTTTGCTGCAACACAACAACACAGGCACATCTTTAGCAAAAAAACAAACAAAATAGAAACCCTTCTAACATCAGTCAGTGGAAACCTACATTAGTTACCAGTACACCATAAGTGTATGCAGGTGCATGTTTTTAATGAGCAAAGTTACTTACAGATTGCGAAGGGCAGCACTCAGCAGGCAGCTACAGAAAACCCAGACAGATTGAAATACCTTTGTTTTACAGCAGTGTGCATCAGTGTTCCAACACGCCCTAAACTTTACAGCCTGATGTCACTTCAGGAGAAGGCTCATCATCCACTCCACAGCAAGGAGCCACCACTCAGCACCACCACGTGGGTCCTCCCTGTCCATGGCCTGGGCACTGAGGGCGCAGAGCTTCCCTACTGAAGCTCCTGCACACAGCCCCGGAGGCATTGCTGCTGGACATACAACTGCTGCTTTCTGGAGGTTACTCAGGGCTGCGGGCAGCAGAAAGACAGAGGAGCTCTGTTTACTGTGCTGCTTCTTGGAAAAACGGCAGAAGCTGCAGCCAGGCACTGGCAAGCCTTTCTGAAAAAATCTTCTGGGCGAGCTGCCACAAGCTCTGCTCAGTTACCTCCTGCACGTAGGGAGAAAGGGGAGCAGGAGACACTGCAGAGAGCGGGAGATCCCAGTTTGTCCCCGCAATAGCTGGGAAATGGGGGACCGGGGAGGCTTTTTACTACCTCACCCCGCCTTGCAGCAGCCAGGAAATTGCCCCAACTGAGCTTCAGCGGCCACATGGCGGGGAGGAGATCACGCATCCCCGTGCACAACCCCATGCGCAGCCTCATCTGGACCATCCCGCAACTGCCCGAAGCGCCCCAACACAAAACCCACC